>OY720441.1:221555124-221622812 GCA_963082915.1 Dolichopus griseipennis | reverse complement strand
TTTTATAAAATTAAAATAAAAAGAAATCTTTTAATAACAAATAAAATTAATAAAATATTATTAACATAAAATTGGCGAAGTCGGTAGGATACGTTAAGTACATTTTGATATTGCAAAAGACTTCTTAGCTTAAAGTTCAATTGAGTCTGGTTGAACGATATCAAACTTATGTACTTGTGTTCAACACTTAATAACGTATCGCGAAAAACTAAAAATTAATCGAAAAGATTAAATTTAATAAAACTAAAAATTAATCGAAAAGATTAAATTTAATAAAATTAAAATATTAAATTTAAATAATAAATAAGTAAAGTGATAACATTTTTTTTTAGTTGTTTTCAATAATAACGGAATGCTTGTGTAAATCCGTTAATAAAAACTTTAGATTCTTGTTTTCGAAACAAAAAAGAATAAAAACAATTGGTGAAAAAAAAAAAAAAAGGTGAAAACAATTAGAAAAAAAATCAACTTCAAATCAACAATTTATAACCATCAAGAATATCTTCCAAACTCCAAGAACATCAATTAAAGTTTCTACCAAGAACATCAAGCAAGACTTCAGATCAACTAATCCAACCCAACAGCAACAACAACAACACAACAAGAGACTTTCTTTTTCACGGTAAAAAATATTTTTTTTTTTATATAAGAATTTTTTTTATAATAAATATTATTTGTATTACTATTGGTGAATTTTTTTTTATAACAAAAAAAAAAGAAAAAAATATTTTTTTTTGATAATTTTTGCTGATTCTAGTAAAATTTTCCTTGTTTACATTTTTTTTTTATTAAATAATATTTTTTTTTTCAATATTAAAATTTTTTTTTGTTGTTATCTATGAATAAATCATTACTAATAATAAAATAAACGTAATAATTTTTATTGACTCATCAAAAAAAAAAAAAAAAAAAAAAAAAAAAAAATTTTTAGTAATTCCGTTCATTATTCTTTTTTTTTTTTTTGTTCAATTCAATTTATTTGCTAGTTAAAAAGAATTTTTACAAATTTTTAGTATAATGTTCTTTTTTCCTTCCTTCTCTCTTTATAACCATGGACGCTCAAACACAAACGGAGAAAAGTTTGCACTATCAGGTTTTATTGCCCGTGTAGACATACTAGTACCCACTATTGACTCACTGAATGCAAATTATCTACCAGTTATATTATTTATTTATTTATTTATTTATTTATTTATTTATTTATTTCAATTTACAATGCCTTAAGAGAGAATAATAACCCTCATGATAGGCTATATAGATTATTATACATTTCATTTTATCAAACATTATTTATTAGAAAGTAATAAGATGTATTAATCAATTTGCAAGACAAGTGGAACAAAATAATCATAATAATATATATTAGGTTTCATAAAGGATCGAATAATAGGTAAAGCTAGGGAACAATTATGTAAATATGGTCCGATGTCAACTTGGTTTGAACTTAAGCAAGTTTTAATCAGGAACCATGGAGAACGTACCCCTATTACCGAAATAATTGATGAGATAAAATTTTGTAGATGTAATACTACAGTCAAAAATTTTTATGACGAAATTAATAGTTTACTCTGCAAATTAAATAACGCTTATGTCCTAAATAATCGGGGCACACCCAACCAAATCCAAGATAATCAAAGAATGGTTTTAAACCATTTTACAGAAAATCTGCCACCATTAGCAAAAAATTTGATAGGATGTAAGGATCCATCTACCATTGATGAAGCCTTAGATTTATTGAATAATTTTGGATATTTATCAGAATCAAAAAATATTCAAAATAATAACAATTTTAAAAATAAAAATAGGTTTCAGAATGGAAATAACCAAAAAAACTTTACTTTTCAAAATAAATCAAATAGATTCACCATAAATTCCTCTAGGAGTAATACTCCTAATTATAATAATAATAATAATAATAATAATAATAGTCACCGATTTAATTATAGTAACAACCATAATCAAAATTATAATCACAAATTTAATGATACGAGAAATAATGGTAATAGCCCTAATTTCAATTACAACAATCACAGATTTAATAATACTGGTAATACTTCTTTCCGTAATAATAATAACCCATCAAATAGACGACCAAGTCCAGAACCAATGGACGTTGCCACAAATTATAAAAATGATAGTCATAAAAATGAAAATTTTCAAAAAGACGCCAGAAGGAACTACCCTATATAGTCGTTAAAACTAATGAGAGAAATTTGCGTTTTATTATCGGTTTGCGTTTTATTATGGAGCCGAGTTAAGTATAATAAATCCTAACATCTGTAATCCCAAATGGAAAATCCCAAATCAACATACTATAATGAACGTTTTAAATCGCACTATAAAATCTCCAAACTGTTACAAATTCCCTATTTTTAATGAATTTAATGAACCCAAAAATTTTCTAGTAAAATTCGTTGAATTTGAGTTTCATAATCAATTTGATGGTATTATCGGAAATAATATTCTAATCGAATTAGATGCCATTATTGATTTTAAGAACAGAGTTGTGAAAACAAGAAATGCAATCATTCAAATTTTTCTCAATGAAGAAGAAGAGATATATTCAAATAATTGCTATAGAGATGACTCTATTAATATTTTTAGCAACGAATACTTTCAAAACAATTTACCAAAAGAATGTTATTCTAACAATTACTTAAATAATGTAGATGAAAAAAAACTAAAATACTTACTCAATTCATATCAGGATGTTTTCTTTAAAGAAGGAGATAATCTCTCTTTCACGTGTGAAATAAAGCACGAAATAAAAACTCAAAATGAAATATCTTTTAGTAAATTATACCGTTACCCTGAAATTCACAGAACAGAGGTTGACAAACAAATTCAGGAAATGTTGGAACAAAAAATTATAAAGCATAGTAACAGCCCATACAATTCACCAATTTGGGTGGTTCCAAAAAAATTAGATAATGTAGTGGATTACAGAAAACTTAATGAAGTAACTATAAATGATAAATTCCCAATACCGAATATAGAAAATATATTCGACAAATTAGGAAAATGTAATTATTTTACAACTCTCGATTTGGCGAAGGGATTTCCAAAGGATCAACCCAAAACTGCTTTTTCAATCGCCAATGGTCATTTTGAATTTTTGAGGATGCCATTTGGACTGAAAAATGCACCATCCACATTCCAACGACTAATGAATCACGTCTTGGAAGATTTCATTAATGTCATATGCGTAGTATATCTCGATGACATACTAATATTTTCTACTAGTTTCGAAGAACATTTATTATCTATTAACAAAATCTTGCAAAGGCTAAGGGAAACTGACCTCAAGATACAAATAGATAAATGTAATTTCGCTAACAATTCTACAAAGTTTCTGGGTCATGTCGTAACTGATAAAGGAATCAAGCCGGATAACGAGAAAGTAAAAGCTATACAAAGTCTAACAATCCCCACAACTATTAATGGTATTCGTCAATTTCTCGGTATAACCGGATATTATAGGAAATTTATTAAAGACTACGCAAAAGTAGCCTATCCTTTAATCAAATGTTTAAAGAAAACCGAAAAAATAGACACAAAAGACAAAAATTATATAAATGCATTTAATAAACTAAAAATACTTCTTATTAGTGACCCTATATTAAAACCACCTGATTTCGAAAAACATTTTACATTAACTACGGATGCATCCATTATTGCAATAGGTGCAGTCTTAACCCAATCAAATCACCCTATATGGTATACTTCAAGAACATTAAACGAGCATGAAAAACGATACTCCACTATAGAAAAAGAGTTACTAGCTATAGTATGGGCAGTTAAGTATTTTAGAGTTTATTTATATGGCAGGCATTTTTCCATCTGCACTGACCATAAGCCTCTAGTTTGGTTAAGTAACGTCAAAGAGCCGAACATGAAGCTCCAGAGATGGAAAATTCAATTAAATGAATACGACTTCAAAATTTCTTATTTAAAAGGGAAAGAAAATACTGTTGCTGATGGTTTAAGTAGGCTCGTTTCAGAAAATTAAAACGACCTACATTTAAACGTTTTATTTAATAACGATACTAATAAAGAAATTAATTCTGTCAATGAAATTGAAGTAACGAGAAAACCAGTAAATCTTTTTAAAAATCAAATTTATTTATACGAAGGCTCAAAAGAGAAAAATATTATTAAAATAGTTAACAAAAAAATTCAAAATCACGTTACTTTCGAAGAGAATAGTAACTTTTGTGACGTATTGAAAACCCTATTAAAAAACAAAGGGGTTATCTGTGTTTATTCAGAAAATGAAGATATTTTCAATAAATTTCAAAACACTTATCACCAATATTTTTCTAAAAACAAAGAATTGAAAATAGTCAGATCTAATCAAAAGCTAATTGATGTATCAGATAATGAAAAGATACTAACCATAATTAAAACAGAACATCTGAGTAAAAATCACCGCGGAGTTTGCGAAGTTTATAATGAATTAAAACTAAAATACTATTGGCCAAACATATTGGAAACAATAACAAAATTAATCAATAATTGCTAAGTTTGCCTATTGGCAAAACATGATCGACACCCTGTGAAAATACCTTTCAAAGTTAGTGAAACGGCTCAGAGCTTCAACGAAATCGTGCATGTTGATATCTGGTTTCCTTACCGAAATGTGATGTACTTCACCACAATTGACAGGTTTAGTAAATATGCAACTGTGCATAAACTAGACGATAGAAATTGGATGTCAATTTTAAAAGTTCTTAAGGAATGAATCCAATTTCTTGGAAAAATGAAAAAAAATGTATTCGATAATGAACGTTGTATTTTACATAATTCTGTTCTATTAATTTTATTTGTAATTTTTTTTATTATTTCTGTTGAATTTAAAAAAAAAAAAAAAAAATTTTTATCTTTGAAGGAGGATCGAAATCAGACCTATTTACACCGTCAGCCACTTTGCTAACCACTGAACCATACAATTCTTATAAATTTATGGTCAGATGTCTAATATAAATGTATCACTAACTGACAGAATGAAAAATAAAGCCATAGACAAAGGCAAGTTCAATTAAAAGTATATAATTAGATTAATATTCATAATTATTGGAATAATAGTTATCCGGATCAATACAAATTCAATGTGAAAGTTTGAATTTGAATTTGTGATATTATTGTTAATTATGATTTTATATTTTATAAGCAACATATGTAAAAAAAAAATATATAAAAATAAAATAATAAAAATAAAAAATTGATAGTTTTAATAATGAAGTTAAAAATAATAAATTATTGTCAAAAATTAAAAACTTGTATTTTTGAAAGATTATATAATATGTATCATAATTTTTTTTGATGCTTTAGTTAAAAAAAAGAATTTTGTTGAGCAAAAAAGTTTTGAATGCAATTTGTTAATTTTAAAACATTGATGTTGATAGATAGTATTATTAAAAAAACCTTTGTTAGGCAAAATGTTTAGAAAAATAAACAATGTTTTTAGGTTATAAAAATTCAAAGTATGTTTACATATTATTTCAAGTAAAGTTTTACCTAAAGAAAAGCAAAGTATTGAGCATAAAATTTTTGAGTGTAATTTGTTATTTAAAAGATATTGATATTGATTGATATAATTTTTAAAAAATTGTTTATAAAAATATTCGAGTGGCAAAAAGTATAGAAAATTAAATAAAGTTTTTAGGTTATAATTACAAATAAATTTACATACTATTTTAAATAATTTAATATAATAATTTTCGTTAATTAAGTTAAAATAAATATAATAATTAAGTGAAAACTTTATGAAGATTAGAAATGTCATTATAAGAAGAAATTTTATAAACCATACTCCTTCCTTTTCACGTAGAAAAATTCTGCTGTCTCTAATCCAAAGAAATCGCAAGTTTCTGGCTGCTTTAATTTCCTTCGCCTCTTTATACAGGTTAGCTTGAAACGGTATAAGTTGATATTGAAACAAAATTTGTTTGTTATCTTTGCCATTATTCAATTCGGAAGTAAATATATGTTTAAATTTCCTTTTAGCATCCATAAATTCTTCTTTTGATTCATTTGTTTTTAATTCCAAAAGGTATAGTGGCTTTACATTAGAAATATCTGCAACTGTTATTTTGGATTTAATTTTTTCCCCTATTTTTATGATTTTTTCTTTTGGATTATTCAGATTATTAGGAAGACCTACTACAACAATATTATTTCTGATATTATCTTGGCATATTTCATCATGTAATCTATTCTATTCATCCCTGCATCTATTCTAGTTGACAATTCTTCTCTTGGAGGACACTAGCCAATTGTTTTTTTAATTCCATATTATCTCTTTTTATTTCGTTATTTTGCTCTATCAAATCATCCAGTTGATCTAAATTAAGCTTCTGCGATTTACGAATGTCAATTACTACATTTGCAAGTTTTTTAAGAAATGCAGCTAAAGTTTTATCTAAAATAGAATTTTGAAAATCAAAGGCAGATAGTTCATCAACAAAATCAATGGTTTCTGAGATATTATATTGCTCTCTAATTTTGGCAGAATCAGAACTGATTTCATTTCTAATTACATCAACTTCATCAATTATTGTAACATTTGCTTGAGAAGGACATAATTTACACGACCAACTTACTCTTTTGGAAATAACATCCTTGTAAGTTGTCTCGCTGATTCCAGCACATTTCAGGTGATGAGGTACCTGACATGGTCCATTACAAATTAATCCAATGTTCCTTATTGTAAAATTTTTTTTGCAAATAATACATTGATTTTTGCTCATATTGCTTCGTTCGTGTTTTTGATGGCGCAAAAGTGCAGTTTTTTAGTTTTTTTAAAAACAAAAAAAAAATTTTTAATTATTAATTAATTAATTATTATTTAATTTTTTTTCTCTTTTTTTTTTTTTTTTTTTATTATAAATTAAATTAAAACGATTTTTAAGATAGGTAAAAAAAAAAAACCGGCTTTTTGAAAAAGAAAAAAAGTTAAAGAAAAAGTAAAAAATCTTGTTTCTGAAGTAAAAAAAAGATTTTACTCTGGTGAATTTAATAGGGATCCAGGAAATAGTAAAATAACTGTGGGATAAAAGATTCTTTGAAT
Source organism: Dolichopus griseipennis (assembly GCA_963082915.1). Lineage (NCBI taxonomy): Eukaryota > Metazoa > Arthropoda > Insecta > Diptera > Dolichopodidae > Dolichopus > Dolichopus griseipennis. The sequence continues at coordinate 221,615,743 of OY720441.1, read as the reverse complement.
TCTTCTAATGATATTAAACTATTAGAACATAAAAATTAAGCTATTTCTAACGAACAAAAATAACAATTATATAATTTAATGAATAATTTTTTCATAAATGTTACAGACGAACTTAACATTTCTACATTCACGGTAAACATTCACGGTACGGTAGACCAGCGGTTCTTAAACTAGGGGTCGCGACCCCAACTGGGGTCGTTAGATTTTTTCATGGGGTCGCGAGAATTCCAAATTTAAAACAACTACACTAAAATTTTTATCTACATATAAGTCTTAAATTAACAAACTTTGCAAGCTTTTTGAATTAATTTTTCAAGGTTTTAGAATTAAGTGATTTTTTAAATTTTCTAATGTTTTCACTAGTCTTTTGGTGACATTCCACAATCCACAAAACAATTTTGCAGTCGGATCGTTTTCTTTTATATTTAGCAATCTTGTGTAATTTACACATAGATGGCGGTCGATATACGTTTTCTAATGACATTTATTATTTATTGAATCCAAAATCAATAATTATGACATTAATAATTGTCAAAATTTTATTATTGATGTTTGCTAATTTTTATGTGCTGGTGATACGGTTGCTGGTAATCAAAAATAAGAAATTCAATTTAACTTTTTAATATTATTATGAAGAGGTGGCTAATTCAATCTGGAGCCAGTAATAAGGAAACACAAGACAACGCTCAAAACAAGGATAAAACAAAATCATCATCAACAGCAAGAAAAAGGAAATACAATGAAACTTTTTTAAATTTTGGATTTACATTTAGCAATACCAATGGAGAAGAAAGACCATTGTGTTTGATTTGCAATGAAACTTTAGCAAGTGAGAGTTTTAAACCGACCAAATTGAAAAGCATTTGGAAAAGATTCACCCAGAGCTTTGTAATAAATCGAGTTTTTTCAAAGGAAATTAAAAGAACTTACACAAACACAAAGTATTTTCAAAGGCCACTTAAAATTAAATGAAAAAGTTCTCAGAGCTTCTTATGAAGCAACTTATCTTATTGCCAAAGCTAAAAAACCTTTTACGATATGTGAGGAACTTGTTTTGCCAATCGCATGTAAAAGTTTTGAAATTATTCATGGCAAAAAGTTTGCAGAAGAATTGAGTTGCATACCGCTATCAAACGATACTGTGAAAAACAGAATTACGGAAATTAGTACATATCAATTTGAACAATTAATTGAACGAATAAAAATCACGAAATTCGCTATTCAGATTGATGAAACTAAAGACTTATTGTTTTGTTTCCCACTTGAATGCCGAGCTACTGGCGAGAATATTTTTAATGTATTGAACAATTTTTTTAAAGAAAATCAGCTGTTATGGGAGCACTGCGTGGGCGTCTGTAGTGATGGTGCCGCTGCAATGACAGGTAAACTAAATGGGCTTTTCGCACGAATTAAGCAACATTTACGCATTGTATGATTCATCGTGAGGCATTAGTGAGTAAAAAACTTTCTCCTGATTTGAATCATGTTTTGAAAGAAGTTGTATGTGTTATTAACTTTATAAAATGCCGCGCACTTAATAGTGAAATATTATTAATCTTTATTTTTTATTAATTTTTATATTGTTATAACTAGAAAATGTTGTTTATTTTATTTTAATTTTTTATTTATTTTAATATTTACTATAACTAGAAAAGGTTATTAATTTTTATTTTTTTATTAGCTGAAAATAAAATAGTATTTGTTGTTTAAACGTTTTTTTTTTTAATAACGATTATTTGTCAAAAAAATTAAGGTTGTGGGTCGCTAAAATACGGCTATTAAAATTTGGGGTCGCAATACAGAAAACTTTAAGAACCACTGCGGTAGACTATGATTATTTGAATCAATTTTCAAAAAACATTTATTCGAGCTTTAGCCTGAGTCCAACCAATATTGAAGAAATTTTCAAGACGATCAATATGCTCAAACCAAATGACGCAAATGGTTATGACAACATCTCGCCTACATTTAAAAATAAAATTAGCTCCGTTATTAGTAAAATATATTAATATTCCATTTCAAACCACAATTTTTCCGGAAAATAATTATAACTCCCATATTCCAAAACGGTTGCGTAACTAAAAAAAAACAAATTATCGACCATTTTCAATTTTAATTGCGTTTTCCAAAGTATTAGTATTAATATATTTGTCTAGAATGAGGTGAAACAACGCATTCAATTAAATGTGTTTTGTGGGAGGTGTTCAATTGAAAAAAAACAAATGATAATATTTTGTTGAATGTGTTTTATTTTAGAAAATAAAGTATCCAAAATTATCATAAGCAGGCCAAAAAACATTTTATTTAATTTTTATAAAAAAAATAAATAAAAAAAAAATTGTTTATGAAATTAAATTTATTTATTAGTTTATGAATTAGTTCATTTCAATTTTAAAAATTAAAGATGATTTTCTGGAAATTTTAAATAAAGAGTAAAACATTTCAAAAACATTTGTGTAGTAAGTCTTAAAGTTTTTCAGAAAACAACTGAAGTAAGGGCGAAAGCCCAATGTACACTTTGATGCATTGCTTGGTTTGCTTAAACAAATAAACCACGCAATGTAATCAAAGTAATTTCAAAGATTCCCTCATCTCCTCATCTATCCTCATCCTTGCATCTGTCCCTCATTATTTTTTAGTTATATTTCTTTTTAAAAAAAGTTAAAAATCAAAAAAAATGGTGTATAGGTTGGAAAAGTGGCTTCGGGTGTACAATACCTGAGTTCAATGCACCCTAGAACCCAAACAAAATAAATTTTTTTAAACTTAATTAGGTATATTAAAAAAATTTCAAATAAAATTTTTAATTTGCATTTGGTTAATGCAAAACTCAATTCAAAAATCAACATTTATTTAATACAATTTATTGTATTGCATGTTGAGTAGGTACATTATAGAATGTTAGAAACGAACAAGTGTTTCGATTTGAATCTAAACAAAAGAAACAATATAGAATGTATATCAACATTTTTTAAAAATATATATACAAAACATTAATAAATGGAGAAATAGATCATTATTGAAACAAAATAAACCTATAAAAAAATTTAAAATCTTTTAACAAACAATTTTATCGGATTTAAATTTAAAAATTTTAAATTTAAAGAAGTACGTAATTGAATAAAAAAAAAATTAATTGAAATTAAAAAAAAAAATTCAACAAGAAGGGATTTGAACTAACGACCCCGAAATTTTATCAAATTTAAAACATACAAAAGGTAGACTACATAACTTATTATTCATCTTCAAATTTTTAAGAAACAACAAGAAGTTATATAAGTCATTTTCTTTTGTGTATCAATTACTAGAATCGAAAAATAATCTACGTATTACAAAATGTAACAGTTTCGACTTTATTTAAGAAAATAATATTGATATACAATATATGTACATTTGTATAATGAAATTAAAAATAATTCTTATTAGAAAAAGTTTTTCTTTCAATTGACATTCCGTCATTCTGTGACTGGCCAACAGCTAGTTATTAATATATTTGTCTAGAATGAGGTGTAACAAACGCATTCAATTAAATGTGTTTTGTTGGATGTGTTCAATTATAAAAAAATAAAATATTAATGTTTTGTTAAATGTGTTTTATTTTAGAAAATAAAATATTCAAAATTATCATAAGCAGGCCAAAAAATATTTTATTTATTTTTAATAAAAAAAAAAAAATTTTGATGAAATAAAATTTATTTATTAGTTTATGAATTAATTCATTTCAGCTTTAAAAATCACAGATGATTTTCTGGAAATTTTAAATAAATAGTAAAATATTTTATAAATAAATGCTTCTATGCTTCACAAATGGATGTTCAATTCAATTCAAAAATCAACATTTATTTAATACAATTTTACGTAAATATAAATTATAGATACATTAATTAACAAGGTTGAGTAGGTACATTATATAATGTTAGCAATAAACAAGTATTCCGATTTGAATCTAAACAATGGAAACAATATAGAATGTATAGCAACATTTTTTAAAAATATATATATAAAGCATTAATAAATGGAGAAATAGATCATTATTGAAACAAAATAAAACTATAAAAAAATTTAAAACCTTTTATTAATTTATTTAATTTAAGCAAGTACGCACTTAAACAAAAAAAAATATTAATTGAAATTAAAAAAAAATTGTACCGAGAATCTATATATAAAAGCGAACGTTTTTTTCTTTTTTATAGCAACTCCAAAATTGCTTAGCCAATTATCATGAAAATTTGTGTATAAAGGTTTTTGTGTACAGGGAGTGTTCTGAGCTTAAAGTTGGAGCTGTTTTTAAAATTCTTTGCGGTTTCTTAAAAAGATGTATTTGATTCCCTGAAACCCTGTGAAAAACGTATATAATAAGTATTATTGTGTTATTTTTTTGGAAGGAGTTTATCCTTTTTTAGCACATTTTCAAAAAAATTTGGAAAAATGTGCCTATATAGCTTCACTCTGTCCATCCGTCTGTCCGTCCGTCCGTCCGTATGTTTACAAAAACTTTTACACCGTTTAAAATAGAGTTAAGCCGGGTAGGTATTGCAAAAAAAATAATTTTGTAGAACAACTTTTTTCTGTAGCCCCACCCGCTACGGAGCTACTGCCACCCAAAGTTAGAAAAACCACTATATTTAAATTGTTATAACAAGAGTTTTGTTAAGTGTATTTTCGATCTGAAAACGTCAAACAATAGCTGGTTTTATAAGCTTTAAAAATTTTTTCAAGTTACAGTTGTTTAAAAATAGCAAAATTTAAATTTTGGAGCTCTTATTTTCCTAAATAGGGACCTTGACAAAAAAACTTTGTTAACCGACTCCTACTAGTTTCTGCGGATCTAACTTCGCCCAAAATTAAACCGTTCAAAAGATATGAGTTGGCAAAAATTTTGCAAAAATTGAGTTTTGCGTAATGTTAAAATTTGGTACCGTATGGCAATTTTAAACATTTGCCTTTTAAAAATTTATAAAGTCTATAAAACCAGCTATTTTGTGTCGTTTTCAGATTGAAAATACATTTAACAGAACTCTTATTATAACAATTTAAAAAGAGGGATTTTTCTAACTTTGGGGGCAGTAGCTACGTAACGGGTGGGCTGCAGAAAAAAACTCTTCTATGAAATTATTTGTTTTGCAATACCTAAAAATTTCTTTTCTCTATTTGAAACGATGTAAAAAACATACGGACAAACGAACTGGCAGAGTGATACTATATAGGCACAAATTTACAAAATTTTTTGAGAATGGAGCAAAATAGAAAAAATTAATGTGCCATCGATGGTTTAGTGGTTGGGACGTCAGACTTTTAATGAAAACGTCCCGGTTCAAATCCAAGTCGAGTCATACCTTTTTTTTCTTTTAAATTCATCCTTTTTTTATACCCTTCACCTATGAAATAGGAAAAGAGTATATTAACTTTTGTATAGTGTTTGTAACCAGCTAAAGCAAGCGAGCTATATATGGAAAACTATATATATTTGTGATCAGCGTGTCCTCCTGAGTAGATATAGATATGTCCGTTTGTCCGTCCGCAGGCACGATAATTCAAAAACTAATGGAGCTATCTTGATTAAATTTTAACTATAGGTTACTAGGACTTAAAGTACGGTGGGGTTTGCATATGAGCGAAAGCGGCCCATGGATGCGGATTCTTGACCTTTTAATTGTTCTGAAGGCTAACGAACATATAAAAAAAATAAGGATAACTCAACAACTAATGGCGCTACCTTCATGCAATTTGTGCTATAGGTTACTAGGAATGAGACTATGACGGGGATTGCGTGCGGTCGAGATCGGACCATGGGTTCGGATCCTAGAAGTTTTTGATCGAACTTAGCCCAACCTTCCTATGTACTTGAATCCTGGAAATTTAGGACCAATTGGAGTACTAGATCGGGGCCCATCCACACAGTTCAGAAGACCTTAAAGCATATCATTGTAATTAATAAAAAAAGTAGCTTAAAATTAAGATGGAACGTTCCAATTGAGTACAAGGGTTTTCTAGTATTGAAAGAGACGCGGTCAAGTTCGGACAATGAGTTCAGATTTTAAAAGCTTTTGATCGAATTGAGGCCAAACTAGTATAATTTCGAAACCAAAGAAGATAGAAACTTATATTTGGGGCACAGGTGTCTATTCTTATTGGTTTTGTGTACGTGAAATTTTGGATACTGCTCTTCCTTAGTGACTTCATCTTTGCAATGTTTATTTTCAGTCCAACTTTATGTGCTTCTGTGTTTGGACCGTCTGTTTTTTGTTAAATGTTCCTGTGTGTATGTGTCAGCAGGGCAATATCGTCCACGTAGTCATGCTAGGCGAGATGTGAGGGTCCAGTTTATTCTTGTTTGCTGCGTTAGTGTTTTTTCCAAAACGTCGTCGAGCACGATATTGAACAAGATTGGAGACAGCGGACATCCTTGTTTGACTACAGCCTTCAGACTTATTGGTTCGCTAAGGTTTCGATTGTGGAGAACTCTGGACTCGGCGTTGATATGTATGTATTTGATGCGGTTGCTGATTTTAGTTTGAATACTCCTTCTTTTAAGAGCATTCCAAATTTCCTTATGCTTAATTTGTTCGAACGTTCTTTCAAAGTTCACGAATGTTATGTAGAGTGGTGACTTCCATTCTGCTGATTGGTCTATTTTGAGGCGCAGAGTATTCGAATGATCAGTACAGCTGCGCTGCTTTCTAAAGTCTGCTTGTTGTTTGTTATATAAATAAATTAAAATTAACTCTAGGTACAGTCTAAAAGTATAAAATGTATTGAGTATTATCATAATGTAAACGAAGTACAGTAAATCAGAACTAATACATTGTAACTATATTTTAAGTTAGTTTAAACAATAATTGAATTACAGAGTGTATCATTAAATTTCAATATATAACATCTCCTTTTCCTGGATGTTTTACAAAAACTTTTAAATTCTTAAAAATACTGAAATTAAGTTATTTTTTTTTCCATAATATGTACATCTTTTTTTTTTTTTTTATCATTCACATTTAAAAAATATTTTTGTTTTTGTTTTAAATTACATTACTTTTGGGTATTAAATTTTTAGTACTCTTTAAATTATTTTATTTTTATTTTTAATAGTCAAAAAAATATTCGCACTAATAAGAACAAAGAAAGAGATTTTATTTTTTTTTTTTATTTTTTATATTTTTTTTTTTTTTTTGGATTCCGACTCAGTAGCTATATTAGCATCTAACTTTCTACCTGAGCATAAAGTTAATGGGTTATCAGTAATAGAACATTTTGACTTTGTCGGTTTTTCAATTGTATTGCTTGAATTTTTATCAATTTTTATGTCTCTTTGATTTCTTCGATATGAGTCTGTAATAAAAGCTGATCTTGGTTCTATTGCTAGTTTTGTAATTTTGCGTTTTCTCCACAGATCAGTAGGAAACTTTTTGAAAAATAATCTTGAATATTAATATTAATAATGACTGTGCAGGAGAATATAATAATTTAGAAGTATTTCTTAGGTTTAACAATCCTAAATAAGGATCTTTTCCAGACTTTTTACATTTAGTGAACATCTTTTTTACTGTCTGAATGGACCGTTCCGCAAGACCATTTGACTTTGGATAGTATGGACTACTGGTCACTTGGTCTAGGCCCCAATCAAACAAAAATTGTTTAAACTCATTACACGAGAACGGTGGACCGTTGTCCGACATTAAAATTTTCGGAATCCCATGTCTCGCACAGACCGATTTTAATTTTATTATGATGTCTCTGGCTTTAGACGATTTGACTTTGGCAACTTCTATAAATTTTGAGTAATAGTCTACCATAAGTAGGTATAATTCTTTTTCCCATTCGAAAAGATCACATCCAACTTTTTCAAAGGGAAGTTCAGGTGCATCACCCTGTTCAATTGGTTGTTTTGGATTATTATTACGGTGTCTTTGACAAACTTCGCATGAATCAACCAAATTTTGTATGTCAACATTTATGTTTGGCCAATAAAATAGACCTCGCACTTTTTGTTTCCCTATGTCAATACCTTGATGCCCATCATGAATGTATTCAAGCATCTCTTTTCTTAAATCATGTGGAATAATGACAGCAGTGTTTTTAAAAACAATATAATCAATGATATGTAAATCTTCACGATAATTTCAATAACATTTTAATTCATTTGAAATTTTATTTTTATAGGGTGGCCAGCCATTTAAAATATTTTTACTTAATTTTTGTAATTCAGTGTCACGCAGAGTGTGATCTCGAATTAATTTCAATTTATTTTCCGCAATAGATAAATTTGATTTCAGAAGACCGACATGAATTGTAAGTTTATCTTGAAATGCAGATGAAGTTATAGACAATGGTGCTCGTGACAAAGTGTCAGCAACGACTAAATCTTTTCCTTTTTTATAAAAGGCTCCTAAATTATATTGTTGTAGGCATAGCATCATGCGTTGAAGCCTTGGTGGAACTTTGGAAACGTGTTTTTTGAATAGAGGAATTAAGGGCTTATGATCTGACACGACTATGACTTGTTGTCCATAAATAAATTTTTGGAATTTTTGTGTTGCGAAAAGTATGACATACAATTCTTTCTCTATCTGAACATAATTTTGCTGACATGCTGTCAGAGTTTGAGAAGCAAACACAATAGGTTTTGTTCCTTGTAACGAAACTGCTCCGACAGCAAACTTTGACGCATCGCATGAAATTGTCAATGCTTTAGTAGTATCAAAGTAAGTTAAGACAGGTGGTTTAATTAATGACATTTTTAAATCTTGGAATACCTGTTCAAGACTAGCATTAAACTGAAAAATTTTATCTAGAGGTGCTATTTTTTCTGACAGATTGTTAATAAATGAACCAAAATAATTAATTATGCCTAGAAACCTTTGTAACTCTTTGGCATTTGTGGGTACTGGCATTTTTATAATTGATTCTATTTTGGATTCATCGGGTAAAATTCCTTTTTGGTTAAAGATATGCCCAAAAAATTTTACCTGTGATAAACCAAATTGACATTTTTGTTTGTTTAATTTTAGATTTGCTTTTTTGATTCTTTTTAGAACGTCTTTTAATTTTCTATTATGTTGTTCTAATGTGTTTCCATAAATTAAAATATCATCTATGTAAACAATAACATCTTAAACAAATAACAGTTCAGTCATAATTCTGTGAAAAATTTCTTGTGCTACATTCAGACCATATGGTAACCTTAAAACTTTAAATCTACCAATAGGATCTTAACTAGCAACATTAAGCTGAAACATCCAATATCCTTTGCTAGCGTCTAGTGTGGAAAATACAGTAGAACCAGCTAATTTTGATTAAATTTCATCTAGTTTCGGAATTGGATAAAGTTCCCTTAGTAGGGCTGAATTTAAATTTCGTGGATCTAAGCAAATCCGAAGTGATTTATCAGGTTTTTCAATAAGAACAATTGAGTTGACCCACTTTGTAGGATAGTTGACTTTTTGAATTACAACTAAATTTTGCATTTTTTGAAGTTCACTTTTTAATTTTTCTTGTAATTTAAACGGAATTTTTCTTGGTGCGTCAATTATTGGTGTGACTGATTTATTCACCTTTAAGTTAATTTTCTTATCTAAACAACCTAGACCCTCAAACACATCACCATATTCTGTTTGAATATTTTTTAAAAATTCATCCACTTTAAGCGAATGGACATTTGAATGAGACATTTTATCTGACAAACTTTCATTTACTTTAATTAAATTAAATTTGATTAAATCTACTTGACCAATAACTGTAGGTACATCTTCATTTACTATATGAAATTATATATTCATATTCGAATCTGTACCAAAATTGTGTGAGACTACCGCTTCAGTTCTACCCAACATACGTATTTTCGAATCCCCAAATGCTTTAAGAGAGCCGTTTATTTTTTCCAATTCTAATTTATTATCACAATTAATAAAATTAAATGTTTACACTGACATAACATTGGCTTCTGCGCCTGAATCCAATTCACATAAAATATTTTTTTATGTACTAAAAATATTTTACAAAAATTTTTGATTTTTAGATTATGAACTTTTATGTTATGAATAAAAAATTCTTCATTATTTGAATCATTTTCAAAAGTACTAAAATTTGTATTATCTGACAATTTGCTTGAACAAATATTACTTAGATTTCCTACCGAAACAGTTTTGATATACTTATTGGCTTGTTGATTTGGTTGTTTTGATTTACAGCATTTTTCAAAATAATTTAGCTTACTACCACAACGCCTGCATTTGACTCCGATAGCTGGACATTTTGTTCTATGTTTTTATTCTTCACATTGACTACAGGGCTTGTTAAATTGGTGCTGATTCTTTTTACATGTATTTGATTGTTGATAATTTAATTTATCCCATTGGTTGGATTTCTTGAAATGTATATAATGAATTTGACCTCCTGTTGAGAATTGCACTGCTGACATTTCTTTTGAATTTTCTTGAATATGAATATGAAATTTTGCTTTTCGTTCTGCTACTTCTAGACTTAAATCGTCCATATCTAATAATTTTTGGCGAAGATTGTCATCTAGCAAGCCAATTATAAATACATCTCTAACCATATCATCAGGTTTTGAATATTCGCAAGATTGAACTGATTGTTTTAATGTGACTAAAAATTGTTCAATCGTTTCTGCCGACTATTGGCGCGTAGACAAAAATTTATACCTTTGAAAAATTATATTTTTCTTTGGTTTGAAATGGCTGTCGAATGATTTTATGATATTATCGTATTTGAGGTTAGTTTTGAAGGTACTGTAAATTTTAAGACCTTCATCTCCAATACAATGAAAAAGAATAGCCGTTTTTCTTTCATTATCTTCTTCTTTATCCAGTCCCACTGTTAAAATTTAGTTCTGGAGGTGCTCGAAAAACTTCCATTTCGTAATGTTTCTTCTCTGCAATATTTCCACACGATGAATATAAATCTTCTATTGATTCTGACCTAATTAATCCAGCAGGTATTTCTTCTAATTTCGTATCTGGCATTTATTTCGAATTTTTTATATTATTTTTTATTTTTTTTTTTTTTTTATTTTCGATTTTAACCTGACAGCATGTTATATAAATATGAACAACCGCATTCATTTAATGTTTTTTATTAACTAAATTAAACTTAACTCTAGGTCACGGGAGTTATGTATAACTGTTCACTTTCGAACAAAAAAGAAAATCCTCCTAATAAAATTGAACTGAAATTAAAATTATTAAGGCAAAAATTGCATCCATTATGCCATCTCCTACAAGAAGAAAAAGAGGCTTGGTAAATGTAGTAGGTACCGCAAGTAAATGGCTTTTTGGTACCATGGACAATGACGATAGGGAAGACATTTTAGAACATTTAAGAATTATCCAAGAAAACAATCATAACTTTATTTCCAGTTTGAACCAACAAATTTCAATTAACAGTCACTTTAATGAAACTATATATGATTAGAAAACGATAGGGTTAAAATTGAAAAAGTAGTTAACGAAATCAAAGATATTAGTAAGCAAAGTATAACTCATTCTTTATACATAGATCAGATTTTAAAATTAAGGCATTTAGAAAATAAGATAAATCAAATACAAGATAATATTGCATCTGCAAAATATAACATATTTCATCCTAGTATATTAACAGCAGAAGAAATCGATATATTTCAAGTTGATTTTTTTAAGTTGAAGCTCATAAAAATGGGTATAATGACTTACGAAGATAATTCAATAATATTAGCAATTAAAATTCCTCAAAATTATGTTCAAACCGAACTTAGGCTAATAACACCTTTACCAAATAAAGAAAGTTTTGAAATTAATGAAAATAATGAATATGTCGTAAAAATTGAAAATGTAACCTATACATATGTAGAAAATGTTATGATAAAAGATTTAAAAGCTAGTAAAAATTGTATTTTTTATAACCAATGTAAACTTAAATTTAACAATAAAACAATAAAATTTTAGACGATGAATCAATTTTAGTAAAAAACGCAATAAATGAAATTGTTAATCAAAATTGTGATGATAGAAAAATTATATTGAATAAAAACTATCTCATAAATTTTTTTAATTGTAAAATAAACCTCTATCAGGAAACATTTTTAAATCAAAAGAAAACTATACAAGATAAATATTATTATCCAATAAATAACTTAAGTCAAAATTTTACAAAAATATTAACATTTGAAAACATTGTAATAGATCATGTTAAAAATATTGAGGAAATCAAAGAACTTAAATATAATAAAAAAATATCATATGGTGTTCATATAACACTAATAATTGTTATAGCATGGTTTAAAATTAATAATAACAAAATTGTTAACATATCTCATATAAGTAACGAAATTCAGGAGAATTTCAAATCAAAGGAGGGAGAAGTTATGTATAAATGTTCACTTTCGAACAAAAAAGAAGATCCTCCTAATAAAATTGAAATAAAAACTGATAATTATGATAAAATACTTTCAAGTGTTAATAACCTGTTAAATTCAAATTTTTAACAAAACAAATATGTAATACGTTGACAATGTAAAATTGTACTTCGTATTCTTGATTATTGAGCAATATTGAAATGAAATACTTTTTGTATACTTAAAAATATGTATATGGAATATCCACTTAAAAACACATGTACAGAATATTATCAAAATGAATATATTGCTGACCGTTCAATATGTGTATTTTTTTAGTTTTTATAAAATGATCAATATTGCTGATAATCGAAAATATTGAAGTACAGTTACAAAATTTTAGAAATAAGAAGTTTAGTTATGTACAAAAGACAGAACAGAAAAGTCCAATAAAAATTAAATATAACAACAACATTAAAATAAACCGTTTTTTTTTTTAATTTACATTTTAAATAAAAAACAAAATAACAAATTTTTATTTTTATAAATACAAATTTCGGATGGGTAACAGTTGGAGACAAAGGGCAAATTTTTTTCTTAAAAAAAAGTCGCGGGCCATTTTATCTGTATATGTAAGATTAGGTATTTATTTTTAAGTATAAACAAGCGATAGAATCTTGATTTTTTTTAATAAACTATTTTCATTTAAATAATATTATTTATTTATTTATTAAATTCATTTAAATAATATTAAATATAAATTAATTTAATTATAATTGGATTTATAAATTTAAATAAAACAGTTTAAAATAATATTAATTTATTTAAAATACTTTAATAATTGTTAATAACAATTTATTTTTATAGTAAACTCAAAATATATCTCCAATCAACGGCAACTGTTCAAATATTTATTGAAATGTCAAATATAATTCATCATTATATTTGTATCATTTTGAAATTTAGTAGATGTTAAATACGATTTTTATAGTAGATGTAAAATAATGTAATGTAGTAGATGTAATAACAGCTCAAACAATATGCTTTCTTTTTTGAAAATTCCTTTTTGAAGTGAATATTTTTTTAAAGTGAATTTTTATTGCATATTTCAAATGTACTATTTTTGCTATCGGGCCGGCTTTTTGAATGACTTTTTGAAAATTTTTAAACTGTCTCGTCAGATGAAAAAAGTTTGTTTTGCAGGCATTGTTTGAAATTTTAGAGGAGTGCAGATTTTTATTTAAAAAAGTATTCGACAGTTCTTAAAAGGTTAGCTTTCTTTATGAAACAAAATTTAATTTAAAAAAAAAACATTATTTACTTAAAAAATCAAAATAAAAAGTTAAGGCAAAAATTAAAAAAAGAAAAACAGGATTTATCTTTATGTAGCATTATTAATAGGCAGTTTTAATTGCGTAACGAAGCCAAACAATTTTTTAAAATGAATTTTAAAAGTGTTAGTAAATGATTCGAAGATGAAAAAAACGTAGCAATAAATATTCAATTTATTTCACCAAAAGGGTTATAAATTTTTGGAAAATGAAGTAAAGCTTAATTTGCCCCATTTTAGTTCCCTTAATAGATGGATCCCCATCAAACATTTTAATATAGGTCTTAACGACAAAAATATAAATGAGTTAGGCATTATATTCTCAGAAAAAGATTTAATAGAAAGGTTGGCTGTATTGGTATTCGATGAAATAACCATTAGAAGGTTATTATACTATAATAGTGCACTGGATGAAATTAGTGGTTTTTCTGATTATGGTTCCGGCAGAACAAAAGACATCGCAAAATACATACATATGTATATTTTATAATGTGTATTTACATTCTTAAAGGGTTTTTTATGACGAATGGAGTATGAATTTTGAAAGCTTATTTATATACTTTTCCATAACATATTTTACCCGGCCCATTTATTTTTAACATATTTTGCCTTTTAGAACAAACTTTCAATAAGAGAAACAAAAATGTTTAATTATATTTCTTTAGTAGTTAAAAACCTAAAAATTATAAAAAAATTTTACATACCTATTTTAAACTAACGAAAATTTAAAATAAATAGGTACCTACATTAGAAGACGATTTATGGAATTATTTTCGAACGATTTGAAAGATTTGGAATAGTGCAAGTAAAAAATTATCAAAGCAAAAAAAAGAAAGATAAGTTCTGTTGGTATTTCGTCTATACCAGGGGCTTTGTTGCTTTCCAGCCTTGAAATTGCATCCACAATTTCACTGCGTGATGGAGTATTCTCAGAAATTTGACTCCTTATGTTTATCGTATGAGGGCTTTCTTCTTTCTTATTATTTTCTAATTGGATGGCTTTTCCTTGAGTTCTGGTTTGTGAGGGTTCTTATTTTGCTGTAAAGGGGTCGCATATTATTTTGGTTTGCTGATCTTTGTGTATCTTCTGCAATATTTTTATCTGGCATTCTTCTTTAATTGCTTCGCTTTTATATTGTATTTTGTTTTGGCTTCCTCCGATTGAGTTTGTATTAGTTTTTCTCTGAGGTTTCATCTTTGCTTTATTAGTGACCATGTTTTATCGGAGATCCCCTATTTTCTGTTAGATAATTTTTTACCTGAAACTTCTTCACCAGCTCGACGTAAGGTTGACTGTAAATTGTCTTTATTAGTTTTTTGATTATGTAGTTTTGTTACAAATTCCTTTTTTGTATCTGTGAATTTTAGAGTACTCATTTGGGGCTTTCTTTTGATTGTGTTATTTTGAGTGGCTTTGAGTCTCATTCTTATGTCTCCTGTTAACAGCATGTGATCACTATGAACATCTACCCCTCTCCATGTAATGAATCGGAATTTGGTATTTTCAATATTGAAGATGATGTAGATGACGTAACAATGGCAACTGTTCATTCAGCAATTGAAGAACAACTTGACCATATACCAATAAAAGAGGAAATCGTCAACAAGTATAAGACCCAAATTATATTAACAAACAACAAAACTGTAGAAACAGAAATAATTTTAGGAAGAAGGATTATTTACATAGCAGAATATAATTTTCAAAGATTAAGCGAAATTTTTATAAAATATTTGTATAAAGGTAAAGTAGGAATATACTCCGAATTATCAGATAATAAATATAACGTAAAACAGGAGAAACTGAGGGAAATGTTTTCTAGTAATAATAAAATTAAATTTATAAAATGTTCATATAGGGCACAGGAAGTCGAAACGGAAACTGAATCGGTGAAACAAATTTCATTCTACCATGTAAGAGAAAGCTTTCACTCGGGAATCCAAGAGACTTATAACCAAATAAAAAAAAGAATTTATTATTCAAAATAATTAGAACTGACACAAATAGTTATAAATCAGTGTGAAGTTTGCCAAGAGGTTAAATACGATCGGAACCCTATAAAACCAAAGTTTAAATTTACGGAAACTCCAAATGATTTAAATGAAATCATACACATTGACACTTATACCATAATGAAAACCAATTTTCTAACTATTATAGATAAATTTTCAAAATTCGGAGCTGCTTATTATCTCTCAGATAAAAATCAATTAACTTTGATAGATGGTCTAGATTAGAAGATCATTTCACCAAATTAGGCAAGCCCAAAAAGATAATAGCAGATAACGAATTTAAAGCTATTCAAATAAAAGAATTTTTAAGGGAAGAAGGGATTAGTTTACACCTTACCAAACCCAACAACCACACCGGTAATAGAGAGACTTCATTATTCATTAGCTGAAAAATTCAGAATACTTAAATACGTTAATAAAAATATGTCAGTCAAAAGATTAATGCAATTAGCTGTTAGAAACTATAACGAACGATTTCACTCAACAATAAAAAATATTCCGAAAGAAGTTCAAAATCGTACAGTGGACTTCTCAAAAGTTAAAGAAAATTTAAAAACAGTAAAATTGAGAAACTTTAATAGATTAAATAAAAGAAGAGAAGAGTATGAAGAGGAAAGGTCTACAGGTTTTATAAAGAATTATAAAGCTGTAAGACATAAAGAGCAGCCTAAATATAAAAGGATTAAATTCATCCTATATAACATCCATATATCTAATATTAAAAGATCTCCTAAATTCTTTAATTCAGGTAATGCTACCGATTAATAAAATATATTAGAATTTAAATAGTACATAAAAACAATAACATTCTTTATTTTTAGAATACCTAAAAAGAATTGAGTAAATATTATAGTAATAAAAGTACATGATATTGTTGTTCTAGGAAACTATAACAGCAGATATCTATACTAATAGGATTTAGGTTGAAACTTAAATAATTTAAGTTATTGTTAAAAAAAAAAAAAAAATGAATGAATAAATAAATTTTATTAATTTAAATTTACAGATTTTCACAATTATTGTTCTAATAACATACATGGGTTAGGTTGGTTACCAACGATATTTGGATTTTTGCAAGTTAATCCAATATCTGAAGATGTAGGTTACATTCAAATAAAATTAAGGGAAGTAGAAATAATTAACGAAACTGTAACGGTTTTGCATATTATTAAACCTATGGAACTAGACAGCGTTCTTTCACAACTAGAATTTAACCTAAATTTTTTAGATATTGAAAATAAAACTGAAATTAAAATTATTAGGGCAAAAATTGCATCCATTATGCCATCTTCTACAAGAAGAAAAAGAGGCTTGGTAAATGTAGTAGGTACCGCAAGTAAATGGCTTTTTGGTACCATGGACAATGATGATAGGGAAGACATTTTAGAACATTTAAGAATTATCCAAGAAAACAATCATAACTCTATTTCCAGTTTGAACCAACAAATTTCAATTAACAGTCACTTTAATGAAACTATATATGATTAGAAAACGATAGGGTTAAAATTGAAAAAGTAGTTAACGAAATCAAAGATATTAGTAAGCAAAGTATAACTCATTCTTTATACATAGATCAGATTTTAAAATTAAGGCATTTAGAAAATAAGATAAATCAAATACAAGATAATATTGCATCTGCAAAATATAACATATTTCATCCTAGTATATTAACAGCAGAAGAAATCGATATATTTCAAGTTGATTTTTTTAAGTTGAAGCTCATAAAAATGGGTATAATGACTTACGAAGATAATTCAATAATATTAGCAATTAAAATTCCTCAAAATTATGTTCAAACCGAACTTAGGCTAATAACACCTTTACCAAATAAAGAAAGTTTTGAAATTAATGAAAATAATGAATATGTCGTAAAAATTGAAAATGTAACCTATACATATGTAGAAAATGTTATGATAAAAGATTTAAAAGCTAGTAAAAATTGTATTTTTTATAACCAATGTAAACTTAAATTTAACAATAAAACAATAAAATTTTAGACGATGAATCAATTTTAGTAAAAAACGCAATAAATGAAATTGTTAATCAAAATTGTGATGATAGAAAAATTATATTGAATAAAAACTATCTCATAAATTTTTTTAATTGTAAAATAAACCTCTATCAGGAAACATTTTTAAATCAAAAGAAAACTATACAAGATAAATATTATTATCCAATAAATAACTTAAGTCAAAATTTTACAAAAATATTAACATTTGAAAACATTGTAATAGATCATGTTAAAAATATTGAGGAAATCAAAGAACTTAAATATAATAAAAAAATATCATATGGTGTTCATATAACACTAATAATTGTAATTATTATTATTTGTCTAATTATATTTATAGCATGGTTTAAAATTAATAATAACAAAATTGTTAACATATCTCATATAAGTAACGAAATTCAGGAGAATTTCAAATCAAAGGAGGGAGAAGTTATGTATAAATGTTCACTTTCGAACAAAAAAGAAGATCCTCCTAATAAAATTGAAATAAAAACTGATAATTATGATAAAATACTTTCAAATGTTAATAACCTGTTAAATTCAAATTTTTAACAAAACAAATATGTAATACGTTGACAATGTAAAATTGTACTTCGTATTCTTGATTATTGAGCAATATTGAAATGAAATACTTTTTGTATACTTAAAAATATGTATATGGAATATCCACTTAAAAACACATGTACAGAATATTATCAAAATGAATATATTGCTGACCGTTCAATATGTGTATTTTTTTAGTTTTTATAAAATGATCAATATTACTGATAATCGAAAATATTGAAGTACAGTTACAAAATTTTAGAAATAAGAAGTTTAGTTATGTACAAAAGACAGAACAGAAAAGTCCAATAAAAATTAAATATAACAACAACATTAAAATAAACCGTTTTTTTTTTTAATTTACATTTTAAATAAAAAACAAAATAACAAATTTTTATTTTTATAAATACAAATTTCGGGTGGGTAACAGTTGGAGACAAAGGGCAAATTTTTTTCTTAAAAAAAAGTCGCGGGCCATTTTATCTGTATATGTAAGATTAGGTATTTATTTTTAAGTATAAACAAGCGATAGAATCTTGATTTTTTTTAATAAACTATTTTCATTTAAATAATATTATTTATTTATTTATTAAATTCATTTAAATAATATTAAATATAAATTAATTTAATTATAATTGGATTTATAAATTTAAATAAAACAGTTTAAAATAATATTAATTTATTTAAAATACTTTAATAATTGTTAATAACAATTTATTTTTATAGTAAACTCAAAATATATATCCAATCAACGGCAACTGTTCAAATATTTATTGAAATGTCAAATATAATTCATCATTATATTTGTATCATTTTGAAATTTAGTAGATGTTAAATACGATTTTTATAGTAGATGTAAAATAATGTAATGTAGTAGATGTAATAACAGCTCAAACAATATGCTTTCTTTTTTGAATATTCCTTTTTGAAGTGAATATTTTTTTAAAGTGAATTTTTATTGCATATTTCAAATGTACTATTTTTGCTATCGGGCCGGCTTTTTGAATGACTTTTTGAAAATTTTTAAACTGTCTCGTCAGATGAAAAAAGTTTGTTTTGCAGGCATTGTTTGAAATTTTAGAGGAGTGCAGATTTTTATTTAAAAAAGTATTCGACAGTTCTTAAAAGGTTAGCTTTCTTTATGAAACAAAATTTAATTTAAAAAAAAAACATTATTTACTTAAAAAATCAAAATAAAAAGTTAAGGCAAAAATTAAAAAAAGAAAAACAGGATTTATCTTTATGTAGCATTATTAATAGGCAGTTTTAATTGCGTAACGAAGCCAAACAATTTTTTAAAATGAATTTTAAAAGTGTTAGTAAATGATTCGAAGATGAAAAAAACGTAGCAATAAATATTCAATTTATTTCACCAAAAGGGTTATAAATTTTTGGGAAATGAAGTAAAGCTTAATTTGCCCCATTTTAGTTCCCTTAATAGATGGATCCCCATCAAACATTTTAATATAGGTCTTAACGACAAAAATATAAATGAGTTAGGCATTATATTCTCAGAAAAAGATTTAATAGAAAGGTTGGCTGTATTGGTATTCGATGAAATAACCATTAGAAGGTTATTATACTATAATAGTGCACTGGATGAAATTAGTGGTTTTTCTGATTATGGTTCCGGCAGAACAAAAGACATCGCAAAATACATACATATGTATATTTTATAATGTGTATTTACATTCTTAAAGGGTTTTTTATGACGAATGGAGTATGAATTTTGAAAGCTTATTTATATACTTTTCCATAACATATTTTACCCGGCCCATTTATTTTTAACATATTTTGCCTTTTAGAACAAACTTTCAATAAGAGAAACAAAAATGTTTAATTATATTTCTTTAGTAGTTAAAAACCTAAAAATTATAAAAAAATTTTACATACCTATTTTAAACTAACGAAAATTTAAAATAAATAGGTACCTACATTAGAAGACGATTTATGGAATTATTTTCGAACGATTTGAAAGATTTGGAATAATGCAAGTAAAAAATTATCAAAGCAAAAAAAAGAAAGATAAGTTCTGTTGGTATTTCGTCTATACCAGGGGCTTTGTTGCTTTCCAGCCTTGAAAATGCATCCACAATTTCACTGCGTGATGGAGTATTCTCAGAAATTTGACTCCTTATGTTTATCGTATGAGGGCTTTCTTCTTTCTTATTATTTTCTAATTGGATGGCTTTTCCTTGAGTTCTGGTTTGTGAGGGTTCTTATTTTGCTGTAAAGGGGTCGCATATTATTTTGGTTTGCTGATCTTTGTGTATCTTCTGCAATATTTTTATCTGGCATTCTTCTTTAATTGCTTCGCTTTTATATTGTATTTTGTTTTGGCTTCCTCCGATTGAGTTTGTATTAGTTTTTCTCTGAGGTTTCATCTTTGCTTTATTAGTGACCATGTTTTATCGGAGATCCCCTATTTTCTGTTAGATAATTTTTTACCTAAAACTTCTTCACCAGCTCGACGTAAGGTTGACTGTAAATTGTCTTTATTAGTTTTTTGATTCTGTAGTTTTGTTACAAATTCCTTTTTTGTATCTGTGAATTTTAGAGTACTCATTTGGTGCTTTCTTTTGATTGTGTTATTTTGAGTGGCTTTGAGTCTCATTCTTATGTCTCCTGTTAACAGCATGTGATCACTATGAACATCTACCCCTCTCCATGTAATGAATCGGAATTTGGTATTTTCAATATTGAAGATGATGTAGATGACGTAACAATGGCAACTGTTCATTCAGCAATTGAAGAACAACTTGACCATATACCAATAAAAGAGGAAATCGTCAACAAGTGTAAGACCCAAATTATATTAACAAACAACAAAACTGTAGAAACAGAAATAATTTTAGGAAGAAGGATTATTTACATAGCAGAATATAATTTTCAAAGATTAAGCGAAATTTTTATAAAATATTTGTATAAAGGTAAAGTAGGAATATACTCCGAATTATCAGATAATAAATATAACGTAAAACAGGAGAAACTGAGGGAAATGTTTTCTAGTAATAATAAAATTAAATTTATAAAATGTTCATATAGGGCACAGGAAGTCGAAACGGAAACTGAATCGGTGAAACAAATTTCATTCTACCATGTAAGAGAAAGCTTTCACTCGGGAATCCAAGAGACTTATAACCAAATAAACAAAAGAATTTATTATTCAAAATTATTAGAACTGACACAAATAGTTATAAATCAGTGTGAAGTTTGCCAAGAGGTTAAATACGATCGGAACCCTATAAAACCAAAGTTTAAATTTACGGAAACTCCAAATGATTTAAATAAAATCATACACATTGACACTTATACCATAATGAAAACCAATTTTCTAACTATTATAGATAAATTTTCAAAATTCGGAGCTGCTTATTATCTCTCAGATAAAAATCAATTAACTTTGATAGATGGTCTAGATTAGAAGATCATTTCACCAAATTAGGCAAGCCCAAAAAGATAATAGCAGATAACGAATTTAAAGCTATTCAAATAAAAGAATTTTTAAGGGAAGAAGGGATTAGTTTACACCTTACCAAACCCAACAACCACACCGGTAATAGAGAGACTTCATTATTCATTAGCTGAAAAATTCAGAATACTTAAATACGTTAATAAAAATATGTCAGTCAAAAGATTAATGCAATTAGCTGTTAGAAACTATAACGAACGATTTCACTCAACAATAAAAAATATTCCGAAAGAAGTTCAAAATCGTACAGTGGACTTCTCAAAAGTTAAAGAAAATTTAAAAACAGTAAAATTGAGAAACTTTAATAGATTAAATAAAAGAAGAGAAGAGTATGAAGAGGAAAGGTCTACAGGTTTTATAAAGAATTATAAAGCTGTAAGACATAAAGAGCAGCCTAAATATAAAAGGATTAAATTCATCCTATATAACATCCATATATCTAATATTAAAAGATCTCCTAAATTCTTTAATTCAGGTAATGCTACCGATTAATAAAATATATCAGAATTTAAATAGTACATAAAAACAATAACATTCTTTATTTTTAGAATACCTAAAAAGAATTGAGTAAATATAATAGTAATAAAAGTACATGATATTGTTGTTCTAGGAAACTATAACAGCAGATATCTATACTAATAGGGTTTAGGTTGAAACTTAAATAATTTAAGTTATTGTTAAAAAAAAAAAAAAAATGAATGAATAAATAAATTTTATTAATTTAAATTTACAGATTTTCACAATTATTGTTCTAATAACATACATGGGTTGGGTTGGTTACCAACGATATTTGGATTTTTGCAAGTTAATCCAATATCTGAAGATGTAGGTTACATTCAAATAAAATTAAGGGAAGTAGAAATAATTAACGAAACTGTAACGGTTTTGCATATTATTAAACCTATGGAACTAGACAGCGTTCTTTCACAACTAGAATTTAACCTAAATTTTTTAGATATTGAAAATAAAACTGAAATTAAAATTATTAGGGCAAAAATTGCATCCATTATGCCATCTTCTACAAGAAGAAAAAGAGGCTTGGTAAATGTAGTAGGTACCGCAAGTAAATGGCTTTTTGGTACCATGGACAATGATGATAGGGAAGACATTTTAGAACATTTAAGAATTATCCAAGAAAACAATCATAACTCTATTTCCAGTTTGAACCAACAAATTTCAATTAACAGTCACTTTAATGAAACTATATATGATTAGAAAACGATAGGGTTAAAATTGAAAAAGTAGTTAACGAAATCAAAGATATTAGTAAGCAAAGTATAACTCATTCTTTATACATAGATCAGATTTTAAAATTAAGGCATTTAGAAAATAAGATAAATCAAATACAAGATAATATTGCATCTGCAAAATATAACATATGTCATCCTAGTATATTAACAGCAGAAGAAATCGAAATATTTCAAGTTGATTTTTTTAAGTTGAAGCTCATAAAAATGGGTATAATGACTTACGAAGGTAATTCAATAATATTAGCAATTAAGATTCCTCAAAATTATGTTCAAACCGAACTTAGGCTAATAACACCTTTACCAAATAAAGAAAGTTTTGAAATTAATGAAAATAATGAATATGTCGTAAAAATTGAAAATGTAACCTATACATATGTAGAAAATGTTATGATAAAAGATTTAAAAGCTAGTAAAAATTGTATTTTTTATAACCAATGTAAACTTAAATTTAACAATAAAACAAAAATAGAAATTTTAGACGATAAATCAATTTTAGTAAAAAACGCAATAAATGAAATTGTTAATCAAAATTGTGATGATAGAAAAATTATATTGAATAAAAACTATCTCATAAATTTTTTTAATTGTAAAATAAACCTCTATCAGGAAACATTTTCAAATCAAAAGAAAACTATACAAGATAAATATTATTATCCAATAAATAACTTAAGTCAAAATTTTACAAAAATATTAACATTTGAAAACATTGTAATAGATCATGTTAAAAATATTGAGGAAATCAAAGAACTTAAATATAATAAAAAAATATCATATGGTGTTCATATAACACTAATAATTGTAATTATTATTATTTGTCTAATTATATTTATAGCATGGTTTAAAATTAATAATAACAAAATTGTTAACATATCTCATATAAGTAACGAAATTCAGGAGAATTTCAAATCAAAGGAGGGAGAAGTTATGTATAAATGTTCACTTTCGAACAAAAAAGAAGATCCTCCTAATAAAATTGAAATAAAAACTGATAATTATGATAAAATACTTTCAAATGTTAATAACCTGTTAAATTCAAATTTTTAACAAAACAAATATGTAATACGTTGACAATGTAAAATTGTACTTCGTATTCTTGATTATTGAGCAATATTGAAATGAAATACTTTTTGTATACTTAAAAATATGTATATGGAATATCCACTTAAAAACACATGTACAGAATATTATCAAAATGAATATATTGCTGACCGTTCAATATGTGTATTTTTTTAGTTTTTATAAAATGATCAATATTGCTGATAATCGAAAATATTGAAGTACAGTTACAAAATTTTAGAAATAAGAAGTTTAGTTATGTACAAAAGACAGAACAGAAAAGTCCAATAAAAATTAAATATAACAACAACATTAAAATAAACCGTTTTTTTTTTTAATTTACATTTTAAATAAAAAACAAAATAACAAATTTTTATTTTTATAAATACAAATTTCGGGTGGGTCACAGTCGCGGGCCATTTTATCTGTATATGTAAGATTAGGTATTTATTTTTAAGTATAAACAAGCGATAGAATCTTGATTTTTTTTAATAAACTATTTTCATTTAAATAATATTATTTATTTATTTATTAAATTCATTTAAATAATATTAAATATAAATTAATTTAACTATAAAACAGTTTAAAATAATATTAATTTATTTAAAATACTTTAATAATTGTTAATAACAATTTATTTTTATAGTAAACTCAAAATATATCTCCAATCAACGGCAACTGTTCAAATATTTATTGAAATGTCAAATATAATTCATCATTATATTTGTATCATTTTGAAATTTAGTAGATGTTAAATACGATTTTTATAGTATGTACATGTAAAATAATGTAATGTAGTAGATGTAATAACAGCTCAAACAATATGCTTTCTTTTTTGAATATTCGTTTTGAAGTGAATATTTTTTTAAAGTGAATTTTTATTGCATATTTCAAATGTACTATTTTTGCTATCAGGCCGGATAAAATATTAAATCGGGCCGGCTTTTGCCCACCCTTGCTCTAGGTACAGTCTAAAAGTATAAAATGTATTGAGTATTATCATAAAGAAATCATATACATAGAGCATTCATCTAGCTAGAACAAAAAATGTTAGTCAATTTTGTTGATTTGAAATCACCCCAATACGATTTTTGAAATCACCGCATTATCGTAAAAAGTTGACCGTATTTTCGGTAAACACAGTAAAATCAAGTTGAGATTATTTCTTTGCTTTATTTTTATTTTGTATGTTTGTCAATCGATGTTTGTACAATTGTTTATATTTCCTTATCAAGTTGGACGATTTCTTTTTAAAAATTTTTATTTAATATTTTAATTTTTGTTTTTTTTTTTATTCAAGCACTAAATGCCATTCTAACAAAAATGTAAGAAATTTGAATGACTTTTTGAAAATTTTTAAACTGTCTCGTCAGATGAAAAAAGTTTGTTTTGCAGGCATTGTTTGAAATTTTAGAGGAGTGCAGATTTTTATTTAAAAAAGTATTCGACAGTTCTTAAAAGGTTAGGTCTGATTATGGTTCCGGCAGAACAAAAGACATCGCAAAATACATACATATGTATATTTTATAATGTGTATTTACATTCTTAAAGGGTTTTTTATGACGAATGGAGTATGAATTTTGAAAGCTTATTTATATACTTTTCCATAACATATTTTACCCGGCCCATTTATTTTTAACATATTTTGCCTTTTAGAACAAACTTTCAATAAGAGAAACAAAAATGTTTAATTATATTTCTTTAGTAGTTAAAAACCTAAAAATTATAAAAAAATTTTACATACCTATTTTAAACTAACGAAAATTTAAAATAAATAGGTACCTACATTAGAAGACGATTTATGGAATTATTTTCTAACGATTTGAAAGATTTGGAATAATGCAAGTAAAAAATTATCAAAGCAAAAAAAAGAAAGATAAGTTCTGTTGGTATTTCGTCTATACCAGGGGCTTTGTTGCTTTCCAGCCTTGAAAATGCATCCACAATTTCACTGCGTGATGGAGTATTCTCAGAAATTTGACTCCTTATGTTTATCGTATGAGGGCTTTCTTCTTTCTTATTATTTTCTAATTGGATGGCTTTTCCTTGAGTTCTGGTTTGTGAGGGTTCTTATTTTGCTGTAAAGGGGTCGCATATTATTTTGGTTTGCTGATCTTTGTGTATCTTCTGCAATATTTTTGTCTGGCATTCTTCTTTACTTGCTTCGCTTTTATATTGTATTGTGTTTTGGCTTCCTCCGATTGAGTTTGTATTAGTTTTTCTCTGAGGTTTCATCTTTGCTTTATTAATGACCATGTTTTATCGGAGATCCCCTATTTTCTGTCAGATAATATTTTACCTAAAACTTCTTCACCAGCTCGACGTAAGGTTGACTTTAAATTGTCTTTATTAATTTTTTGATTCTGTAGTTTTGTTACAAATTCCTTTTTTGTATCTGTGAATTTTAGTTTTACAGTACTCATTTGGTGCTTTCTTTTGATTGTGTTATTTAGTGGCTTTGAGTCTCATTCTTATGTCTCCTGTTAACAGCATGTGATCACTATGAACATCTACCCCTGTCCATGTTCTCCTTGGGAGGATTTCCATTTTGTACTAATGCATATGTGATCTATCTTGTTTCTTAATCGATCATCTGGTGACACCCATGTATATTTGTATATGTTTTTATGTGGGAAGAGGATTCTACCAATTGCTAAGTTGTGCTCCAGACAGACTCCTACTAGACGTTCACCGTTA
This sequence comes from Dolichopus griseipennis, assembly GCA_963082915.1. Lineage (NCBI taxonomy): Eukaryota > Metazoa > Arthropoda > Insecta > Diptera > Dolichopodidae > Dolichopus > Dolichopus griseipennis. Next base: position 221,589,049 of record OY720441.1, on the reverse strand, counting down.
TTATTTATGTTGCCAATCCATAACTGGCCCATGATTCCTCTGTACTAGTTTTCGATAAAAAGCCAGTTTTTGAAATCTCCCATTATTATTATGATGCCGATTTTCGGAATTCCTTCAAGGATTGCGGTGAGTTGTGAGTAAAACTAGTTTTTGATCTCTTCGGGTGCTGCTTCTGTGCGGGAATAGCATTGAATTATAGAATTTTTCGTATAGCAGAGTGGAATCTGGCTTGTATAATTTTGTCGGAGGCAGGGGTCTAGCTCATCAGGCTATTTTTCAATATTTCGTCTATTATCATTCCCACGCTACTTTTACGTTCCACAGTACATCATTGTACTTCCTTCGGATGTAGTTATTTCTCCTGTGCCAGGTCATGGTATCTCACTAAAACCGAGTATTTTAATTTTGTATTCCTTTCTTTCTTCTTCTACTTGGACTAACCTTAAAGTTTCTTTCAGAGTGTGTATACAATTTCTTATTCTTGTCCTTTTTCGAGTACCAATAGTTGTTACCGTATTTCCTCTGTTATCAGGCTTTGTTTCCATTTCCTTATTCGTTTTGTTCACTTAGGTAGGTAATTGGTCTGCTGTAGCTATTCCACATACATCCTATTCCAATTTTTTCCGCAAAATGTCACTGCTCATACCCTTATCTCTTGACGTTCAGAATAGATGTTTGTAGGATTATGTCATGTCGCATATGCATATGTCAATGGTGTCAATTTGACAGATGCATATTTTTATATAGATAAAGTTATTTGTTTCAAAAAACACAATAATTAGTATATTAATAATTTAATTTTTTTTTTCATATGTAATTATTGCAATTTCTACTACAAATTTCTATATGTATTTCCGGATTTTTCACTGACATTTTGTAACACACAACAATAACATTTACAATATTATATTTTTTTGTACAATTTCAGTTTTATTAGTACTAAATATACAAAATTTACAAATATTATTACTAGAAATTTCAAATTAGAATTGCTTAACTTAAATAATTTCACAATTATTTTATTTTTATACTCATTTGTTTACAAAATTACAACTAAGAACACATACAATTTAAATTTAAAGTTCCACTATTTGATACATTACAAAACTTACATAATTACTTATTCTAAATTAAAATGTAACTTATTATTACTAAAAATTTATTTATTTATTTACACAACTTTTGTACCCGATTTTTATAATATAAAATCATACTAATTAATCATTTTATAAAATGCATAAATTGTAAATCAAAATCAGCTGATATAATAAGAAGTAAATCACATGTAATGTTTGAAAGTAACACAAAGAGCAAAAACAGAATTGTCAATATCATATATTTCAACAATATAACATTGTCATTATCTTTTATGCCTGGATTATTTATGCATAATAATTCGACATTTTATTTTTTTGGCATTTTCTTCTAGGGTTGTTGTTTTTATAATTTATTTATTTGTTTATGTTATATGTTTACATAATTGGTATGATACAGATTCGTTGGGTACGGTAATAATAATTACATGTTTATTATTATTATTGTACCTAAAATTATTCTTGCATATATGTATACATACATTTAAAATAAATATATTTGCTTATTTGTTTTTTAAATAATGTCTGCATTTGATGTGAATGATATAAACAATAATCTTAGAGGAAATTATACAGAAATTGGCACCCTTAGTATAGATTATAAGAACAAGTTGAATATTTTGTATCTAAATATACAAAATATTTGTAATTAATTGTATAATCTCGAAGTTTTACTTAATTTTTATAAATTTGATCAGTCATCGACTAACCTTTGTGTAGTATAGACGTTTGTTCTCTGTATTTTTTCGTTTTCGGTATTCTTTTCTCTTTCTTTCTTTAATTTCTCTCCTATCTCTTTCTTACAATTTCATTCCTAATTTTCACAAATCATACCAAAAATCATAACCTAAAAATAAAAAATTAACTCTTTAACTTAAAATAAAAACTTGAATAATATATAGTTCAAGTAAAAAAGTAGTTAAACACAGTGAAAAAGTGAAATAAAACTTCTAGGTGACAGGCCGATCCCCTCGCGGAATCGGTTTGCTGGGCTACCCGACAACGACATCGGCCAACAGGGTCCAAGACCAAAAAGAGGAAGAGGCATAAATATTACCAGCGATGTCTTTCCCAGTTTGCCAGAGGTAAATATAAAACATAAATGTCCAAAATTTGTTGTAATTGAATCCACGGACAAAACCAAACCACCCCGGATTCAGCGTTTTTGCAAAAAAAAGGCTCCTGACAGTATTAGTACTGAAATTCAATCAGTCACACTACTCAAAGATGGTAATCTCCTCATTTTAGTAGAATCCGAAAAAGTACCAAATAAATTTTTTAAACAATACTAACTTCGGTGGTTTGTGTACTGTTTCAGTCAAACTCCATGAAACACTGAACTCCACTAAGGGCACAATCTTTGATAAAAATCTTATCCCTACAAATGAGGAAGAAATCTTAAACGACCTAAAAAAAACAAGGAGTTTCTAACGTATACAAATTCAATCGTTTAATTGATAATAAAAAAACTTATACTGGCCTGATTTTTCTTACTTTTAACTCCTACAAAATTCCAGAAAAAATTGATATCGCTTGGTATCAGGTTAAAGTAAGAGAATACTATCCCAATCCAATGAGATGCAAAACTTGCCAAAAACTTGGACATACAAAAAACAACTGCAAAAACCCCGCAATGTGTGTGAATTGCAATCTTCCTCCACATTCACCGGTCCCATGTTTAAGAACAATGTGTTCCAATTGCCTTGGAGATCAGCCATCCTCATTCAATAACTGCCCAAATTTCATTCAACAAAAAGAATAGTATTAGTAATGTTAAAGAACTTAAAATCCTAGGTTTAATTAAAACATATATTTAAAAATTAATTATAAACATAGTTTCATAAATCATTGTAATTATTTAAAATCTAACTTAGCTGCCAGATTAAATATTATTAAACACCTATCATCTTCTAAAAGCCACATGCATACTAGTTCTCTAATAAATATGAACACATTAAAACTGCTTTTGAAAATTGACTATGGTTTACAAATATATGGAAAATGTGCGAAAACTCATTTGAATTTTTAGCTCCTTATCATGCTGCAATTAGAACCAGTCTAAGAGCATTTAGAACAACACCAACAAAAAATCTACTAGCAGAAGCTGGGTTTCTTTTGCTGTAGTTAACGAAAACGGTACCATCATAGCTCAAGGCCTTCTGCCGCAGTCTACTAATATTATCGAAGCTAAATTACAAGGCATACTCTGCTCTTTACAACATGCAATGGAAAACAAAGGTAAATTTCTCATATGCACAGATAGTCTTTCATTCTTTCAAGCTATAAAAAGTACAAGTAATGAATCCGGTTCAATAAACTAAACAAGGAAACAATGCTTTATAATGCAGAATAAAGTAAAAATCATGTGGGTTCCTAGTCACATAGGTATTATTGGCAACGAGTATGCCGACTTAAATGCAAAATCCGTAAACAAATACCCACTTTACACATTTATGCCATTTTCTAAAAAATCAATAAACACAAAGACATCTAAAATAATTTTAAAGACTGTAAAAACTGAATGGGCAGATTATGCACACCAGTACAAATCAGTTAACAAAGATCGTTCAGCTATTCAACTTCCCGCAACAACCTCAACCAAAATGAACCGATGCTTTGTCAGAACACGTCTAGGACACACAGGATTAACACATTCGCACATACTTAAAAAAGAAACACAACCAATATGTCAATTTTGCAACAGATCCGCCTTAACCATTCCACACATTCTAAGGTTATAATAAAATTAAAATTAGTGAAGTAAATATCAAAATTGAATTCAAAACACAATAATGTAACTAAAAATTAAAAATATAAAACAATTGTAAAATAAGTAGATAGTCCTGGCAGCTAGTTGCTGACAAAAAATTGTTAATTATAATTTAAAATTGTAGTTAATAAAAAATAATAATAATAATAATATAAATTTGATATTCACGTAGTAGTACTTACAGAAATATGGTTACGAAAATTAGAAAATAAGTTCTAATTAGATGAAATTACTACTTTGCATAAAAATAATTAGTATTTGGAGACTTTAAAATAAATTTAATTAATGATTGTGATCGTTCCGTTAAACTGTATAGGGATATTTTATTTAGAAATGGTTTCATAAATTATAATAAAACATCAAAAGAATATGTGACACGATTTGAAAATAATTCTAAAACAATTATTGACCATTTCGTAAAAGATGTTATCAGTTCTATGTTTTAGATACGGCAATTTCAGATCATCAATGGATTCTTATTAGCATGAATCAAAAACCTTCGAAACCAAGTACAACAACTTATAAAACTGTGATCAATTATGAAAATATAGCTAATAATAATTTCTGGACTAAACTTAACGATTTTCCAAGTATTAATGTTTTTAATTACTAAGAACATTCAAACGCTTCCGATTAAAACTAAAAATAAAAAAAAATGTTTTGATGAACGACAAAATTATAATACAATACAAGAAATAAAATACAAGAAAAAATATCCGCATGATATGCACGCTAAACATTTGTAATATTATAAAGATAAAACAAGTGATGAAAAAAAACCAAGGGTTTTTAAAAAAGCACATTTTCAAAATTATATTGTATTACATACTGAGTTTAACTTTGGAAATATTTACTTGGAAATAGTTACTACTGACTTATAAAATTTACTGCTAACAGTAAATTTTTTATTTAAAAGTTGTTATAGCCCTTTAATGGGGAAGGTTGCCAAATTTCTCAAGAATCTAACTTCAACTCCCCCCCCTCATCCTCTAATTTTTTAGGTTCTAGGAATTAAATTGTGAATTACACAAAGATTTGGAATTTTACTTAGAATTTTATTATCTAAGCAAAAATGGGTAAAACTGAGAGACACTTTCTTCAATTTAAGGAACCCCTTTTAAATTTAAGGAAAACCTTTAACATATGTTAAAATATAATGTTGGACCTTTAAATTTTGTATATTAATAAAAAAAACATTGGACAGGTATTCAAGTTACAGGTGCTTAAAAATAGCATAATTTCAATTTTCGGGCCCTTATAGCTCCTAAACAGGGGGCTTGACAAAAAAATTTTGTTAACTGACTCCTACTATTTTTTTAGGATCTAACTTCTCCCAAAATTTCAAGATCCTAGCTTGAACCGTTTAGAAGATATGTGGGGCCAAAAATTTTGCAAAAATTGAGTTTTATATAATGGTAAATTTTAGTACCGGATGGCAACCCTATACATTTAAATGACATATTTTTGTAAAGCTATAAAAGCAGCTCTCTAATACCGTTTTTCGATTGAAAATAAACCTAACATAACTCTTGTTATGTTTATTTAAATATAGGGCTTTTTTGGAACTTGCAGGGGCTGTAACTTCGTCACCCTTCAAAATTAAGAAAAACCTTTGACACATGTTGAAATATAATTATAGGGCTTTGAATTTTGTCTATCACTAAAAAAAAATTTGGACAGGTATTGAAGTTACAGGTGTTTAAAAATAGCAAAATTTCAATTTTCAAGCCCTTATAGCTCCTAAATAGGGGGCTTGACAAAAAAAATTTGTTAACCGACTCCTACTAATTTTTGAGTATCTAACTTGTCCCAAAATTTCAAGACCCTAGCTTGAACCGTTCAGATGATATGTGTGGCCAAAAATTTTGCGAAAATTGAGTTTTGCGTAATGTTAAATTTTAGTACCGTATGGCAACCCTAAACATTTGCCTTGTAAAAATTTATAAAGTTTATGAAACCAGCTATCATTTGCCGTTTTCAGATTGAAAATATATGTAACAGAACTCTTGTTATAACAATTTAAATATAGGGCTTTTTCCAACTTTGGGGGGCTGTAGCCCCGTAACAGCTATCATTTGCCGTTTTCAGATTGAAAATCTTGTTCTCCAAGCTTAAACCCAATATTTCTGTAATGAAATATTTAAAAATCAAAATGGTACTAAGAAACTCTAAAATTTATATTAAAGAGTAATGTTCAATAAAGAGTCATCTGCTATCAAATGTCTTGAGTACGATAATTGTACTTCTACCAACAAACAAGAAATTGTTGAAAAAAAGAATTATTTTCCCGTCAATGTGATATAAATACATCTACGAATCCGATAAATTATGTATTTTTGGATAATTCCACAGAAACGTACATTCTAACTTCGGTTTGATGCCTACAAGCACAGAAGAAGTTATTAATACCATCAACAACATTGTAATATGCCACTCCAACTAACTAAAACAATTACAATAAATATTATTTTCAATTTAGATGGAAAATACACTAAACAGAACTCTTGTTATACCAATTTAAATATAGGAATTTTTTGGAATTTGCGGGGGCTGTAGCTTTGCCACCCTTCAAAATTAAGAAAAACTTTCAACACATGCTGAAATATAATTAAAGACCTTCCAATTTTGTATATCATTAATGAAAAATTTGAATTGGTATTCAAGTAACAGGTGTTTAAAAATATCAAAATTTCAATTTTTGAGTCCTTATAGATCTTACACAAGGGGCTTGACAAAAAAATATTGTCAAATGACTCCTACTAATTTCTGTGGATGTAACATCTCCAAAAATTTCAAGACCCTAGCTTGAACCGTTTGGAAGATATGTGCGGCCAAAAATTTTGCAAAAATTAAGTTTTGCATAATCGTAAATTTTAGTATTATATAAAAATTTATAAAGTTTCTAAAATCAGCTTTAAGGCTACAGAAAAAGATTCTTTTTTTTTTTTTTTCTTTATTTATTTACAAAACTTCAGTGTTACACTTGCTTATATACTAATATTATAAATTCTTGTTTTTTTATTAATCTTAGCTTAAGCTGATTGATCTTGTAGTTTATCAAATAGCAAAGTGTTATATTAGATAGAATAATATTACTTACTTGAAATTTAAAAAAAAAAAATTAAATATACAAATAATAAAAAAAAAATAAAAATAGAAAATAATAATTCATTTATTTAAAAAGTTTTGATTTTTTTTTTTTCTCTTCTATTCTGTTTTCAACATACCTTTCTTTTTTTTTTGCTTTTTTTTGTTTTTGCTGCATAAAAGATATTGGTAATGATAATGAGGTGGTTGTTAATTATTTAAAATATATTCAATTACTTTGTCCTTGAAAGTGGAAATACTTGTTATTTCTTTTAAATCGGTTGGTTTAAAAAATTGATTAAATATTTTCAAACAAGTATAAAGGCAATTGTTTTTCTGATTATTTGTCCTGAACAAGGTCAAATAAAAATTCGATCTATTTCTAGTATTGTGACCGTGAATATGTATCATTCAGTTAAGAATGAAGTTATGTTTTATTAAATTGTTTACAATTTTGAAGGCTGTTAAGTATATTTCCTTTCTAGTTATATTTTTTATGCTTGTATACTTTCCTGTGTACAGTAAATTTGTTGGGTAGTAATTTAACAGTTTAATGGCTTTTTTGTGTACCTTATCTAACTTGTCCATAATGGATTGGTTAGCATTCCTCCATATTGGAATTAGGTAAACTACGTTTGATTGAATATATGAAGTATAAATCTGATTAAGAGCTTCTTTCGGTAGGAATTTACGTAGTCTGCGTATCAGAAACAAGTATGGGGTGATTTTTTTAATTAAACGTTCAACATGGTCGTTCCATTTCAGCTTTCTATCGATTATTAGACCGAGGTAATTAAAATTTTCTACTGTTTCTAATACCGTTCCATTAAAAGTGACGGAAAAGTTGGTGTACTTTCTATTCCTCAGTAGCAGTAATTTTGTTTTTTTAGTGTTCAATAACAATCGGTGGTTTCTCAACCACTCCTCCAATATTCGCAGATCATTTTGAATGTCATCCTGAAGTTAGTCATCACTGTTTGCGGCATATTTCAGGACAGCATCATCTGCATATAATTGTATTGAACCCGTTAAGTTTAAACTGCAGATGTCATTCAAATAGAGTTTGAAAAGGTCCGGCCCTAAGATAGAACCTTGTGGAACACCTTTTTTAATTAAACCTTCAGAGCTAAGAACATTACCGATCATAACCATCTGGTTGCGACCAGTCAGATATGACTTTAAGAACGAGATTTGGTTCGTATTGAACCCCAAATTAGACACCTTTCTTAACAGTATGTCGTGGTCAACACAATCGAACGCTTTCTGAAAATCTAAGAAGATACATGACACATATTTACCGTTATCTAAGTTCATTGTTATAAAATCTATTAAACTCAAACATGCCGATGTTGTGTTAGAGAATTTTTCAAACCCGTACTGCTCATGATGTAATATAATATATTATTGGTATGAATAAAATTTGATAACCTAATTTTAATAATTGTTTCAAAAACCTTTGATATTGAATTAAGGAGCGATATAGGACGGTAATTTGACTGATCCGTTGAGTTACCACTCTTAAATACGGGATTTACTATTGCTGCCTTAATTGAATCCGGGAACTTTCCTGATTGAAACGATAAATTAATGAGTTTTGCTATCACTGGAGATAATTTAAAACAGAATATCTTTATAAATTTCGTGGAAACCTTATCGAATCCTGTAGCAGCTGCAGTTTTTAGTTTACTAATGACCGCAGTAACTTCTTCGGTATTGGTGGGTTTTAACTCAAGGTTGTTATGAATCGTCCTTGAGAATAAATCAATATATTCAAAGTTAAAAGGGCCCGTTGGGGTGTTCAATTCTGCTGTTACATTAGTAAAGTACGTATTCATTGTTTCCGAAATGAGATTTTCATCCATAATAGGTCCATTTTCTGTGTTTAAGACCTTAATACTACACCTCGAAGCATTCGAGTCCCTATTAAAGATAACTTTTTGGTACAGAGCCCATAGTTTTCTACTATTACCAGAATTTTGTAAAATTGTATCGGAACAGAATTTTTTTTTTGCTTCACGAATAAGAGTGATAGTCCTTTCTATACTTCATGTATAACTCATAAATTCTTTGATTACCCTTATATTTTTTTGAGTATTTATAATATGAGTCTCTTATTCTCATTTTGGTCATTATCTCATCCGTCATCCATTCATGCTTTTTCTTATTATTTCTTACTGTAATAATCTTAGTATTATGTGTAATAATTTGCCTCAAGTTATTTAATAATTCGTCAAAGTTCATGTACGAATCTAACCTACTCCAAATATCTGCCGTTTCTAAGTTATTATAATCTACTACAGTCTTATACGTCGGTTTACGTTCTACGATAGGTTCCCAGCACATACTTATAAAAAACATTCTATGATCGGAGAGTGTGGTGTCCATTAGATAAAAGTAATATTTGTATCGAAGAAGATCGGTAATAAAGTGGTCAATTATGGATACACTGGTGCTTCCTAGCCTAGTAGCGAAATTTAGGCAAATTTTGTTATAGATTATGTAGCCATTACTCTTCAACGTATTGACATAATTATTAATTTCCCGACTCTGAGTGTGTAAAAGATTTAGATTAAAGTCACCAAGTATTAAGGAGTTATTGTATTGTGAGGTTATTTCATCCAACCTATGTATAAATTCGTTTACCCGTGTATCATGAGATCTATATACCGATATTGTGTTAAAATTATTCTTTAAAATTTTTATCACCAAAAAACTCGATTTACTAAACTCTTCTTCTAAAATTAACGAACAGCTTATAGTATTCTTAACATATATAGCCGTTCCACCGTATAAGGTTTTCCTATTCGGGAAGAAGGGAGTATAGCCAGGTATATTAAAGAATTGATTTTCTTGTTCACCTATCCAGATTTCAGTTAATACAATGATATGTACATCCCGATTATAAGATTCTATCAATATTTCTAAGTTGTCTAATTTATTACGCAGACTTTGTATATTTAAATATATTATGTTGAAGTTATTTTTGATTTTAGAGTGGAAATTTTCATTATTTACTAGATCTGAAAAACATTCAACCTTTACACTTTTCTCAATATTTTCAACGTCATTTAACTCCATTAATTGTAAAATATATTATAATACTATAATAATAAGTAAAATGAAAAAACAATGAATATAATGAGATTGAATGATTTCTCATTAATACAAAAATAAAAAAAGCAATTTATCTGCTTAATCAGATTAATATAATTATTACAAGTTAGAAAGTTCAAGCAAAGATCATATTAACTATATATAATATATATATCATAAAGATATGATAGTTAATATGATCTTTGGTTCAAGTGTATATTAGAGAAAATAAGAATAATATTTATATTGATATTGATGTTGATTCTTTTGATTATTATACTAAATTGATTACGTACCCGCATATTGACGCGTGTAACATATAACAAAGACAAAACTTGTGTGAATATAAATAAGTTGGAGTTTTTTTGAGTTATGATATTGATCTTCTCACCTATGATAACTAGATAATTTAAAGAAAGATATAAAAACAAATTTAGTAAAAACAAATACTGATTAAAGTAAAAAATAATTATAATTAAGAAAAAGATTAAGAGAAAAATTAATTTGTGAATTATCCGGTTTAAAAAAGATTCAATTTGACAGAAGTGAGAGTTGAATGAACGCACTCTATGACGTACAATGTTGAGACAAAATAAATTCCAGTTGTCAGTGAGAGTAAGAGGAAAAAAATTAGAAATCAAAATAGAAATATTAGATATAATAATTATTATAAAATTTAATAACATTTTAAATATTGTACTTTTGTAATTTAAATTTTGTAAACTAAAATGTTTGTTGTTTTTATTATTTATACAGTATTTAATTGTGTTTATATAATGTAGAATTTGTGTTAATAAGAAAATATTTTTTTCTTTATTTAATTTAATTAACCTCACTTGTTGAAAATTAAATATATTAGTGGAATAAAAATAAAATGTATATAATAAAAGAAAAAATGAGTTAGAATTAATAATTTTTAAGAACTTGACAAATATTTTTACTTTTGTAATAACTTGGAATTTATTGTTAATTTCAAATTTTTTTATATTTTTGTTATTTTTAGAATTTGTAGTTAAAATCAAAATAATGTTTATAATAATTTTCATTAATAAAAATAAAATTTTTTCAATATTTGTGTTTTTATCTGATTTAGTTAACGTTAAAAGTTCTAATTTGGAATAATTGCATTCATAAGTTTTACCATTACTAATGCAGGTGCTTAAAATTTGTTTGAATAAAAAAGAGTAAGGTATTAATAAATACTTTAAGAGTGATTTTAATTTTGTAAATGTTTAGAAATTATTCTTATTGTTAATGCGTAATATTTTGGTGTGATATTTAATATATGTTAAACAATGCACAAAACAGAATTACTTCATGAGCAGGCCAAAACAGAATTATTAACATATTAGAAAAAATATTTACATATGAAAAAGAAAAGTGGTTAATTATTGAAAATTTGATTGATTTTGCAAATGTCATTGGAATTAATGATGCTATAAATTTTACTAGTGCTATCTTTACGTAAAAATATTTTATTTTGTTTGACCCATAAATACTGCATTTTCTTAGTGATCTTAATTTTTTTGGCTTCAAAGTAAAGTTTGCTTTGAAGTGGAGAAAGGTGGTGTCGAAAAAAAATTTCATTATTTTTACCTTCTAAGTTGAACTCTTCTATGAATAGTCCTCCAATACGTTTTATTATAAATTTTTTTTATTTTTTTTATTATAAATTATTTTTTTTTGCAATACCTACCCGTGGTTAAAACTTCTTTTCTCTTTTCAAACGGTGTAAAAGTTTTTGTAAACATACGGACGGACGAACGGACAGAGTGAAGCTATATAGGTAAATTTTTACAAAATTTTATGAAAATGTGCTAAAAAGATACTAAATTTGTTTGGGAGAAATTTTGCCATAAATCTACTACTCTTACTCAAAATTACTACTCTTACTGATCCTACAAAAATTAAAAGAATTTCATAATAGTCCAGTTGGTGGACACTAAGGTGTAAATCCTCCTCTGCAAAGACTTTAACAAAAGTTTTACTTTAGAAATATGGAACAAACTATAATCAAATATTCTATATATATTAATCTTCTTGCGAAATATGTGAGAAAAATAAATTAAGTTTAAAAACAGAAATACATATGAAAATAACAGATACTCCCTCAGTCATCGACTAACCTTTGTGTAGTATAGACGTCTCTTTTCTGTATTCTTTTTGTTCTCGGTATCCCTTTCTCTTTCTTTCTTTATTTTCTCTTTCTTATAATTTCAATCACACCAAAAAATCATAACCTAAAAATAAATAGATATTTTTTAACATAAAAAAAATTAATTTAAACTTCAAACAAAATTTGTTAAATACAGTGAACAAGTGAGTTAAAAATGCTAGGCGACACGCCGATCCCCTCGGGGAATCGGTTTGCCGGGCTGCCTGACAACGACACCGGCCAACAGAGTCCAAGACCAAAAAGAGTAAGAGGTATAGACATCACGAGCGATATTTTTCCCAGTTTGCCACAGGTAAATATAAAACAAAAATGTCCAAAATTTGTCGTCATTGAATCCACGGATAAATCCAAACCACTCTCCTCCTTCAGCGTTTTTGCCAAAAAAAAGGCTCTTGACAGTATAAGTACAGAAATTCAATCGGTTGATGGTAATCTTCTCATATTAGTAAACTCCGAAAAAGTCGCAAACAAATTTCTAAATACTAAAAACTTCGGTGGTTTATGTACCGTTTCAGCTAAACTTCATGAAACACTAAACTCCACAAAAGGCACAATTTTTGATAAAAATCTCATCCCAACCAATGAGGAAGAAATCTTAAACGACTTAAAAAAACAAGGAGTTATTAACGTATACAAATTCACTCGTTTAATTGATAATAAAAAAACTTACACCGGCCTGATTCTCCTTACTTTCAACACTTACAAAGTTCCCGAAAAATTTGAAATCGCTTGGTATCAGGTTAAAGTAAGAGAATATTATCACAATCCAATGAGATGTCAAACTTGCCAAAAACTTGGACATACAAAAAACAATTGTAAAAACCCCGCAATGTGTGTAAATTGTAATCTTCCTCCACACTCACCGCCCAAATGTTCTAGAACAATGTGTTCCAACTGCCTTGGTGATCATCCATCCTCATTCAACAAATGTCCAAAATTCATACAACAAAGAGAAATATTAAAAATAAAAACACAAAAAAAATGTACTTACGCAGATGCCCGCAAAATATACAATCAAAACAATTCTGTACCCCCACATAAAAATGCAACTTACTCCTCAATCACCATGAACTCCATCAATAAAACTTCAAATTTAATTAATCCAACAACAGCAGAAAATCCAAAACAATTCTATAATTCACCCTTAAAAAATTCCTTATCCAATTTACAATCCAATAATTCAAACAAAAATATAAATAACAACCTAACCTCAATTCTTACAATAGATTCATCTTCTTCCATCGAAAACAACGTTCCCCTCCCAATTTCTTCCAATGAACAATGCACTAATTCAATAAATATTGCAAATGATAATCTATCCTCTTCTAACTACAACATAAACTTACAAAAAAATGACAAACAAGTACTAACAAACGCTATTACGACTGAAATAGAAAATAATAATTCAACAAATAATATTCCAATCGAACAAACTTCTTCTTCCAACCAATACAACCTTCCACTCAACTTTTTTAAATCAAGCTAATATTCCATCCAATCAAACAAACAAGCAGACATAATTAACTCACATAATCAAACTAATTCTTTATCAAACAAAACAAACATTAATTCCTTAGAAATTTCAGATTCCGACTAGTTTGAAATACTTTTTGTTATTTTATATAAAATAACAACTATAGTCTTTCAAATTTAGTAACAAAAAAAAAAAAAAAAAATTTTTTACTCTTCAAAAATTCTAATTTATTTTTCGTTTTTCTTTAATAAATATTTCTTATTATCACCTCTCATTCACTCTTCGATCTTAAATTCAATATTCTTATATATTATAATGCTTTCTATTCTTAATTTGAATAACAAAGATAATTATAAAAAAAAAAAAAAACGACAAAGGAATCAAGTTCTCTGTTATTAATCTTATTCAACTTAAATTATTTTCTCATCTACATTGTTTTTCATCTATTTGCTTTTTCATTTAAATACAGTATTTTATTAATTTTTAGTCCCTAACTTATGGTCATAAAATTCCTTCAATGGAACTTAAATGGATACCACAACAATTCAGATGAGCTTCAATTACTAATCAAAAATCAAAATCCAAATATTATAGCATTACAAGAAACTCACCTTTTTACATACCCCCACTCTTCTAAAATACCGAAAAACTATACGCTTTATCACAAAAACGACATATTAGCAAATGAAAAAGCAAAACGCGGTGTCGCTTTACTTGTTTTAAATAATATAAAACACAAAATAATTAATATTAATTCAAACATTCTAGCAATAGCTTTAGAAATAGAAATCAATATCACATTTATTATAATCAACCTTTACATTGCCCCAAATGAACAGATTAGCGAAAACGACCTTCACGTCCTATTATCGTGCTTCACCAAGCCGGTATTAGTCGTTGGAGACTTTAACGCTTGGTGTCCCCTATGGGGATCTCCAAAATCCAACAAAAAAGGCAAAATAATTTCAAACTTTATAAAAAATAGTAATCTAATAATTCTAAATAACGGATCACCAACTCACTTCTCCACTCACTCCACTTTTACGCATGTCGACTTAGCTCTCTGTTCACACCCATTAAATCTATCGTATTCTTGGTCGGTTGATCAGTTTCCTCGTGGTGGCGACCACTTTCCTATCATAATCGAGCTCTTTACTCATCAAAATCTCCCCACACCACCTAAACATAAGCCTAAATTTAAAACTGATATAGGAAACTGGGACAACTTTCAAAATTCAGTAAACAACAAACTCTCCACCTTTCAAAAGCAAATCAATAATATTAACCAAAAAGTAGCCAAATTTCAAAAATTAATAATTAACAGTGCCAACGACACAATCCCAAAAACAAAAACCAAGAAAAACCAAAAATATACTTGTTGGTGGAACTCTACACTATTCGAACTGCAAAAAAAGAAACAAAAATATTGGAAAATACTTAAAAAACACCCAAATACCACGAATATTATCAATTATAAAAAAGCGAACGCATACTTCAAAAGAGAAATTAAACTCGCCAAACGGGAATCTTTCGCTACCTACACAAAAGATATCAACCCAAACACATCTCCAAAAATTCTTTGGTCAAAAGTCCGAACCCTCTCAAACCTCACCCCAAAACTTCACATTTCGTACATAAAAAACTCAAATAACTCAATCACCCAAAATCCATTTGAAATAGCAAATACATTGGCACAATATTGGTCACAAAATTCTAACGAGAAACATTTCCCAGACCATTACAATAATACCAAAAATTCCATTACAACACCCATTTTAACACCCTATACTCCCAGAAAACGTGCCAAAGAAATCGAGCTCCCCATAACCCTGTTAGAACTGCAAGCATGTGTTAACTCCTTAAAAGGAAAAACTCCAGTTTATGATAACTTGTCATACCCCATTTTGAAAAATCTCCCAATTAATGCTAAATTAATTTTACGGGAAATTTACAATCATATTTTTCTTGCGGGCACCATCCCACAACAATGGAAAATAGCATCTATAGTTCCTATAGCCAAAAAAGGCAAAGATCAACTTAGTCCGTCCAGTTACCGTCCAATATCACTTTTACCATGTATGAGCAAAGTATTGGAAAAAATTGTAGCAAAACGGCTCTTTTGGCTTTTACAAGAAGAAAAGCTACTGTCAAACAAGCAAACAGCCTACAAAGCAGGTAAAGGTACCATGGACGCCTTACTTTCATTGGATCAGGATATCTGTGATAACTTAGGTACAAGAAATCATATTTCCCTAATATCAATAGACGCAGAAAAAGCTTTTGATCGAGTGGGTGTGCACTCAATAATTGACCAATTAATTAAATGGAAAGTAGGGGGAACTATAATTAACTTCATAAAAAATTTCATGACAAATAGGAAAATTAGGGTTAAAAACAATAACTTCTACTCGAATGTGTGGCCACTTAACAACGGAATCCCTCAAGGATCCCCTTTATCGGTCGTTTTATTCCTGATAGCTTATAACAAACTCAGCGAAATTATAGACGAACAAAAATTTTTCAAACATATATTATATGCCGATGATTTACTAATTTATTGTCCAATAAAAAAATCCTCCGTCTTAAAAAATAAACTAGAAAACCTAATTACTGAATTAACACACTGGGGCAGATACAGCGGCTTAAAAATTTTGATAGAAAAGTCAAAACACTTACACATTTGTAGAAAACATAATTGCAATAATTTCAAAATTAAAATAAACACATTAGATATAGAAAATGTTCCAAATTTAAAAATCTTAGGCTTAGTTTTAAATACAAAATATCGGTGGAACACACACATAGATAACTTATGTAAATCTCTATATAACAGATTAAATTGTATTAAATGTTTAAGTAGTAAATTTTTACAAAGCAATGCAAAATCTCTAATTGACGTAGTAAGAGCAGTAATTCTTTCTAAAATTGAATATGGGCTACCAATATACGGATCAGCATCAAATTCTGAGCTACAAAAAATAAATACAATCTACCACGCAGCAATACGCTCGGCTTTAGGAGCATTTCCATCTTCCCCAATACCCATCATCCTTGCCGAAGCAGGGCTTCCATCACTAGATGAAAAAATCACTTTGTCTACAAGAAAACTGTTAACAAAAATAATATTTTCTGAAGGAGTTGAACTATACCAAAAAAGTAAAAAAGTCCTAGCCAGGAAGCGAAAACCGAAAAAACCATCAACCCTCCATCAAGTTATTCTCTTCGCAAAAAACAATAATATGAGCTATAAGCCTATCAACAACATTCGTAACATTTTCCCACCATGGAAATTTAAAAACGACAGCATTATCTTAGAGCTAACTAAATGGCATAAGGATGAAGTCAACCCAAAGTTTTTTCAACAACAGTTTCTCCGGATAAAAAATAAATACGACGATTGGAAGTTTATCTACACAGATGGATCAAAATCCGCCTTCTCAACCACTTTCAGTATTGTAGACGAACATAAAACCATTTTAAAAATTGGAGCCTTGCCAAGCTTTTCCACTGCTTACTCCGCCGAAGCTGTCGCAATCCTGAACGCAGTCAAATTCAAATATAATCCGACCGAAAAATGTATAATATGTTCAAACTCACTCTCAACAATACAAGCTGTCATTAACTTAAACAATAATGAGAAAACAATACAAGAAATACGAGATATATTAAACAAAAAAGAAAAGCACCTAAAATTAATGTGGGTCCCTGGCCACGTGGGTATTGTGGGAAACACCTTTGCAGATCAGATAGCAAAACAGGCTGCCAATTCGCCACTCGTTGAATTAGAATACGCCAATAAAGCCGATATTAATAAAGAAATAACGAAAATAACAAAAAAAGAGTACTTAATTATATGGGCAAACTTTAACCATTTCTACAAGTCTATAAATCCAAATAAACTTCCATCCATCTTTCCAAGAAATGTAAACCGAAAGGATTCAATAGTCTACACGAGATTTAGAATTGGTCACACTTTACTCTCCCATGAACACCTCTTCAAAAAAGAGCCACCACCTACATGCTTCTTTTGTAATATTCAATCTTTAACCATCAAACATATAATAACGGAGTGCCCATCCATCGATACCATAAGGATCCAACAAAGAATAGAACCGCTGCACGTGCTACTCTCACAAGTCACAGCTGAAAACATTACAAGCTTTGTAAAATTTTTAAAAAAAATTAATATTTATAATAAAATTAAAAAAAAAAAATTTAAACTTGTAAACTTCAAAAAATTAACTAACAAAATCAAAAATTGTGTTCCAAAAACTTAAATCTTGTACATATTATTTCTCAAATACTTTAATAAGAAATTAATAAAAAACAAATAAAAATAATTATTTTCATACAAACTTATAAAAAGCCAATATATATTTATAAATTTTAATATATACCTACTAGTAAATAAAGAGAAAAGTTTTACAATGTAATGTAATATAATAAATGTATAATATATAAAAAAGGAAAAAAAAAAAAAAATGTAATAAAATAGCCGAAGGCCGTTAGTTGCTAGTGCTAGTTGTAAAATATGTTAACTAATTAATTAGTCATCATATAATATAAATAAATAAATAAATAAATAAACAGATACTCCTAATAAACATTCGAAAAAACTGCTTTGGATATAGTAGGACCATTATCTAATTTTGATTTGGGTAATATGTATATTAACGTTTCAAGATTTATCACTAAATTTATTTTAGCTATTCGTATTCCTAATCAGGAAGTTGTCACGGTAGCCGACGTTTTTGTACGGAAGATCATTTGCGTTTTTGGTACTCCAAAAATAATTCGAACTGATCAAGGTACTAATTTTATGAGTGAAGTGTTTGAAAGGATATGTTCATTATTAAAAATCAAAAAGATAAACACAACTAGTTATCATCCGCAATCCAACGGTTCCCTAGAAAGAGCACATCGTTATTTGACAAACTATTTGGTTGTTATGCAAATAAAGTTCCTTAAAATGGGATACGTGATTATATTTTTCAATTTTTAAAGTCAAAGTTATTTATTAAAAGGTAAATATAAAATAGTTCAAGGTCATACCAATTTTAAATAACTACAGTTTCTATTTATAAATTTTTATAATATATTTATGTATAAACATATTATATTATAATACAAAAAAATATATATATATATATATATATATATATATATATATATATATATATATATATATATATATATATACATATACAGTGGTGGGATTCAGCCGGTTCGCACCGGTTCGGTAGAACCGTTTCCTAAAAGTTTTGAAGTTCGGCGAACCGTTGTTAAAAATTGTACTTTAAATCGTATTTTATGTCTTATTTCATAAAATTTTTATATTATTTTGAAATAAATGCCCATACAGTCAATATAATAACAATATATTATAAAGTTACGTTTATTATTTTCAAAGTAGTTATATTCTATCAACAATATTTTGTTCTATACATAAAAAATTTAACTATAAAAAAAAAAAAATTTAAAAAAATTATTACTTCATGAGCGGACTTCGATTTCAGCTGTCAAGCGATCAAGTTATATTATTCTTTGTGAAAATTAAAAATAAAAATTATTATAAAAATCAAAAATTCAAAAATATTTAAGATTAAAAATCTGATTAAAAAATCTAGCGAAAAAAAAAAAAAAAACTTTAATAAAAAAAAATAATAAATTTTTAAAATAAATAAGTGGTATAATTACAGATTGCATCCTATCAAGGATAGCAATCATGCCGTCGAAAAAAAAAAAAACTTATTAAAAGAGACAATAAATGTCAAATTTAAAGAAATCCTTGACAAAAGTGAAAATAAAGACCAAAAAAAAGTTAAAAGCGGTGCAAGCCGAATAGAAAATTTTAGTTGAACATTTAATAAAAGAAAATAATGAATTACGAAAAGCCTTAAAAAAGTTTGATCCTTCAACATCAGCTAGTTCACCAAGAGGCGAGTCGAACTATTACAGTTCATTAATGGATCTTACCGATGAATACAGCAAAACAGAAGAAGATACCAACGACCAAGCAGAGCCAAAAATTGTTGAAATTGGCGAGGAGGATACATTTGACGTCCTTAACCTCAAAAAAACACCAACAAAAAAAATCGAAAAAGAAAAACGACCATCAACTATTAATTACCTGCGCGGAAAAGGTGAAAAAATGCCACCAATAAATATGTTTGATACCAGAGTTGACAGGCTAAAATGTCTTATAAAGAACAAATTAGGTATAAAATATTTTGCCATAAAAGAAAGCATTCATCGTTGTATACATACGATATGGAAGACTTTAAAAAAGCTCGTGCATTGCTAGAAGAAGGTAAAATTGACCATTTTACATTTACACCAAAAACGGAAAAAAAGAAAACCTTAATCCTAAAAGGTTTAAATAGTATGTACTCACCAGAGGAAGTTCTTCATTTCTTAAAAGAACAAGAAACAACAAACATAAAATTTGAAAAGGTTACACGATTAACCACCAAATATTCAATTAACAATGAAATAACTCTTCCACATTATATCGTTCAAGCTTCAGCTGATAGCTTGACAAATGATATTATGAAAATTAATGTGCTGGACTACCAAATAGTAAGATGGGAAAAACTAATAAAATCACACAACTTACAATGCACAAAATGTCAACGCTTCTCGCATTCAGCTGCTAATTGTTATATGCAGTTGAGATGTGTAAAATGTGGCAATAATCACAGGCCGGAACAATGTTCAATATCTGCAGAAGATCCAAAAGATAAATTATTCTGCACCTTGTGTGGGAACCACGGGCATCCGGCATCATACACAAAATGCCCAGTTTATATTAAAAAAATGGAGCTTCGCCAAAAAATTGCAAAGGAAAAAATTGTAAGTAAGCACTTTAATTCAAATTTTATTAATAAAAATATTTCATTCTCAAATATTGTAAAAAATAGCACAAAACAAAATAATTCTAACCTTAAAAATAACAATAATAATTCTAATAATACAAATTCAAATTTAAACACCAATAATAGCAATGATAATATTTTAATTGAAATAAAAAATATTTTAATTAATATGCAAAATGAAGCTATTACACTAAAAAAACAAATTAATCAAAATTCTAACAATATTAAAATTTGTATGGAATCACTAAAAATTAAAAACTAATTTATAAATGAATTTTAACAATACTAAATTAAAAATAATATCCATAAACGTCAATTCACTAATCTCCAACAATAAAAAGCTTTCTCTTATGCACTTTGTAGAGTTCAATAAACCTGACATAATTTGCATGAGCGAGACAAAATTAAAACCAAATAACCATATGGCATTGGATAATTATGACATAATCAAAAATGATAGAAATATCGATATTGATGGTGGCGGTGTTGCCATATGCGTTAAAAAATGTTTCCAATTTGATATTGTAAATAATCGCATTCTCGATAGTTTTCTATGTATCGAACCATGCATTATATCATTACAATTAAAACAAAGAAAAAAATTATTTATAATTTCTATTTATGCATCAAATAGGAATTCAAATAGTTTTTTAACAGAATTAGAAAAAATATTTGAAATTTTAAATCTTTCGAATCTCAATAATTTCTATATATTAACTGGCGACGTTAATGCCAAACATACTTCTTGGTTAAACTGTGTTAACAATACTCGAGGCAATCAATTATACAAATGGTTACAAGACAACAAAATTTTATACAAGAGTAACTTACTCTTAACCGATGCACCAACACTACCACGTGCAAATTCTTATATTGATTTAGTGATAACAGATATTAGAATAAAAATTTGTTTTGAAACAAATCAAAACAAACTCACCACTCTCCCATACGATAGTGACCATAATGCCATTCAAATTCCAATGCCACTAAAAAATGAAGAGCTTTTATTGCAAGAGTTACCAAGTCATAGTAATAAATTCATATTTTCAAAAGTAAACTGGGGCAAATTTCAAACTAAATTAAATTCAAACTATTTTTCCAAATACAACTCCAACAATTGCAATAAAATTTTCGATAACTGCAATTTGTCTAACCAAAATGTAGATTATCATCTTTTACAGCTGAACGAAATAATTCTTAAAACTATGGATGAAGTTATACCAAAAATTAAAAATCAAAATAATTTAAAAAAATTCTACTCAGTTAAGCTAAAAATTCTTTTAAACAAAAAACACAGCCTCATGAACGATATACATAAGATCAAAAAACAAAGATTAAACTTTTCTAATCAACAAATTCAACTGCTCTAAAGTCTCCTAAATAACATCAATACATTAATTAAACAACAAATTAAAATAGAAATTAATAAATACTGGCAACTTTGTCTCCAAAAAATAGCTCCAACAAATAGTTCAAACATGTTCCCCGAAATAAATAAAATATTCCGCAAAACCAAATACAATCAGATTTCAAAATTACACATAGACCAAAATGATATAACTTTACTCTCTCAAAATAACATAGACTTCAACAAATTAAATAAAACCACCACAAATAAATTTATAATAGAAGATCAATCACAAATTTACAATGTACTTGGCACATACATTGAAAACACTCATAAAATCAATATACCTACAAATAACAGAATACATAACCAAATCATAAATAAAATAACACAATTCAATAACTCTCAAACATTAAATTTCAACTCAACTCTGAGTAATTTCTCCAACACAAACAAATCATCTGAGCAAAGTGGTGAAAATAGCGAATTCACGAACCAGTCAGAGCTTTCTTTAAAGTTTAAAGCTTTAAAAAATAAAGTTTCTTCTGGTATCGATAAAATCCCAAACATAGTTTTAAAAAATTTAAGTGGTGTAATTATTTCGAAATATGTTATCCTATTCAATAATGCAATAAATAATTCGTATTTTCCGCATATTTGGAAAACATCGAAAACGATATTGCTAAAAAAACCTGGCAAAGATCCAACCAATCCCAGCAATTATCGACCGATAAGTTTACTGCCAAACATTAGTAAAGTATTTGAAACCTTAATAAACGATAAAATTTCAAATTATGCAAAGTCAATCAATCTTATTCCAGAAAACCAGTTTGGGTTTAGGCACAAACATGGTACTGTTAATACTATAACTAAATTAACCTCAGATATCTGCTGGTTCATAAACAAGAAATACGGCATTGGTGCCTGTTTGATTGACTTTGAAAAGGCTTTTAATTCAATTTGGTTGGATGGATTAATCTATAAACTAATAAAATATAAGTTCCCGCCACGCTTAATTATACTGATTAAAAATATGTTATATAATATATAACAACAAATTTTTAGTATATAGCAAAAATAACGAGTCTGACAAATCATTCCTAATTGAAAACGGTCTTCAGCAAGGTATTGTTAATGCACCTATCCTTTTTACTATATATACAGCAGATCTTTTATTCTTGCTAGAACGAGTAAAAGGAAATAACTACGCCCTGGCATTCGCAGGTGATATTATAATATACTCTGCGAATGACACTGTAAATAGCATACAATATAATGTACAAAAAATGTTTAATATTTTGCAGGATTATTGCAAGATATGGATATTAAAAATGAACTTCAACAAATGTGAAACCATATTATTCCGTAAAACGGTTGACAAAACTAGTTCAGACATTAGAAAAAATTGGAAACAATTTAAAATTAAATCGCCTATGTCAACTCTCGCAAACAAAAAATTCGTTAAATATCTTGGAGTTCAGTTACATCAAAACTTAAAATTCATAGATCATGTAAAATACTCATTAGATAAAGGCGATAAATCCTTTATGGCAGCTAAAAAACTCTTTTACAACAAAAATATTAGCAATAGAGTTAAAATAATATGCTACCAGACATTAATTAGGCCAAATCTTGTCTATGGGGTACCAATATGGTACAACATTAGTGCAAGCTTAATGGAAAAAATACGTAAATTCGAAAGAAAGTGCATAAGAGTTTGTATTAATAAACATAGAAAGCCTGATTCCGAATACAAGCATTTTTATTCTAATAAATATTTGTACAAGGAAGCCAAAATCATGAGAATAGATAATTTTATGATAAAATTAATCAGAAGTCATTTTGATAGAGCATTAAAAACTCCAGAAAATGGTTTAATATCACATATATTTTACCACAATGAGGAGTACATTAAGAAGACCTTGCTCAGGGGTTTTATAGCTCCTGAGCACTTCATCTTCTTAGACAAATATAGATACACTCAAAACCAAGATCATGTCCCTATACTATTTCATTATAGTAGACGGGCTACATGCAAAAAAATCGAGTATATCCCAGGCAATATTAACGGAGATAATTTAAGATATGAAATGTCTATATCAGAAAAAGATAAAGTTATAAATAAAGATTATTGGTGGTTAAATACATCTTAATATAATTTCTAAAAGCATTTGTGCTATTTTATAGTCAATAAGTTAGTTTAGATAAATTAAAGTTTATTTTAAGTTAGGTTAAGTTAGTTAAGTTTTAAAAAAAAAAAAAATATTAAACATTGCTTTTTTATACCCTACACCTATAGAATAGGTAAAGGGGTATATTAACTTTGGTATGGTGTATGTAACCACCTAAAGGAAGCGAGCTAGATATGGAAAAGTATTTATACTTGTGATCAGCGTAACCGCCTTAGTCGATATAGCCATGTCCGTCCGTCCGTCCGTCCGTCCGTAGGCACGATAACTCAAAAAATAATGGAGCTATCTTGATGAAATTTTAACTGTAGGTTACTAGGACTGAAAGTACGGCGGGGATTGCATATGGGCGAAATCGGCCCATGGGTTCGGATTCTGAACCTTTTAATCGAATTTAGGCCAAACGAGCATAATTCCGAAACCAATGAAGATAGAACCTCCAAATTTAGTATCAGGATGTCACTTCCTATTCCTAAGTGTCTTGTGAATTTGGGTCCCATTGGAGTAGTGGGTCAGGGACCAGCCACACATTTCCGAAGACCTTAAAGCATATCTTTAAAATTAAGAAAGATAACTTGAAAAAAGGTAGAAGCTTCCAATTTGCCACAAGGGTGTTCTTTACTATCTCTTGCGTGCTCCCCTAATTTGGGATCAATTGGAGTGGTGGTTCTGTACCCCTCTCTGACCTACCAAGTTTTAAAGGCTTATAATCGAAATGCCTAAAATTAGTTACTTAAAATTAGGATAGACTGTTCAAATTGTGTACAAGGGTTAACTAGTACTATAAGTACAGCGCGGACTGTATAAGGGCGAAATCAGCCCAACGGTTCGGATTCCGGACCTTTTAATCGGTGTCAGGGCTAACGAACATATATAAAAAAAAGTCACGATAACTCAACAACTAATGAGGCTATCTTCATGAAATTTGTGCTGTAGGTTATTGGTAATGAAACTACGGCGGTGATCACGTACGGTGAGGATTGGACAATGGGTTCGGAACATAGAACTTTATGATCGAATTTAGGCCAAACGAGCATAATTCCGAAACCAATGGAGATAGAACCTCCAAATTTGGTATCAGGGTGTCCCTTCCTATTTCGTAAGTGTCTTTGAAATTTGGGTCCCATTGGAGTAGTGGGTCGGGGACCAGCCACTCAGTTCCGAGGACCTTAAAGCATATTTTCGAAATTAATAAAGATAGTAATTTGAAACAAGTGTAGAAGTTGCAAGTTTCGCATATGGGTGTTATTTACTATTGCCTGCTCGTCCCCATAATTTGGGATCAATTGAGGTGGTGGTTCAGTACTTCTCTTAAACCCCTTCAAGTTTTAAAAGCTTATCATCGAAATTAATAAAAATTATAACTTAAAATTAAGATAGAACCTCCAATTGTGTTGGATTAACTAGTATTGAAAGTACGTCGGGGACTACATATGGGTGAAATCGGAACACGGGTTCGGGTTCTGGAACTTTTGATCGTTTGTGTAAATTAAAATTTAATAGTGAGGTAAGTAATAATTTCCAAATAAAAAAATATATAATAGTATATAATATAATAATTCATATTATTACTAATTCGGTAATTATATAAATTCTTTTTTATGTTATTTTATGATATGTATATACATATATATATATATATATATATATATATATATAATATATTTTATATTTATCAAAATAAAAATAATAAAATAGATTTTCAATTTAATAAAAAAAAATTTATTATTTTATAAAACTTTGCGAATGTACCTACCTAAATATTATACACCTCTATGCATTTATTAACTTATAATTATATATTTTGTATGTATTTAATTAATGAGAAGATGTATATATTACATTTACTTATAAAACAAAATTATTTAAAAAATTTTTTAAGTAAAATGTTTTTCTAAATTACAGTTATTATATTATATTTAATTTTTTTTATGTTTGAATTTGCTTTAAATTAAAGATCTAGCACATTTTATATAAATGAGGGTCTAGAACGGAGTGATAGTGTTCCTTTTATCAAATTTTAAACATTAGTCTCAGGTTCAAATCCTGATGGTTGTGAAAGACACATTTTAATTTTTTAATTTGTTTTTTTTTCATTTTAAATTATTTTTTTTTTTATAAATTTATATTTATAAATTTATTTTTTATGTTATTCTTTATTATACCCTACACCTATAGAATAGGTAAAAGGGTATATTAACTTTGGTATGGTGTTTGTAACCACCTAAAGGAAGCGAGCTAGATATGGAAAAGTATATATATTTGTGATCAGCGTGACCGCCTTAGTCGATATAGCCATGTTCGTCCGTCCGTCTGTCCGTCCGTCCGTCCGTCCGTCCGTCCGTCCGTCCGTCCGTAGGCACGATAACTCAAAAAATAATGGAGCTATCTTGATGAAATTTTAACTGTAGGTTACTAGGACTGAAAGTACGGCGGGGATTGCATATGGGCGAAATCGGCCCATGGGTTCGGATTCTGGACCTTTTAACCGATCGAAGGGCTAACAATAACTCAACAACTAATGACGCTATCTTCATAAAATTTCTGCTGTAGGTTACTAGTAATGAAACTACTTCGAGGACTGCGTAAGTTCGGGATTGGATCATGCGTTCGGAACCTAGAACTTTTTGATCGAATTTAGGCCAAACAAGCATAATTCCGAAACTAATAAAGATAGAACCTCCAAATTTGGTATCAGGGTGTCCCTTCCTATTTCCTAAGTGTCTTTGAAATTTGGGCCCCATTGAAGTTGGGGGTCGGGGACCAGCCACACATTTCCGAAAACCTTAAAGCATATCTTTAAAATTAATAAAGATAGCAACTTGAAAAAATGTAGAAGCTTCATATTTTGTGTTCTTTACTATCTCTTGCATGTCCCCCTAATTTGGGATCAATTGGAGTGGTGGTTCAGTACTCCTTTAGACCTCCAAAGTTTTAAAAGCTTATACTCGAAATTACTAAAAATAGTAACTTAAAATTAAGATAGAACGTTCAAATTTTAGTACTTAAAGTAAAGCGCGGACTGTATAAAACCGAAATCAGCCCAAAGGTTCGGATTCTGGACCTTTTAATCGGTTTCAGGGCTAACGAACATATGTAAAAAATCACGATAACTCAACAACTAATGACGCTATCTTCATGAAATTTGTGTTGTAGGTTATTGGTAATGAAACTACGGCGGCAATTGCGCACGGTGAGGTTTGGACAATGGGTTCGGAACTTAGAACTTTTTGATCGAATTTAGGCCAAACTAGCATAATTCCGTAACCAATGAAGATAGAACCTCCAAATTTGGTATCAGAGTGTCGATTTCGATTTACTTAGTCTCCTTGAAATTTGAGCCCTATTGGAGTAGTGGGTGGGGACCAGCCACTCAGTTCCGAGGACCTTAAAGCATATTTTTGCAATTAATAAAGATAATAACTTGAAACAAAAGTAGAAGCTTCAAATTTAACACATGGATGTTCTTTACTATTTCCTGCGTGTCCCTTTAATTTTGGATCAATTGGCGTGGTGGTTCAGAACTTCTCTTAGACCCACCAATGTGTAAAAGCTTATAATCGAAATTAATAAAACTAGTAACTTAAAATTAAGATAACACGTTCCAATTGTGTACAAGAGTTAACTAGTATTGTAAGTATGACGGGGACTGTGTATGGGCGACTTCGTACCATGGTTCCGGGTTCTGAAACCCTTGCAAAGTTAAAGGGTTAACAAACATATGTCTTAAAACACCATAACTCAAAAAATAATGCCGCTATTTTGATGAAATTTAAACTCTAGGTTACTAGTAATGAAAGTACCATGGGAATTGGTCCTGGTCGAGCTCAATTTCGAAGCCAAAGAATATATTTCCTATTTGCTATGTGTCCCCGAAATTTTGACTTAATTGTACTGGTTCAGCTATGTTCAAAGGTACTTGCTGCATTTATGTAAAAATTGTATTTTAGAAATACATTTATTGCATATTTTGCGTTTATAAGCTTTTCTTTTAGGTATATAAACAAGCCATTTAAAATAATTGCAATTTTGAAAATTATCTTTATCGTTATTATCTTTATTAATTGCAAAAATATGCTTTAAGGTCCTCGGAACTGAGTGGCTGGTCCCCACCCACTACTCCAATAGGGCTCAAATTTCAAGGAGACTAAGTAAATCGAAATCGACACTCTGATACCAAATTTGGAGGTTCTATCTTCATTGGTTACGGAATTATGCTAGTTTGGCCTAAATTCGATCAAAAAGTTCTAAGTTCCGAACCCATTGTCCAAACCTCACCGTGCGCAATTGCCGCCGTAGTTTCATTACCAATAACCTACAACACAAATTTCATGAAGATAGCGTCATTAGTTGTTGAGTTATCGTGATTTTTTACATATGTTCGTTAGTTAGAAAATGTTTTTAGTATTGTAAAGTTAATTTGGTTAGCTATGTCTTACGATCAAATTAATAACAGCTCTTATGGTGTTAAAACGACTTATGGATATGTCCTTAAATTTGAATCAAATAGGTGTAGGGTATTTCTAAGTCGGTTGCACCGACTGACTGTTTCTTTACTTGTTAAATTTTACAATGATGTATTTATAAGATTATATTACAATAGTTTTGTATTTTAAAACAGAAATAATTTTACTTACTATATATTAAATTTAACAATAAAAAAATCCAAATATTTTTAAATGTTAAAAATAAAAGATTTATACCTTGTTTGTTAACTTTGTTTTGTAGGTTAAGATACTCATATGTAAAAAATATAACAAAATAAAAGTTTATTTAAAAAAATAAAAAAAAAAAAATTATATCAAATTGTTATTTGAATGTCAAACGATTTATGCCCATTTGGTTTAGTCTGTCATCTATTATCTATGAGTTTAGTTTGTCTATTTACAGCAGTTGTATAATTTGTGTTTGGTTTTTGTATAATACAATTTTTTTTAAATAACACTTAAAAATAATAATTTAGTAGTCATCATAAGTTGACTATATATTTAGTTTGTAAATTCGCATTTGTTAAGCTTTATTTAAACGTACGTAAGTAATAATTTGTAATTTTATTTGTGTGCCATTATCATTTTTATATTTATTTTTGAACTGACCACCCAAGTTAAAAAAATGAAAAGGCAACAGTGTTTGAAAGATTTTTTCACCAAAAACACAAAAACGGATACCGTTACTTCCGAATCAACAACAACATTAGGTGATACAAATCATTTACAATCACAACCTCAAAATGTTCAAGGAAGCAGCACGTCAATAATTGAAACAGAAGACTGTAGTAACTCTAACATTGAAAATAATCTTCCTGAATGCTGGTCTGTTCAACAATATAAAAACTTTAAAGAAAAATATGACGGATTGTTAATTACAAATAAAATGTAAGGTTGCGAATATTGTGCACAATATGATTTTATAAAAGCAAAAAGTGTTATTGTTCCAAAAGAATAGAAAAACTTTCAAATTAAGGCATGAGGAAAAAACAAAGATGTTCAGCAAGCATCTCTTAGGAAAAAAATGAAGGAACATTTTTCATCAAAAGCTCACAACATTTGTGTCGAGAACTTTAAACAACTAAAGCAGGATACCATGGGAAACGAAATTGATACGATGAATGAAAAATATTTGACGACTACTTGTAGAATTTTTAATACAATTTATAGTCTGACAAAAAGATGTAAACCATTTTCAGATATAGAAGATGAAGTTGAGCTACAAATTAAAAATGAATTAGATATGGGAATATCATTACATTCTCGTAAAACTGCAGTGAAAATAGTACAGTTTTTTGCCAATGATATTAGAAAAGAAATATTTAATAAAATAATTGAAAAAAAACTAAAAATATGTTTGATTATTGATGAAGCTTCAACAATATCCAGCAAACCAGTCATTATACTTTTTTTAAAAGTAGAAGATTCTGTTTCACCACCAACAATTTTTGTCGCACTAGTTGAATTAGAAAAACAAAATGCAGAAACAATATGTTGTTCAGTATTAGAAACTTTAAATAATATTGGATTTACTAATAACTACTTACAAAAAAATTTGGTTGGATTTTGTTCCGATGGTGCAAGCGTTATGCTTGGACGAAAATCTGGGGTGAGCACAAGGATTACAAATCAGTGTCCAAACATAATAATGTGGCACTGTTTAAACCACCGCCTCCAGCTTGTTCTGGATGATGCTATAAATTCAGTAAAGCAAGTAAATCATTTTAAAATCTTCATTGATAAGATATATGCAATTTTTCATCAGTCTAATAAGAATCAAATTAAATTTTCCAAAATATCCCAGCAACTTGAAATTGTTATTATAAAGATTGGTCGAGTCTTAGGACCAAGATGGGCTGCCTGTAGTTTAAGATCAACCATAGCTGTTTGGCGTGCATATCCTGCATTACACAAATTTTTTTTATTCAAATAAAAAGTTAATTGGTATGGCTACACGTCTTGAAAATATATAATTTTTGAAGGATTTGGCACTGATAATTGATATCTTAAACGAAATTTCCCTTCTGTCAAATGCGCTGCAGGCAAGAAATTCAGATATAATAAAGGCAAAAAAATTAGTTATAAGATCTATTACAGCATTTCAAATGCTTGAAAAAAACAAGGGTTTATATGAAAAAAAAGTAGATGATTTAATTACCACAGAAACCTTCAAAAATATAAAGTTTGTAGAAAATCATAAATTCGTTGCACTTCCTCGGCAAAGACTTTTAGAAAATATAGTATTGAATTTGAAGAAAAGATTAATGGACTGTGATAATTTAAAATCAAGTTCTAACGAAATTCAAGGTAATAATAAATTACAGTTTCTAAATATTTTAGAGCCAGATAACTGGAATATTGAAGAAGTTTTTGTTCCCTGGAAAGCAGCTGAAGAACAATTGCCCACATTTAATGAAATTTTTAAGTACACAATAGATACAAATGATTATCGAGATTTTGTGGAAAATGTTTTACAAAACTCCCAGAATTATGCAATTCCTGAAAGTATCCAAAAAGCTAAAAATATAGTAAGAACCATTGCTGTAAGTTCTGCTGAAGCAGAAAGGGGTTTCTCCAAAATGTTCAGATAAAAGAAGTCGATTAACTGTGATAAATATATGAAATATCATGATCATTAGTCTGATTGGCCTATCTTTAAAGGAATGGGATCCCGTTCCCTTAGTGAAAAGATGGTTGAGAATTAATCACTCAGCCGACGATACTCGGGTAAAATCAAAGCAAATTGCAGAAGAAAATGAAAATCAAAAAGCGATATGGAAATATCTGAAATAATAATTATGTTGTTTTTTTTTATGTATACAGATGAATCTAAAATATAATTAAGCTTTAAAGCAACCATAATTGAGCTTTATATCTAATAATAAATAATAATAAAGTTACAAAAACTATAAAATTAAGCATTTCATATCATTAAGAATTTTTATGTACAATATAAAATGAAAATATGTAAACAGCAAATAAAGATAAATGAACTCCTTTTGAAATAAAAAAATTATAAAACTTTTTAGCTACTTATTATCTAAATTAAACTTTTTTTCACAGCGAACCGGTTGTTAAATTATTTGAATCCCACCACTGTATATATATATATATAAGTTAACAAATAAGTTATCGAACAACAAAGTTTATAGATTTCGTAATTTCGTAATCATCTCAAAAATAATTGAGATTGACCGTGTCACCAAATTTTTTAATTTCCATTTCACCACATTTTCACACCAAAAAAATTCACTTTAAATACAGGTAGAATAACAAATTAAAAAAAAATTAAAAAATTTTTCAATTAGATTTTAACGCCAAAAAGAAGCAGTCGAATAAAATATCTATAATTTTGAATATAAAACCAAAATTTGCGTTTTATTTTCTCATATTTATAGAAAATAATAATTAATAATTAAATTTTTTTTCGGGAGTATAACATCAAAAATATTAACTAGACCAAACCTTCTTGTCCAGAACGCTATAAAAAACCGAAGAATCTACGCTCGCTATTTTTTGGGCCTTAACCTCCTTGAGAAATTATTTATATGGAGCAAGAAAAGTGTTGATTTTACTGATCACCAGCCCCTAACATACGCTTTGAGCAACAGGAATTCCAACAGCAAAATAAAGAGGTGGAAGGCGATAATTGAGGGATTCAACTATGAGATGAGATATAAACCGGGCTACACTAATGTAGTGGCCGACACATTGTCCAGACTGATACCAGAATCGCAAATTTACAACTTATCTGTCACTCAGCACAGCGCCGACATTTCCTCCGATAAATCATAATTACATCCAATTTATCGATTTACCTATAAATGTTTTTCGAAATCAGATCATATTAGAACAAGGCGTTGATGAAAACTACAAAATATTACAGCCTTTCCAAAATTTTAACAGACACATTATAACTCGCAAACATTTTTCAGACAGGGATCTGATCGATATTTTAAAAAACTTTCTGAACCCAAACCTATTGAACGCAATTAAAATAGAAGAACAAATTACGGGACAAATTCAAAAAATGTATGTTACATATTTCGAAAATTAAAAAATCAGATTCACCCGTTTAATAGTCAACGCCTCAAATGAAGTTGAAGAAAAGAAAATAATTATTACTACATACAAACGGGCTCACCGGAACACAACAGAAAACAAAGCTCAAATTATTCAGAGCTACTACTTCCCGAATATAGCAAGAAAAATCAATAACTTTGTAAAAATTGGCTCTATTGGTAAATAGGTTAAATACGACAGGCACCCTTATAGACCAGAAATACAATTATAAAGACTCCAATTTTTGCTGATCACACTTTGTATATAGACATATTTTCCACGGAGTCAAAATTGTAAATCACTGCTATAGATAAATTTCCCAAATTCGCCCAGGTAAGCGCAATAAAAAGTAGATCAATCGGAGATGTGCGGTTGGAACTAAGAGATATTCGGTTTTATTATGGCGTACCTGAATATGTAGTTATTGACAATGAAAAATCCCTAAATTCCGCTTTTCAAGGCCATGATGGAGGATGAAATGAAGATTAAAGCTTATGCCATACCACCATATAAAAATGAAAAAAGTTGCCAAGTGGACAGTTTTCATTTCACCTTGTCTGAAATCATGAGATGCCCTTAAACAGAAGAGAACAACCGAAACTTCGAGGAGTTGATCCAAAGAGCGGTAAACGAATACAATTTCACGGTACTTTTGGTCACTAACAGAAAGCCAATAGAACTCTTCCTAGGCCGAACTCCAAACATTACACCAGAAGAATTCGAAAAGACTCGACTTAGGAACATAGAGAAAATAAAAAACAAATAAAATAAAGATCTGAAATTTCAAAATAAAAAAAGAAAAACCATTAAACAATACATAACAGGAGACGTTGTCTATGTCAAACACAATAGAAGATTAGGTTCCAAATTAACTTTTAGATACAAAAAGAAAATAGTCAAGGAAAACAAGAATACAACAATTCTCACTCAATCAGGCAGGATCGTTCACAAATCCAATATAAAATCATAACGCAACCACTAGTTGTACACTTTCTTTTGTTCACTAAAAACTCTTATTTTACGTTGTACCCCTTTTACATTTCCGGTTCCTAGTGAGTAGAGATTTATCGGAAGTTGAAATACTGGAATACACGGGATCCTACATAATTGCCATAGAAACAGAAATAGAAACAAAAATAGAAGAAGGACAACACAGGATAATACACATAACGGATCTCACAATTTTTCAAAATACCATAATCGAAATAATGTCAGTTTGTATATAACTCTAAAATTACATCCACTATCTTCATATCTACAGGATGAAATT
>OY720441.1:221444023-221554924 GCA_963082915.1 Dolichopus griseipennis | reverse complement strand
TATCTACAGGATGAAATTCACCAAATAGAAGTTTTCTTAATTGAATTCAAACCACAGCGTGCGAAAAGGTCGCTTAATTTCCTCGACAGCACCTGGAAATGGATAGCTGGATCACCAGACCACGCCGATTTCGTCATAATCAAGGAAAAGATGCACAACTTGCTAAAAAATAACAATAAACAAACAGTTATCAACAAAACCTTGAACGATAAAATTAATAACATTACCCAAATTACTAACCAAATTCTGAAAAATATTACAAAGGAAAATAGTCTAATTAATCAACACATTCTTAAAATTCAATACAAACTCAAATTAATAAAAGGAGAGATAATAAACCTTAAATATACCATTCATTGGGCTAAAAAAGATATCATAAACCCAATTTTTTTTATCTAAATCAGAAATTACAATTCTCACTCAAGTATTAGATGATGAAAATTTTCAGTATATTAACGCTGAAGAAGCGCTTGACTTTTAAAAAATAAAAATAATTACAATAGGAACTTGCTTATTCTATCTTATAGAATATAAGATTCTATATTATTCTATATTCTATATTGTCCTTTAACAAATATATAAATCTATAAAAAATTATTAATTAAACCAATAAAAATCGAGAATACTATTGTCAAAATAAGTAGCCAAGAAATATTGTTAAACAAATTTGAATTATATGGAATTGAAAAACCTTGTAAAAATGTAAATAACATATAAATTTGTAAACAAAGAATTCTTCTTAATTTAAGAAACTATACCTGTATTAAAAGTTTACTGAAAGAAGGATCCCTACGTGCGACATTGTTAACAACCATCACATACAGTCAGTGGAGGAAATAGAGAACTGGCTGATCTTACTAAATCAGTTTAATGGTACAATTACAATCAACAAAGAACATCAAGTTCTCAACAGATCTTATCTCATAAAATTTCACAATGCCGCGTTACGAATCAATAGCCAAACGTTCACATCAAAAGAAACTTCAACCATAAAAATATGGCCAGCAATTCTGCAGGCGCAACTTACAAAGAGCGAATTACATCAACATCTATCATTAGAATTACTTAAGGAAATCCACATAAATAATACTAAAGAGATCGAAACATTAAAGGACCCGAATCCATAATTATGTTAATTAATTTAATTAATCATTAACAACACGCCAGAAAGAGAGACAGCAATTGGAAAAGACAATAAGAAAATTAACCAAGAAACAACAACTATTATTAATCAACATCAAAAGCAAAATCCAGAAACGGTCGGAGCCCCACTCCCATTAAAAATCATCACAAATGAAACCATGTGTGCCAGAGAGAAACATCATTACAAGGAACCATTTGGTCTTAAGAGAGGGAGGAGTTAACAAATAAGTTAACGAACACAAAGTTCATAGATTTCGTAATCATCAAAC
The DNA here is from genome assembly GCA_963082915.1 of Dolichopus griseipennis. Classification (NCBI taxonomy): domain Eukaryota; kingdom Metazoa; phylum Arthropoda; class Insecta; order Diptera; family Dolichopodidae; genus Dolichopus; species Dolichopus griseipennis. The sequence continues at coordinate 221,553,512 of OY720441.1, read as the reverse complement.
TTCATATAAAAACAATAATTGAGATTGACCGTGTCATCAAATATCATAATTTCCATTTGGTCTTAAGAGAGAGGAGTTAACAAATAAGTTAACGAACACAAAGTTCGTAGATTTCGTAATCATCAAATTTCATATAAAAACAATAATTGAGATTGACCGTGTCGTCAAATATCATAATTTCCATGTGAACTAATTTCAGCACATTTTCACACCAAAAAAAGTCATGTTGCATCAACACGCTAGTCATCATAAAATACAGGTAGAGGAACAAATTAAAAAGAAATTACAAAATAATTTTTCAATTAGATTTTAACTCTAAAAAGAAGCAGTAGAATAAAATATCAATAATTTTGATAAAAAAAATTTGCGTTTTATTTTCTCATATTTATAAAAAAAAATAATTAATAATTTAATTTTTTTTCGGGATTAAAACATCAAAAAATATTAACTTATATATATATATATATATATATATATATATATATATTTATATAAAATATGAATTTGTAATATCTTCACGGCAGATTAAAGATTCAAAATTTCAGATCTTATGTTTTTATTTTCAATTCATTTATAAATATTTATGTGTATTCTTCTAATCTAAAATAAAAAATTCAAATGAAATAATTAGCGATATCACATAAAAATAATTTATATTTGTTACTATTTTTTTTAATTCAATTAATTTGGAAATAATTGAAAAAATTAGGTATGTAAAAAATTAAATTGCTTAATCAAAAACCGTTTTTGATTTTTTATTTTTAAACAACTACAAATATTCCAATGCTATTTTATTAATTGTTGTCTTAGATTTTTAATTTGTAATATTTTAATTTTAAGATGTAAATGGTTTTTTATATGAGTTTTACATCTTTCTGTATATTCTTTGATTTAATACTTGGTAATGTGGCTGTACTTTTGAGCACGAGTTTCTCTATTATGCCAAGATAAGACAGTAAGGAAAGAAAGGAAATTGAAACGCACAAAAAAACAATCGAAATAAATAATAGAAATATTTTAAGGAATTCAAATTAACAAATAGTAATAAATAAACAAATGTAGAGCCAAATAAAAATATTTCAGATCATGTTGATACAAAATCAAATGATTATAACTATTAATTATCTTATAATCATATAAACGAAGTAGAAATTCACTATTAAAATCGAAATAAATGAAAATATCAAAATACTATTAAAACAAATTTCAGACCTTAAAAAAATTATTTTAGTTAGTAAGAAGTTTTATCTAGGAATATTTTGTGAAAAAAAACTAAAAATAATAACATTAGCTGGCCATACACACAGATGTTTATTCGGTTAAAATGAAAATGGACAAGTAAAGTTATAGTCCAAATGTGTTGGCAATGTTGGACATTAATTAGACCAACTTTTGTGGCGCATCAAAATGTTTTTATTGCTTTTTAAATTAAATGGGTTATTTGCGTCAGCGTATTTGTTTCTAGAAATGGCATAATAAGAATGGCAAATGGAATAGTAAACCATACATAGTACATTGTTTAAGAATATTATCAAAATATTTAGGTAAGAAGTATGTTCATCCCATGATATTCGCGAATCAATATAAATCTCTAGATATTTGAAAGATTTTACATGCTCAACCTTATAACAGTAAGAGTAACAATCACTATCTTGATTTAGCGAACTATTTGGTCGAAGTTGTAATGTATTACAAGAAGGAGAGGGATAATAAATATTAAAATCAGTATATTGATAATTAAATAGCATATATTTAGTTTTCCATAGTTAATTTGCACTTACCAGACCAATTTCTTAGTAAGTGAAGATCATCATTCATATTTTTAGAAATTTCATGATTATTATTACCAATGTATGAAAAGTTGACAAAAAGTTTCAATTAATTTCAATTAATAAAAATTAAAAACAGAACTGATCCAAGTACAGAGCCTTGTGAAACGCCACATACTGTTTTATGTAATTGACTGAATTTATTATTTAATTTTACTCTTGGTTGTCTTTTTGATAAATAAGATTCAAGCCAGTCGTATGGCAACTTCTGAAACCCGCTTTAAATAATTATGATAACAATAATTTATGGTTTACTAGATAAAACGCTTTAGTAGTATCTATAAATAGAACGGAACAAGAATTATTATTATTCAAGCCAGAAAGAATCTCAGAACAAAATTTGAGAAGTGCACTTTCCGTTTCTAAAAACCCTAATTTACTGTCGCTAAAGAAATTATTTATATTCGTGCAAGTAAATAAGGCCACGGGTATAAATAACGGTTATAACGCATCGATTTAGACGAGCTATATATAGTGTCAAAGGTACATATTGGATCAGCATCGAAAAGTAAAATAAACAACAAAATTTGAGAAGTGCATTTTCCGTTTCTAAAAATCCTAATTTACTGTCGCTAAAGAAATTATTTATACCCGTGCATATAAATATGGCCACAGGTATATATAAATAACGGTTATAACGCATCGATTTAGACGAGCTAAATATAGGGTCAAAGGCACGTATCGGATCAGCATCGAAAAGTATATCGATCTAACTATGTCTGTCTATCCGACCGTCCGTCTGTGTGTCAGCAAGATAACTAAAAAATTAAAAGAGCTACAGTTTTGAAATTTTAACAAAATATTTTAATTTTTTTTTTTAGCTCTCGAACAACAAACTTTTATAACTTCAAATTTTTCATATAAATATTCATATTTTTAGCACATTTTCAAAAAATTTTGTAAAAATGTGCCTATATAGTTTCACTCTGTCCGTCCGTCCGTCCGTCCGTCCGTCCGTCTGTCTGTCCGTCTGTCCGTATGTTTACAAAAACTTTTACATCGTTTGAAATAGAGTAAAGAAATTTTAACCATGGGTAGTTTTCGCAAAAAAAATAATTTCGTAGAAGAATTTTTTTCTGTAGCCCCACCTGTTACGGGGCTACAGCTCCCCAAAGTTGGGAAAAGCCCTATATTTAAATTGTTATAACAAGAGTTCTGTTAGATATATTTTCAATCTGAAAACGGCAAACCATAGCTGGTTTCATAAACTTTATAAATATTTAAAAAGCAAATATTTAGGGTTGCCATACGGTACTAAAATTTAACAGTACACAAAACTCAATTTTTGCAAAATTTTTGGTCACACATATCTTCTGAACGGTTCAAGCTAAGGTCTTGAAATTTTGGGAGAAGTTAGATACTAAGAAACTAGTAGGTGTCGGTTAACAAAATTTTTTTGTCAAGCCCCCTATTTAGGATCTATAAGGGCTCGAAAATTGAAATTTTGCTATTTTTAAACACCTGTAACTTGAATACCTGTCCAAATTTTTTTTTAGTGATATACAAAATTTAAAGCTCTATAATTATATTTTAACATGTTTCAAAGGTTTTTCTTAATTTTGAAGGGTGACAAAGCTACAGCCCCTGCAAATTCCAAAAAAGCCCTATTTTTAAATTGATATAACAAGAGTTCTGTTAGGTTTATTTTCAATAAAAAAACGGCAGAAGAGAGCTGCTTTTATAGGCTTTACAAAAATATGTCGAAATGTATAGGGTTGCCATACGGTACTAAAATTTGTCATTATATAAAACTCAATTTTTGCAATATTTTTGGTCCCATAAATCTCCTAAACGGTTTAAGGTAGGGTTTTGAAATTTCGGGAAAAGTTAGATCCTTAAAAATTAGTAGGAGTCGGTTAATAAAATTTTTTTGTCAAGCCCCCTGTTTAGGAGCTATAAGGGCTCGAAAATTGAAATTTTTGCTATATTTAAGCACCTGTAACTTGAATACCTGTTCAATTTTGTTTTTATTAATATACAAAATTTAAAGGCCCAACATTATATTTTAATATATGTTAAAGGTTTTTCTTAAATTTAAAAGCGGTTCCTTAAATTGAAGAAAATGTCTCTCAGTTTTACCCATTTTTTCTTAGATTGTATAATTCTAAGTAAAATTCCAAATTTTTGTGGAATTCACAATTTAATTCCTAGAACCTAAAAAAATGGAGGGGGACGGGGGGGGCGAGGGTAGGGAGTTAGATAAAGTTAGATCCTTGAGAAACTTGGCACCCTTCCCCATTGAAGGGCTATAACAACTTTAAAATTAAAACTTTACTGTTATCAGTGAATTTTATAAGTAAGCAGTAACTATTTCCAAGTAAATATTTCCAAAGTTAAACTCAGTATGTAATACAATATAAATTTGAAAATGTGCTTTTTTAAAAACCCTTGGTTTTTTTTTCATCACTTGTTTTTTTGTTGTTATGTATCTATCGAGTTACGATTTCATTTGATTTAAATGAAGTTGAAATTTAAAGTGGGCTTTATAAAGTAATAGGGCAAGTTATTTCGCAATGTTGGACATTTTTGGGAACCAACTTTTTTAGGGTAAGTCATATCTTTTTTTTTTTTAAATTTTATTTTTGGTTTATGGCCTGCGTGGCAAAGGTGAATATTACTCAAACCTACTTCTAGGATGAGTCAATTTTTTTAATTTTGTTTTGTTCTTATGACTATGGCTTGCTTAGAAAAGTGGAACATTAGTCGAACCAATTTTTAGGGTGGAGTAAATTTTTTTTTGTTTTTTTTTAATTTTCTTTGGTTTTCTGGTTTTTTTTTAAACAAAAATTTAAATTTCCAATTTGGAAAAAAACCTTTTTCTCTTTAATTTTTCAAATATTTTTGAAAATGTAGATAAGAGAGATATCGAACGCTGGTTATTTATATCTAGAGCACTACCTTTCTTTAATAGTACAATTACTTCATGATTTTTTAATTTTTATACGAATACACCGCTAGTACACTCTTATTGAAAATATCCGCAAGAACATCAACAATTTTAAGAACAAACAAAAACGAAGTGATTATAGTTGACTCTGTTTGCTATGATGTATAAAATAAAATAAACCATTAATTTTTTTGATGATAAAAATGGTAATACCATCTGAAGTTTTTGATTTAGAACTATCTAAGGTATTAATAGTTTTTAGAAATTCAAAAGAATTAAGAGTTTCAAAGAAAAAGAAAGAGATTTAAAGACATCATCTGTAATATTGTTATAGTCATTATCTGAACATAGTTATTGGAAATTAATTTTTATAATAAACACAAATTTTTGTTGAGTTCGGTTAAACCGTTTGGGCATGCGGGCGCAATGAAGCTTTTTCAATGTTTTTGATGTCGAGTCAAAACGGTTTGACCAATTGACTTGAAATTTTGCACAAATGTTCCTGTTAGGCACCGAAATTAGTTTTATAAATTTGGTTGGAATGAATTTACCCATTTCGGCCTGGCGGGCTTCCAAAAAAATTTTTGTGTTTCCGATTTGAAAAATTTTGTAGCAGCAGTTTAATTATAAAAACCCACAGGGTTAATTTGGTTTTGACCTGTTTACGCGTTTTGAACAAAGATTCAATGGAATTTTCAATTTTTTGGTATTAACACAAGTTAACCTTTATTTTAAAAGCTCACTTAACAAGACTAATTTTTTTGCTCTCATTAAATAGTCTCAAATAGTACAAAAGCTAAATGAGATAATATTAATAAAAATAAAAACAAAGCTTTAAAAAGGTGAGTTTAATTGTGTCATATGTAAAAAGGCAAATGAAGCGTTGAACCTTGGTTTAGACATATCGCACAATGTACTAGATAGAGAATGTCCAAGCTTGTTAAGAAAGAAAATATTCTTGTAGCAACCAAGTAATGTGGAATGTTTATGTATAAATAGTCAAGGAGTAGTAAATAATTTTACAGAAATAGAAAATTTAATTTGTAATGGAAAAGTTGATGTATTATGTTGTACTGAAACGCATCTAATAAGCGACGATGAAGATTTACTAATTGAAATTGATGGTTACAGCATTCTAAGGGTGGATAGTCATTCTAGACAATTATTTTAAACAAATAATTAAAGAATATACACCGATCACACAGAAATCAAAATCATTTATAGATTGATTGGTAACAAATCGATTTGAGAAGGTTTCCGCTGGTGTGAAGCACAATGCAAAAATTAGTGACCTGAAACTCTAAAAATAACATTAAAACAGAGAAGAAAAATAGAATCATACAATAAAAAAATTAAAATGATTAAATATAATGTTGATATGTTTACATAAAAAATTGCTTTAAATAACATGATGACGTCTTATTTTTCTAATGTAAATACGAAAGCAAGTAAGTTCAGTACATCCTTACATACCAATTTTTAGTTACTAAGAGTTGTAAACATCCTATAAACATATAGTATACCAGTGAACTGGAAGTGATGAAAAGACAAAGAAATCGGCAATACAAAATAGCAGTGTGGATTAATAATCATGATGAGTGGGAAAAATACAGGATCCTATGAAATATGTATAAAAAAAAAATTAACATATGCAAGAATGCTTTTATTAAAAATAAGGTAAATAATTCGAATGACCAGAAAACAATGTGGCGAAACCTTAAAACGCATGTGTTAAATGAGAAATTCAAGGAGATTAAGGAAATTATTTTTGGGAATGAAAAAGGATATAATGAACTTATTATGGCAAATAAATTAAACAACTATTTTGTAGAAAGTATTAAATAAATCAACATAAAAATACCTTATAAAGAATATGAAAACATAATTGAAGAGTGTGGACATATTTTTAAATTTAGAAGCATAGGATTGATTGAATTAAAAAGTACGTTAAACTCTTTGAATAAGAAAAGAGATCCATAATGCACAAATGATCATTGATTCATTTGATCTAATCGGCTAAAACCTTCGAACCATCATAAATGCATCATTAGAATGTGGATGTTTTCCTGAAAATTGGAAAGAAACGATTGTAATTTCCGTAGAAAATGTAAGGGGTACAAACAAATGTGAGGAGTTCCGGCCGATAAACACGATTATGCTAGAATCAAAAATCATTGAAAAAATTGTGAATAGTCAGTTTGAGGAACATTTAAAAAAATATAATCTAATCTATGAATATCAATCGGGCTTTAGAGAGAATCACAGTTGTGAAGCACTATTAAATTTAATAACCAGTAACTGGAAAATGGATGTTCATCATGGAAAAATTATAATAGCAGTTTTTATAGACCTGCAACGAGCATTTGGAACCGTGGACCATCAAATTTTATGAAAGAAAATAAAATGCTATGGGGTGAGGGAAAACGAAAATGGTTTCAATCGTACTTGGAAAACAGATTCCAAAGAAGAAAAAACAAAGGTGTTGTCTCTGATGCAATAAAGGTATCACTAGGAGTACTTCAGGGTAGTATCTTCGGTGTCGTCTTATTTATTTTATATGTAAATGACATGTAAAAATTTTTTATTTATTTATTTATTTATTATAAATTCATGATATTACAGTTATAAAATTACAATATACTAGTCTTAGACAATAACTTAAAATTGGTATACGAGTCTTAGCAATTATAATATATATATATACAGTTATGGAGTATAAATACAAAAATTAAATATATATTTTTATTATAACCTAATGTATATTTAACAATAAAATATTAATTTAGTTAAAATTCTAACAATTTTTTTAATAAAGCCTGATCTTTTTTTAATAATATTTTCAATTTAAATGTGAAACGACTTATATCACTGCAATTCTTTAAATTCTCCGGAAGATAGTTGTAAATTCTTATTGATGAGCAAAAATTACTGTTTCTAGCCAATTCAGTTAGAGTTTTTTCATGACATAGCTTTTCCATGTTTCTTGTGTTATAATTGTGAATATTCCTTCTTTTTGGTAATAAAGTTTTACTTTTAGTAACAACATTTTCTATTTTATGTATAATTTTAGCCTTTTCCAATATTATTAATTCGTCTAAGTTAAGAAATCCCGTATTTTTGTGTAGATCATCAGTTGGAGTACGCCAATTTAGTTTGTATAGTATCTTGATTGCTTTGTTTATTAATATTTTCATTTTCATTTTTAATGTGTTTGAACAACACGACCATGTCGCCACATTGTATCTTATATGAGACATGATGTGTGCATGAAATAATAGTTTAGCTGATTTGTCATCTAATATTATTTCACTTCTTCTAATAGAACCTAGCAATGGCATTATCTTTTTTATAATGTATTTAACATGATCATTTCATGATAATTTGTCATTTATTATAATACCGAGATATTTATAAGTTTGTTCTCTTTTAATTTCTCTACTATCAATACAAATTTTTGGATTGATATCAGGCTTATTTAGACGTTTAAAAATCATGTATTTTGTTTTTTCAATGTTCATTGTTAATTTATTTCCATTTAACCATCTCATATATAATTTCAAATCATTATTGACCAATCTTTCTAATGTTTCCGCATTTTTTGCTGTATAAATTAGCAATGTATCATCAGCAAATATTTTATAATCAGCTTTAATGTTAGAAAATTGCATATTATGCACATACAATAGATACAAGGTAGGTCCAAGAACTGACCCTTGTGGCACACCTATATTTATGGCACGTTCATTGCTACAAACACCATTAACTTTCGTTTTGATAAATCTGTTTTTCAAATACGTTCTTAGTAGTTCATGCGGTAGTCCTCTTATTCCAATTTCATATAATCTGTCCAACAATATTTGATGCTCCACTGTGTCAAATGCCTTACTCAGATCTACAAAAACAGAGCATACATAGTTTCCTTTATCAAGATGTCCAATAATAGATCAGTTTCATGCGACTTTTGGAAGCCAAACTGATTGATGTCAAATCCGCCTTCACATTTAACGAATTCTCATATTCTTTTATTAATTATTTTTTCAAATGGTTTACTCATGCAGCCAGTGAGTGTTATCGGCCGGTAATTAGATGTTTCCAAGGGAGAACCATTCTTGCATATTGAAATCACAGAGTACTGCATTTTAATAAACTAGGATAGTTTCCTGTGCGAAAGCTGTTATTAATAAAATTATTAATTATCGAAGATATTATCTCAGCTACCGCTTTTAAGCCTTTTGCTGCTATATTATCTGAGCCAGATGAATTATCTTTTAGATTCATAATAACGTTAAACACTTCTATTTCATTAGTAGGTACCAAGAACATGGAACTTTCATTTATTCTATTTTTTATTATATTTTCTTCTTTAGTTTGTATTTTATCAGCTAACTCTCTTCCAACATTACTAAAATGTTCATTAAAGCCGTTGGCTATGTCTTTGCTAATATTTAAAATTTTATCATTGTGTCTTATTTCCTTTATAATATTGTTACTATCTGCTTTTTGGTTTGCTATCTGAGAGTTCAGAACATTCCATATCTTTTTAGTATTTGAACCAGCTTCTTGTAATTTTCTATTAAAATAATTTTGCTTTGCTTTCTTTATCTCTACATTAGCCTTGTTTTTTAATTCATTATATTTTATTTTATGCTCCGCAATATTAGGGTTTTTTTATGATACTTATACAATTTATTTCTGTGTTCAATTAGTTTTAAAAATTCTCTGGACATCCACGAATTATTTTTTCTAATTCTCATATATTTAACACTTGTACTAGTGTCCTTGAAATATTTTATAGCTTCAATCAATTCATCAAAATTTTGACAAGTATGTCTACGTAAGTGATATTCCAACAGATATGAGTATTTAGCATAGTTAGTACCAGTTATTTGATTATACACCATCGTTTCAAGTTTTCTGAGAACTGATTTAATTTCCACACATACTGCTTTATGATCTAGGCTAGGAATATCATGCAAAGTGATATTAAAACCAAATCGATTCGTCTTAAGATCTGAAAGAAAATGATCTAACAGAGTCGCTGAGTTTAATGTAATTCTAGTAGCTTCAATCATGTTATTTATGTTAATAGAGTTAACATCTAGCATATCCATATACATTCTGCTTGCGTCCGTTTCAGAGAGCAAACCGATGTTAGTATCACCAACCACAATTATATTTTTGTACTTATTGAACAGCTGATCTAGATGTTCTATAAATGCCTTATTGTTTTCAGACGGGCTTTTGTAACATACGGCAATATTAGTGGTAGGTTTGGTATCTTCTAAAGAAAGTACAATAGTATTGAACGTAATAGATGTTTCCAAAACTTTGTGACTAATACCTTGCTTTACATATATTGCGCAGCCACCTCCTCTGCTTAAACTATTAGAGATAAAGGATGCTGTATACCCAGGAATATTAAAGTATTTTTCTTCTTCTGGATAAAGCCAAGTTTCTCCAACCATGGTAATATCAACATCATTTTTAATTTTTATAAATGTTTCAATTTCGATTAGATTTTTCCTCAAACTTCTAGCATTAAAATGCACCATTTTCAAATTCAATAGTTTGTCCATCATCATGGTCTTCCAATCAATTAATTTTGCCATGATTCTCTATATCTCTGTACATTCTCTCTGTATTTATTTTCTACATGTCTCCTAAAATGAGCTAGATCTTGTAGCACTTCCTTTCTTTATACTCCTGTAGTTTCATGATAATTAAAGTATAGGTTAGAGAGCTCTTGATGGTTATTTGGCAAACATTCTTGATGTATAAGTGCTTTTAGACTAGTTGGCGTCATTCCCTCATAACAGATATCATCATGATCATGAAAATACGACAAAAATAATCTAACATTGTTAAGCTAAGCCGAGAAATAGCATAAATATTGTCACCAGATATAATCGCATTTCTAGTTAATCTGACAATCGGTGGAGCTAGTGGATTAATAAAGCTTTTATTATTTGACTTTGCAATCTCACTACTGCCTACGTTTATGGTTTCACCCTTAATCCAGTTAGCATATTTAGTTGTTGGCACTACAAGTTGTCTTTCATTTTTAGGCATATCTTTATTCATAAGAGTAATATTATTATTAGCAATATTATTATTTTTATTTTGACTATTATTAATATTTTCACTCTGATGAAGTTTATTGTTGGAATCTGTTGCCACGATGTCCTTGGAATCTTTGTCAGAGAAACATATATTATTATTACTGTTCTTGTTAACTTCAATTTTGCCAGTTGTCTTGTTGGCTTTAATTATCTTTTTGAAGGGTAATAATTTAAGTAATACACTGCTTTTTTGACTTTGGCCAGATTTTTTATTGGATTCTTCCGTTTTTGTTATAATTTTTCTTACAATATCCAATTTATTTTCCATATTATTATTATTGTTATTATTATTGCTATTATTATTGTTTTTATTGTTATCATCGATATTATCATGATTACTATCAACTTTATTATTAACATTAATATCTTCTTTTACTTTAGCTCCGGTGTTAATTCCGTTATCTTCTTTTAAATTTTTGGCAGTAAGATAAATTTTATAAGTACTTATATAATGTTTTGGTTCATAAGAATTTTTATTCGTAATTTCTTTATTCCTTTGTATACAGTTTTCCTGGTTTATTTGATCAACAAATATGTTCTTTAGTTGCTAATATCCAATGGCTTTTTTTTTAAACCTAGTTTATATTGATATAAAGGACATAGTTTACTAAGAGTCTTATGATTAATATCCATATTTAATTTTAGTTTCTCGTTGTATTTTATACAGTTTATGCACTTATTTATTTCCCCTTTTTGTAACAAACGTTTGTTTTATGTTCTTGATGACATTTTAGACACGTTTCTTTATTCTTGCAATCCACTGCTTTATGGTTGAACCCTTTACATTTGTAACACCGTTGTATATTTATAGCATCAAATACCTTGCATCTTTCCCATCCTATACATAATTTTTCGTTCGCAAGTATTTTTGGGAAAAATTCTTTATCTACTCCAATTACTGCATTATATCATAAAGTAACATATAATATAGAGTATTCACGTAGAGTAAAATTTTTTTACCAATTTTTTTAAAAAATATTTTTCGTTTTTACTCAGTACTCAAAAATTATTCTCATAACAACTATTTTTACTTAAAAATTGAGAATAATTTGTTTTTAAACTCATAAATAAAAAAAAATTCTTCTCAATTTCTTGTTAGTATTTATCAATATACCTTTAAAAAACTATATGAAGGGTATATACATACATACATACATACATATTTATTTTTATACATTATTCTTCTTATTCCATATAAAAGTATGAAAAGCTAAATCTATACTGCATGCATAGTGTATAGGTATATTAACACATATAAAATATTTAAGGTCTTTTTACTTTTTTTTCGTTACTTTGATTTGAAATTAAAAAAACTAAATAGAGATTTTACATCTTTTATTGATGCATGTGTGAAATATGAAATTAAAACAGCTAAGTGTATTTTTCGTTCTTCTTGTAAATCAAAATAGAAAAATTTATTTTCATATTTATTATTTGTAACTTTTGATATTAATGTTGAATTAATGTGCGACAGACAAGCTTATTATTAAAAGTTGTATGGCTTGTAAAATCATAAATAATCTTATCATTTTAATAAGTATATATAAGAATTTTACGTTTAAGAAGAATTTAGTTCGTTATTTTGATTGACTCAAATTTTTTTTTTTAAAATTTAAATGGACATGAAAGGTTAAAATATATAATTTAATAAAATTTCAATATTTTTTTAAATAATTCTGTTTTATTATTAATTCTTAAGTTAGTTAATAAAGGAAAAAGCCAAATGGAATAAGTATTGCATTACATTATTGAAAAATATATAAAAAAGCTTTAATATTTTATATTCCATTCGGCATAAAAAACCCTTATAGCAAAAAAAAAATATAATATAAAATATATACATAGGTATAAACAAAACAAAACAATTCATTGACTAAAAAAAATTATCGAAAACAAACAAAAATATTCATTAACTTAAATTTAGTTATTTACATTCCATATTTACAAAATTATATTATGATTAGGTACTTCAATCGTGTTCATCCAATTTTCTCGTTCATGAAAAGAAAATAATATAGGTATCAAGTAAATTATTCAAAAAATTAAAATTATTTTAATAAATAAGTATTACAAATTACATACAAAAATTTATTTGCTAAATCTATAATGAGAAAAAATTTTTAAACAACAGACAAATAGACAGACAGACGTACAAACATATGCAGACAGACGGACAGAAATAAACAGACAAATAGACAGACAGACGTACAAACATATGCAGACAGACGGACGGAAATAAACAGACAAATAGACAGACAGACGGATATTATGAAATATATTAAAAATAAGTTATGCATTTAATATTTTAATTTTACTTTGATTACTCTCAGCTTTTTTTTCGTCATTTTTTAAAAGCTTTTCCCTTAACCATTTTGCGTGCTTTTTTAGCAAAAGATTAATTAGTAACTCTAAAAACTTTATTTTATGCGTGTAGCATTCATCATTTTCCCTAAACCATGTAGGATATTTATCAGATTTTTTTGTGGCTTCTAAACAACATAAAAATATATTTTTCCTTAAATTTTTTTCATGATAATTTTCATAAAAATAGTGATCAAATATGCTCATATGAAATTGTGTAATTTCGAAAATTTTTTCGGTTGGAGCTTTCAAGTTCAGGATTTCTGATTCATTTTTATAATTTTTTTGATAAATAAATTGCTCCGAATCAAGCAATAATATATCATTAGAATTTTTTAAAAATGAAGAAGTACATTGATCACAAGAAATTTTTTTTATCAATTTAAAGATAACGTAGCCACAAATGTATCTTTCGGCGTTATTTGAAACAATATTTAACTCTTCAGTTTGATTATCCTCTAAAATTTTAGATTGAAATCCCTCTAAATAATTATTAACTAAATTAGTTAAATCGTCATCAATTTGATCATTTGAATCCGAATCATCTTGTTCTAATTGATAATCCTTTAAATCGTCTATATTTAAAAATTCAGCGTCATCTTCTTCACAGTTAGAGCTTTCAAATTTATAATTAATTAACTTAACCGACATTAATTTTGCAAAAATATTACTAAATTCATGGACGGAAGGATTATTGTTACATCCATTTCTATACCGAATCAAAGAAAATAAATTTTCTAAAACATCCTGATTTAAATGAGCTAACAGTAAATAATAACATTCGTGTTTATTATAAGTTGAAAATATTTCGGAAGTTAGTTCCGTAATGCCTGTTAAAGTTTGTATCATACCGTCGATACAATAAACTTTTTTAGATGTGATTGGCCTTATTAATTGAAAATATTTTTTCATTTCTAAAAGATATTTGGATATATGATTATCTTGCTGCAATGCTGCACGAAATGGATTTTTTTCATATAACTTCCTACTATTGAGACAATCAAATAAGTTATTAATTTTTGAAACAAATTTTGCTGTTGATACAGCACAAGAAATCCTATCAGTAAATTTTTTTGTTGAAACTAGAGTTTTAATTGCAGCAGCAACAGAATTACTGAAAATTTGAGTAGCCAATCGCACATTCATTTTTTCAAATGAATTAGGAAAGATATGTTTTTTTGAAAGTTTGGGACACATTTTTCTATTATTATTTTGTTCATGGAAATAGAGGCAACGAATAATTTTAAAAGAAAACTTACCATCATCTGTATTAAGGTCATATTTAAGAAGGGTGTTGCGAAGCGATTTTATTAAATGCACTGGATCGTAAAGAGCAAAAATTTTTTTTTCTACTTGATTGAAGTTAAAATAAAAAAAGGGTTTTGTTTTTGAAACGCCTAACATATTAAAACACTTCCTATTATTAGCACCCTGATCACATATGACGGCCCTAACATTAATACCTAAATTAAAAGCTGCACCTAAATTAATATATAAAATGTTTTTAAGATCTTCGCCACTAATGCCCTTCTCTGTGGCATAAAAACTAAGAACATACTTCCAATTATGTACTAATCCCCTTAGGAGAAAAACACAAACGTATTTTGCAACGCTTTTCGTTCTTTTAAAGCTATAATCCGAAAAACCACTAATTTGATCCAATGCACTATTATAGTTAAGATCCCTTCTAATACTAATTTCATCGAAAACTAATACTGCTTCCTTTTCAAGAGAATTTTTATTTGAAAATATAATCCCTAATTCATTAATATTCTTTTCATTAAGACCTACATTTAAATATTTAATAGGGATCCACCTATTAAGGGAACTAAAATGGGGTAAATTTAACTTTATCGCATTCTTTAAAAATAAATAATCTTTTGGAGAACTAAAATGTATATTTAAAGCTACCTTTTTTTCATCTTTTGACCATATCTTTCCATTTTTGAAATTCATTTTTAAAAAAGTTTTGGCATCGTTTGCTAAATGAGACTGCCTATCAATTGTATTAGATAAAGAATCCTGCTTTTCCTTTTTTATTTTTAATTGTAATTTCCTATTCTGAATTTTTAAAGACATAATTTTTTTTTTTAAATAAACATTTTTTTTTTTTATATGACCTAATGTTTTATGACATGTGGAAAATTTTTTGAAATAAAAATTTCCTTTTTTTGGAATTTTAAACAATGCCTACAAAAATTAATCGACAATTCATTTGGAGACACCGTTCGAATGTTTTCTAAGGGTACTTTTAAATTTTCTAGATTTTTTTGACTATAAACTTTAATATTTGAGTTATTATTAAATGTTTTAGAAAAAATATTTTCTTTATTAAAATTTGAAAACTCTTTTGACTGAAAGTTTAAATTAGATAGTGGAGTTATAGGATTGATTTCAATATTATTATGTGGCAAACACAAACTTGGAAAATCTCCCTTTTTTAGTTTTCTCCCTAAAAATTTTTTCTCGAAATGGTCTTCGCAAATAAATAATTTTTTTGTTTTTAAATTTTCTATACTTACACTACATGCCGATACCCACATTTCGAATAAATTTTTCTCTTTTGGAAATTCATACAGCCTACCGTCAAAATTACGTCTACTTCTATTGCACACTATGCAAGGGGTACCATTCTTACGGTAATCTGCTTTTACGTCCTTAAACATTCTTCATTTAAAACATGCATAAAGAAAATGAAGGAATGACAAAAGGAATAAGCAGAGAAAATAGATATTTCTGACAATGCGGAATATATCTATCAGGCCGAATTTGATGTTCAGAATTTAATCAAATTTAAGTATATTTATAAAAAAAAGTTTATTATTTTATAATAATACATCAAATACATAATAATCATAAGATTATTACATAAAAGACATAAAGTATTATAATATTTTTCAGAAGATTAATAGACAAAATTTTTACATGGCTTTATAAAAATATACCGCATTGTTTCAGATGAAGAAAATTAGAACGTATAAAAATGCAAGGTGTTTCATGAGTAAAATATTTTTTATTCCTAAATACATGTAGCAATTAAGTTTATCTTTTAAAATTCATAATCCAAATTTTTTTTTACATGTATGTAGGTACATACATATTATTATGATTACTATTTCTAATGTAACATCTTGCGTGATAAGTTATAAGAAAAATGCAATGAAATTTAGAGAAAAGCTATAGTAAAAGCAATAAGCTATGATGTGACAAGTTATACCTCGTAATTACACGAAATTTTGCGGGATATGAAAAAAAATTTTTAACTGGAAATTCAAATTTTGTAAAAAAAAAAATTTCGTAAAAATATGTAATTACTTTAATAGTGATAACTTGTCATGTAGCGAATGTTATTTTTCTTTTTTAATTGCTTTTGTCTAAAATATAATACTTATTCTAATAGAAAATTTAAAAATTAATACTTACATGTAAATTTTGTTCCTCAATTTTTTTAATTCAAATTTTAATACTTAATAATATGTTCATAACAAAATAAACACTTGTAACAAAATAAACACTTGACACTTTTAAAAATGCGCGCCTTTATTAAATTGATTATAATTCTTAATATCAAAATAAGAATACATAAAAAATACATCAAAAAAAAAATAGAGAAAAATATCACATAAAAAAAGTTACACTTACAAAAAAATATGTACACACATACATTTTTCTTAACATTCATAAAAATATCCATAAAAATGTAAATATGTGAATATGTACATACATATACATATTCTTCATATAATATCATAATACTCAAATTATGAAGAATTTTTTTTTTTCTAGAGCTTAAAAAAAATTCTTCTCAATTTTTATGTAAAAATATTTGAGTTTTAAAATTAATTTTGAGTGTTGAGTAAAAATGGGACGGGATATTGAGTAAAATGGGACGGGATTTTTAAAAAGAAATGACTAACGAATTTTGTTCTACGTGAATACTCTATATATATGTTACTTTATGATTATATATTACTTTGTTATATTTATTCAACTCGTATGTTTTTACTACTTTCATATCACACATTTCTAAAAAGGAATTTTGCTTTTTGAGTTTTTGTACTATTTCGGCATCAATAAATTTATTATTCATAAAAACCAATTCAATTTGTGGCTTAATGACCGTTGGTATTTTTATCTCGTAACTGTCTGTCATTTTCTTTTCTAATTCAACTTTTATTTTTTCACGTTCTTCAATTGTGTCTTTTTCAATTAATATTGCTCCATTGGTTTTAGTTTCAATATTTTTGATTTTTAGATTTTTGGATCAACCATTGTATTTAGATCACTTTTGGTTTTTTCACTTTTTTGTTTATTTTTTGGCTTAACAATCAAAGGTAATTCTTTTTTCATTTTCATTCCAATATTTTTTTTATTTTTTACCATATCAGCAAATGAAACAGTTTGACCCACATTAATATTATTTTCGTTAATTACATTATTCATTTTTTTCCATACCTCATCATTTTGTTTCTATACATTATTAAATGATTCATTCACCTTATCGCTTTGTATTTGAAAGACTTCAGTAATTTTTTCCATCTTACGTAGCTCCATTTGTTGTTCACTCTTAATTTCTTCCAATCTCTTTGTAAAACCTGACTCTATAGCTCTCAGTAAATTTATGACTTCACGTTCATTTCTTTTTAGAGCAGCTTCAAATTCATTTTTATATTCCTTTAGATGTTCACTATTTTTTGTTACCCCGCGGAGTCCATGTTTTGTAGAACCAAATCCACATTTTGTATGTACAGAATACAATCGTCACAATCTTAAATTGTTATTTGCGTACATATAATTAATTGTCGATAGATCCAATCCTAAACACTTCAAAGCTTCATGAAAAACTTTTTTACACACTCCCGAACATTGAATTCCCGTTTCACCTTTTATTTTACCACTGCATTTATTACAAGACACCATATTTTTTTTGTTTTCTTTTTTTTATTTTATATGTTTTGGAACATACAAAATATTTAGCACTTCAAATATTTTTTTTTATTTAATTTGTTTTTTTATGTTGCATACATATATATATCATATTACAAAGTTTTTTTATTTTTAATTTTTTCTGTTTATTAATTAAATTTATTTTAAACGACGTTTTGTAGTGTTTAAAGTAAATTTTAACCCATAATTAAGAAACACGTTCAGAACGGTCAACATGTAATTAATCAAAATTGTCTCAAAGTCTAAATTTGTTCTGTTTGCTGACGATGCTTTATTATATAATAAAGCATCGTAGCTTGTAATACTGTGGAGGAATGCTTAAATACAATAAAACGCTGTTCTAAATCATCTCAGTCTTTGGCTCAGTAGAAATAAATTAAAATTAATTGTAAAAAAAACAAAATATATGAAAATAAATAATGTTCAAGATGTCAATCTAAAAATTGCAGAAGAAAGAATTGAAGAGGTAAAGGAAATTAAGTATTTGGGAGTAATACTGGATAACAGGTTGAATCTTAAAAGTCATATTGAATACATTCACAAAAAAATTAGTAAAAAGATATATTTCTTTAAAAAAACATTATGATCAAACCTCATTTTGAGTATTGTTCGTCGATACTAGATGGAAGTTAATTATTTCAATAACCTTTTTATTCAAAATGTCCAGTTTGTCTAAGTAGTACTTTGATGAAGTACTCCATACTGGATTCAAATAGGTCATGTTTGAAAGAATGTATGATGAAAACAGAATATAAAGTATCTCTCTGTTAAGTACTCTTCGTAATCTGTACATAATAAAAATATACGGAGATATTTTTTTTATAATATGTTCGATATGATTGTGCCAATTTAATTTACTATCAATGATTAGACCAAGATAATTGAATGACTTAACTATTCCGATTATATTGTTTTTGAAGAGGAAGTTTGT
This sequence comes from Dolichopus griseipennis, assembly GCA_963082915.1. Classification (NCBI taxonomy): domain Eukaryota; kingdom Metazoa; phylum Arthropoda; class Insecta; order Diptera; family Dolichopodidae; genus Dolichopus; species Dolichopus griseipennis. The sequence continues at coordinate 221,534,438 of OY720441.1, read as the reverse complement.
TATGAAGCATTTTCTGTTTTCAAATATTAGAATTTACGTTTTTTTAACATTCAATGACAGACGATGATTTACAAGCCATTCTTCAATTGTATTTAGATCTGTATCGATAGCTATTTATAGGTTCGATTCAGTTGACTCCGCATATTTACAGCATCGTCAGCATATAACTGTATGCTTCCACATAGTTTTAGCTTAGCAATGTCATTAATATAAATTTTAAATAAGTCTGGACCTAGAATTGACCCTTGTGGAACACCGTTTTTAATAACTTTTTCGTCACCTAAAACTTCACTTGTTGTATTCTATCAAATAAATAAGATTAAAAAAATTATACTTGACTTGTATAATGACTTGTATTTTTTTTTTTTTTTTTTTTAAACGCTAACTGTTCAACTGTTAGGCTAATAAGCCTGTCTATACCATAGGTACATGTTGGAACAGGGGGTCATATTATATTCGTGTTATTAGAATTGGTTTTATTGAATTCCACATACAATTTAATATGAGATAGTACTAGGTCTTATAACATGTAGAAACATTCTTAGATTTTCAATATTTACAATTTTATTTTTTGTTTATATTGTAATATTTTGTATTTGAATTATATGGTATTCTATATCTGGAAGAAGATCAAGAAAAACACACGCAACATATTTCTTTTCATCAATTTTTTCAGTTATAAAGTTATTAAGACAAAGACAAGCAGCAGTAGAATTTGACCTTTTTTAAAATCCTAATTGATCATCATTTAAAATATTATTTTGAGACATAAACGAAAACGGAAAAAACATTTAAAATTGAAATTGGTCTATAATTTGTTTTACAAGATGAGCTTCCATTGTTTAAAATCGGTGTTACTATTGCTTGTTTAAGTGAGTAAGGAAAAGTATTTGATTCAAAGGAATTATTTATAAATTTAACTAATACAGGTGTTATCCATTCTGAAAACTTTTTTATAAATTTTGTCATCTCCTGTAGCTGCTGCCCCTTTTAAGTGACTTATAATATTGTCAACCTCACTGATATTAGTTGGATATAGTTGAAAGTTGGAAAAAATATTTTGTGAAAATTGATTTATATAAAATTCGTTAATTATTGTTTAAATTTAGTTCATTTGTTATATTAACACAGTATTCATTCATAACTTGAGCTATCTCTGATTTTGAGGGAATTGTGTTATCATTCTGTTGCAGAATTTTTATGTGATCTTCAGGAGCATTCGTATCTTTGTTAAATAATACTCTCTTATATATGTTTCAAAGTTTTTTGTCATTGCTAGGGTCAATGGAGATTTCATTAGAATAGTAATTAATTTTAGCTTCTTTAATTAATTTTTTAACTTTACTGTTGTACTCACCATTCAGTTTCTTAACTGATGGATCTGTAGGATATTTTTTCGTAAATTTAAAGAATGAATCCCATATTTCAATATTCTCATTCATCCATTCTTTTTTTTTTTTTTTAATTTTTTATTTGTATTTTAGTAGTATTGGATTGAATAATATAGCTTAAATCGTCAATTAACCGATCAATTGAGTCGTATGAGTTTATATTAAGCCAAATTTCATTGTTTGATATAGTTTAATACAGTTTATACTTACTTCAGTATTTACAGAAAAAAATTTTGTTTATTCTTGTTCGCAGAGCTTATATCTTTTTTTTTTATGTTGCTCACTAACAAAGAGCTCATATCTTGTTGTTCTTTATGTTGCTTATGAAGAGCGAGCCAATTTTTTTTATTTTTATGCTCTATACTTTGTGAGCCTTTCAAAAATTTTTTCTTAAGTGCTCGCTATATAGGTTTAATATTCAATATTTTTGTTTGTTAGTGTCGAAAAAGAAATAAGAATTTTTTCTTTGTGACAATTATGATTTATTTTTTTTTTTAAATATAGATTATAATTTGTTAAAAAAAAAATTAGTAATATTATTATATTTAGTACTAATTAAACTGCTTTTTTTTATATTGGTTTTACTGGTTGTTCAATTTGCAATCAATTCCTTTGTAGGTACTTTATGCGTTTTAAATCGTATGTAAATAAACTTTTAACATTTAATTTCAAATAATAACGATGCGAAAAAGATAAAGTTAAGTTAACTACTTAATTAGTTATCCTTGGCTATAATTAATTAGGACCATTTCATATATTGGTAGATGATATAATTCCGATATTTTAAATTATTTCAAAATTATATTCGAATATTGTAGTATAAACCAATTCTAAAAAACAAATTCTGCTATCTTCCAAAACTATGGCCTGTAACAGCTAAAAGAAAAAGCTAAAAGTAGCTACTCGAATTTCAATTTTTGTTTTTCGTTGAATCATTTAATCTTTGTTTCCTATTTTTAATATTTTGAGAATTGAAATTTTCCTATTTTCCCTAAACACCTATAACTTGAATACCTGTCCAAATTTTTTAATAATATACAAAATTTAAATCTACATCATTACATTTCAATATATTTTAAACGTTTTTCTTAAAATTAAAATGGGTTCGTTAAATTGAAGATAGTTCTTATGGTCGTAAATGTAAATTTGCAGTCAATATGCATATTTTGAATTTACGACCAAAAATTATGTAAAAAATCATTACTAACTGAACCTGGTCGTAAATGTGAAATATGTGCAAAGTAAACGTCAACTATGCAAACTAAATTTTTTATTTACAATCAGTTTACCAAGTAGTAAGGTACAGTTTTTTGAGCTTTAAGCGTTGTTTTATTTTTATGATAATGTAAAGTAAGAAAATATTTACACCCCTATTCTGAATTACTACGTAACACTAATTTGCGTAGAATCTACGAAAACTAGATCCTAAATTCCTTTGTAGTAAATTTTTTTTTCGAAATTCGTAGATTGGCAGTTCTGAATTCCTACGTAGCGTAAATTAAATGTCAAAAATCTACGCAAGAAATATTCATACGTAGTAGTGCTTTGAATTACTTTGTTTGCAGTTTTGTTTATTATTTACAAAAATTTGAATAAAAATTTTAAAAATGTAAGTATTTTTTTGTTCCCTTTTTTCTCCCTTCAGCGAAAGACCTTAAAACTGACATAATTTATGAATGGGAGTTAAACCAAAAGACTTGAATGGAGCTTGCAAATCTTTTTCCATCAAACACAATAAATATTTAAAAGCAGGTTTATTTAGTCGAAAATTTGCTTGGAAACTAATAATTGAATATATAAATCATAATATTTAATCGGCTTATTTTTTCCCATACAAATATAAACATCCTTTTTCTGGGTAAACTATTTAACCAATTTTAATGAAACAACAACCAAAAGAAAGTTTTTTTTTGTTTTCATAGGGCAATGATTTTTTTTTTTAAGAATATTTCGTTTTTTCAGGTGAAAACCTGTCTTTAATTTAACGTAATTTTGAATTTAACGGTCATGCGGTTAAAAGTTGAGGCTTATGACTCTAATATTATGCGCCGACTTTCTGTGTAAATGTAATTCATTTTCGGTTGTAACTCGCAGCTAAATCTAATTCAAAAGATTATAGGCGCCGACTTATGTATATCTTTCTTTTTTTTTTTTAGTTCAAATATTCAATGAACAAGGAGATTTAAATTTTTTTTAATTTTTATTTTTGTTTTTGTTTTTTCTTTATCTTAAAAAGTGAACGAAAAAAAATGAGTTCTGTCGAAATGAAAGCAATACATTTGGTTTATACAGTAGTTTTCATTTATAACGAACTCGGTGCAATTTTAATTACAATAATCTTTACACTTTTTGCCAAAGAATTAAATTTTACCTAAAAATGAAAGTTTTTTATTACATTGATATTTCTTTTATTTAAAATTATTATATCTAATTATGTTGCTTGGTGATTAATTTAGTATTTTTTTATTTATTTTTGAATATAAAAAAAATCATAATAACGCATCAAAAATACAAAAAAAATTTCATTAGATGAAAATGCACTATACATAGGCTTGAGGCTGACAAATTAAATAAAATTTTAGCAAATGTATAGTCTTATACTAATTTTTCAAAATTCACAGCATTCTTTTAAAACGACATCCGTTTATTACGACGAATATTTTCCATCCAATTATGGTCGTTATAACCGAAAAGTACTGTACTTTGTTTTCGTTTGCTTAAAAATTTTTTTTTTTTAAATCGTATATTGTTGTTGGTTTTTGTTAAGTTTTTTGAAAAATAAAAAACCGACTTCTGATAAATAATATTTCTTAAGAAAAATGATTTGTTACTTATAGATCAACCAAATTCAGCATGTACGGTGTGCAGTTTCTGTCAAAAAATTTTGAAATAAGTTGTTATGTAAGAGTTTTAAAATTTAAAAATTGACAAAGCGTATTAAAATATTGTAATTGTTTTTTCTTATGTTGCTACGATTAAATTTTAAAAATAAAATATTTTAAAATAATATTTTTTTAAAATAATTTTTTATATAACATATATTCAAAATAATTGAAAATACCAACAATATGTTTGCAAAACTAAAAAAATTATCTTTCTTAAAAAAAATTATTTGTTCCTTACGTCCCAACCTAAAAGAAATATGTTATTATATTAAAAAATATGTATTTTGTTCTTTTAATGTAAAAGCGTACGGCACGTGATGAATTTAGTATTTTCTTATTTATTTTTTAATATAAAAAAAAACAACGTATCAAAAATACAAAAAAAAATTTCATTAGAAGAAAAAGCACTATACATAAGCTTGAAGCTGGAACATCATGTAAAATTGTAGCAAATGAGTTCGAAGAGTCCGCTCAAAAATTAGCATATTCTACAATGTTTAATTCTAATATTCACAATTATACCTTATATTCAAAAAATTTCTGTCAAAAAATTTTGAAATAAGTACTTATGTAAATAAATTTACGTGTAACGCGATATACTGTACCTCGGATTTTTAAATTTTAAAAATTGATAAATAAAAATATTGTCTTCGGTTTTTCTTATATTTTTAAATATTTATTTTTAAATTGTACGTTGTATGTTTTGATTAAGGTTAAGTCCTGATAATTAAAAATTTTATTTTACATTTTAAACATCGAATAATGTTTTTTTAATATAAACATAATGTTTTTTTAATATAAACATAATGTTTTTTTATTTGACATAACGAACGAATATTATATAAGGCGTTTTTTTTTAAATCATAGCAGAGATCTGAGCACGCTCTAAACAACATAAGCACGTTCTAATGAACAGAGCATGAACAGAGTACGCTCAGAGCGTTCAGATTTAATAAAAAAACACGAAAAATTAAATTAAATTAAAACATTTTGATTTTTATTTTACAAGTAAAATCTTAAACAAACGTCAAAATGTCTTTAAGAAAAAAAATGAATCACACGCTCTGAACGCTCAGAGCTAAAAAAAAACACGATTTTTTTTTTTTGACAGTTAATGCTCTACTCAGATTTAAAAAATGCCTTTAAAAGAACTGAAGCATGTATTCATCAATTTTTAATTAGGAATAAGAATTCATACGGAACGGATACAAAAAAATTCAAATCGTACTAAAATGTTTAGTTTTCTATATGACGAACACCATTAACTCGAATTTTGGCTACTTGACTTCAGTAAATATTTTTAGGAATTAAATCAAATTCTCAGAACATTGTATATTAGAACAATATTTATATTAAGATTTTAAATCGCTTTGTTTTGTGTAATAACTGTACCACATTATACTCTCTTTAAAGCAACTTTAGCTATAAGAATAAAATTCAAAAATACAACAAAGTTTTTATAACTAAAAAAATTATAAATTTTTTTTAGCAAATTTCAAGCGCAAGAATTGTTGACAACATTGTTGCAATATATTTTATTAAGTATAGGAAAAAAATATAATTTTTCGTGTTAAATTAGTCTACTATAAAAGCAAATTAAAAGCAAAGCATTAATTAAAAGCAAAAATAATTTTATATTAACTTGTTGCTTTAAATTTTTCAATAAAATTTCAAACCAAAATGTCAAATTTTGAAACTTCGAAAAAAAGTATTGCCATGACATTAATTATTCTCTCCGGCGTAATTCGGAATAACTAAAAAAAATCCGACTTAACGAAGCTAATTTTACGTACAAAATCTACGCAGGAATTCAGAATAGGGGTGTATGTCTTTTTTTGTACATTAATTTAAATTTAAATTAACAGGAGTGAAACTGAAAATGAATCACAAAGTTTGTTGTGGGACACATCCACCTTAAAACTACTAATTTGTAGAAGATTAGCGATGAAAACTCATTTCAAAAGTGGAAAACAAAAACAATCTGTTGATTTTATATCCATTGCAAAACTAAAAAATTTACTTTTACGACCACAAAAATTTATTTGTAAATTGCATGTCTACTGATTGCAAATTGTTTGGTCTTAAAATCATAATAAATGTCAAATGGCATATTTTACGTCAAAAAGTTTACATTTACGACCACACCTAGTGTTTTAACCAGTTTTGCTTAAATAATTAAATTTTAAGTAAAATTCAAAATTTTAGTGGAATTCACAATTTAATTCCTAGAACCTAAAAAAATGGAAAGGTGGGGGTATATGGGGAGGTAGGCAACCTCGAGAATCTTCATAAGTTTGCTTATAAAAATTTGATAACCTTCCCCATTGAAGGGGTATTAGGACTAAAGAATTAAAACTTTCATGTTTTTATAAATCAGTAACTTATTCACCAGTGTACATAATATCAAAATTAAATGTTTACATTGAAGCTCCAACATTATATTTCGCACTTGTTTACAGGTTCTCTTGAGTGCATTAAATAATTATTAATAAATTGATGAAATAACTGAATTATAATACTCGTATTATAATTTATTTTTATGTATATTTCTATAAAAATAAATGATAAAATGCTCAGTAAAAACCCCTAAATAATTTGGAAAATGTGCTTTTTTAAAAACCCTTGGTTTTTTTCATCACTTGTTAATTCTTTTGTCTCTAATGTTAACCAAATCCTAAACAATAGTTTATATTTTAAATGCCTATGAGCTTGTTATGGGCTCGCAAGTACAATACTTTTAAATAATATCATAATATATCATAAATTTAAATGTTTTTTTATTGAAGTAAAAAAAGAAAAGTAAAAAATAATTTTTAAGCTCAAATACTATGAGCAAGAGTGCTGTTTTCCAATTAGATTCACAGATCTGTGAGATTTGTTAAGATTATTTATACATTCAGCTCATGCTTTACTTTTATTTTATTTTTTTGTTATTTATTTTAAAAATAAATCTCGTGGTCATGCGAGACTTTGAAAAAATGAGCTCGTTCGAGCAATAAAATCAAACACTGCAAAAAACACTTGCCTAGCATTCGAATGTTAAAGAATATTTTAAATTAGTGAATTGAAACCTGTGATTGCATAGTAACTTTCAGCATTTATTTTCATAGTAACTTTCCCAGTAACTTTGTAATTTTCTATAAAACTGGTGTTTTTGTAAAAAATTTTTATCATGATATATTATCATATTTATCGTGATCAGTAATTCTAAAGTCAAACACAAATGTATGTAAACAATGTGAAATATTTTTTTGATGCCATACAGGTTAAACTATTTTGTGTAGTACGAGTTGGTTTATTTAATAATGAAGTAAAACCATTAGCAGATAGCATATTAATATATACATTACCTTATAATCTAATTTTTTTGTTTGAAATGATTTTTTTGATTGAAAATTCTAATAAAACGTTTCTTATACTAAAATTTTGAAGTCTGTATATACATAACAATCAATAAGACACACTATCAATTACGCGATTTAATACAAAAATATTAGCATTCACAAAATTCAAATAAGAGACATCACATATAATATTATATTTTTCACAAATACTGTTGCACCAACCGATGCATAATTATTATTGCATAGATAATGGAATTGAAAATTCGGTATACTATATTTAATAATTTCATGGTCGTAAATCCAAATTTCACTTAAGAATATTAAATCAGGAATTTTGTACAAGGACATCAAATATACACAAGAATAAAAATTTTTTCTCATACTTCAAAATTTTGGTGTATTACAAAGAAATAATTATTATTATTATTTAGTGATAGAGTTTCATATTAACATTATTATTATTGCTACAATTGAAATCCATAATGTAATTTAATTTTTCGGTATTATTTTCCCTTCCTTATTACCTTGCTTCAATACTATGTTATCACCCTTTTTAAAATTACACTCCTTTCTTTTAAATGTTTTGTCGTAATTTATTTTTATTCTTTGATTTCTTTTTATCAAATAATTCCTATATTTGTATTAAATTTTTGGTCTTAAAAATGTTTTATGTTTGGGAATCTTTGTTCGCGTTCGCCAGTTACATAAAATTTCAGCAGGGGAGCATTTTGTACCACAAACTAGCATATTTCTATATTCTAATAACATGGAATCAATTTCATTGCCACTTGCTAAAAATTTAGATAATATTCGCTTGCAAATATGTACAGCTTTTCTGCCATACCTTTGCTGCATTCCGTATGATGCAAATGGCATATTATCCGCAATTATTTTTTCTGAAATACTATGACACCCTAAGATTTTTTTAAAAGGTATCTTTTGCTGTTGCTTCTTTGAATTCATTAACTTTTATATGTGATATATCAACTATATGTACTATTTTGTTTAAAGAGTCGTCAGTATAAGAATGTGAATCAACATTGTTAAATGATCGAGATAGCGCGTCTGCAATATGCATTTCTGTACACAGTACATGTGCTAATTCTAAATTATACTTAGTTAATTTTAAACGGATTAATTGTAAACGAGCAGAAAAGAATATTACTTCTTTACCTTCAAATAAGTAAATTTACATGAGAAAAGTATTGAAAAATTCTTTTTTATTTGTGCGTAGCGAGTTTCTGTGTCAGTAAGACTTTTTGATGCAAAACAAACCGGTTTTTTATTTTGTAACAAACAATATCCCATGCCATTAGGAGATGCATCTGTTTGGAAAATTGTTTCTTTTTTTGGGTCAAGCAATTGTAAATTTTTAGGACTTTTTTATTATTTCTGCTTCACACAGTTTATCTATCCATTCGTTTTCTTTACTCACCAGAGCTTTAGGAACTTTATTTGGTGGTCTCGATACTGAAATTGCATTTAACTTTAATATTAATTTATATTTATTTTTGAAACGGCCTATGCCTTTGAACAAATCATAATAATTTTCTAGTATTGTACTATTTAAAATTTAACCAATAGCACATTTTTACTTATTAAACCTAAACGACGACATGTTGCACGGCCCAAAATATGCGTCTATATATTATCTACCATTATAAATCGTTCTCTTTCAAACTAACCTCAACCGATTTTATCTTATGACCACCAAAAGCTTCTAATTCTGATAAACAATGTCAATATGGCGGATGACAATTCAATTTCGTTTTGTGATGAATCTAAATTAATTTGTAAAAATAGTGGAAATAATTTTATAATTTGTGATGGTGATTGCAGAGAACGATTTCATAAAAAAAAAGTATATCTGTAAAAAAATATGATGAAATAAAAAAGATAGTCTAATATGGTGTTGTTCAAAATGTAAAACAATTCGTGATCGTAGTACAATGTAGTACAACGTCTACTTTCAATAATATAATTAACATAGAATTTATTGCTAATGATAGTTATGTTAATAATGGACAAAATAGTATTTTAAACAATAATAACAATATTGATTAAACAAGTAGCATTCACCTTAAAAACACAATTGAATCGTGTGTCAATAAAAATGAATGAACAAAAACAGTAAAATATAACTTCTTCAATACAATTAAGTGGTGTTCTCATTTTAGAAAATGAAAATTTGTCTACACTTGGTTCTAGTGTGCTAAATAATTTTAATTTAAACGCATCAGAGCATATCATTAAATTTCAAATTATGAAAAAAAAGGAAAATATGTTAATCAATCAGCTGGGCCACCACCAATTGTAATAGATTTTATGCATAAAGATTCTAAGCTTAAACTATTAAAATTATACAAAGAACAAAAAGTTAATAATAACTACTTACATATAGGAATAGTGTTAAAAGATAACAGCAATCAACGTGTGTTTATAAATGAATGCTTAACAAGCTATTATAGTTCTATATATATTTAAAAGAGCCCGAGATTTGAGAACATAAAAACATATTGCTTACGCTTGGGTTAAGGAAGGAAAAGTTTTTATTAGAAAAGACTCTAAAAGTAAAATTATTTTTGTGCAAAACATTGATATAATTAATGATTTTACAAAACAATACAAACCAGTTAACCCAATCAATAAAAATTTAAATACAATAAGTGAAGCAAGTTTATATCGTCATAACAATACATTAAAAATGATGAATATAAACGCGCGTAGCTTGAAAACAAAATCTAATTACTAAATCTGCATTACTAAAACAATAATAAAACAAAATACTACAATTTTTTAAATTTTCATTCTATTTTCTCATGTCGCCCAGATAAAATTCCTGATGGTTGTGGAATCTCTAGAAAGAAATTAAACTTTGACACACTGTATTCATTCTATAATAACAATGATAGCTTTTTAAGTTTAAAAATTAAAAAAAAAAATAATATTTTATCTTATTTACAGAACTCCGTCAAAACTAAATGAAACATTTAATAATTTTTAACTGAACTGAAAAAATATATTATGTTTAGATTCACACTCAATTGAAACATATATTACAGGTGATTTTAATTTAAATTTATTGGAAAATACAACAAAATTAACAATTATTAAAACATATTGTTAATACGAACTGGGTGGTTTTCGAGTAAAAGTATTTAAAATAGTGTTAAAAATACTTTTTTTGAGTCGAATATTTGACTTGACATATTGGGAATGTCTCTAGTAAAAAGTATTTGACTCTATTTTTTCCAATAATAGTAAAGTATATGACAAAAATATTTCAAATACATATCTTGAATAAAAGTATTTTATTCGAATTTTTCAAATTCCAGTAAAGTATTTCTGAAAAATATTTCAAATACTTTTCATGAATAAAAGTATTTGATTTGTTTTTTTTAAATACGAGTTAAGTATTTAGGAAAGTATTTCAAATACTTTTATCAAATAATTCATGTCGAAATAAGAAAAATGACATTTTTGTACCATTTTCTGTTGTATATTATATTTTTCTCTACAACAGCATTGAATACCTAAGGTGAGTGAAAGACTTTTGTCCTTATAGTACAACTTTTAGAAAAATGCATTTATATAAAGATTAAATAGAACTATGTCTTTTGAAAGGACAGATTTGTATGATTGTTTAAATAGTCATACATAACGAATTTTTTTTTAATTTCATAATTATAAACATACAAATTATATATCTTATTAGATTATTGCTCTTTTGAAAGTAGTCTAGAGATTTTGGATTTGATTGAAGAAAATTATGAAACAGAATATGAAGACGAAATAATAGGAGATATACTTTAAATATTACTAATTAATCATAACCATTAATATATAATTTAAAAGTGATGAAAAAACCCAGGGGTTTTTAAGAAGCACATTTTCAAAATTATATAGGGTTTCTTACTTATAAAAATATATATAAAAATAAATGATATTATAATTTAATTATTTTATCAATTAATTAATTATAAATAGTGAAATCAATACTTTGATTATAATCCATATGAACTCAAGAAAACCTGTTAATAAGTGCAAAATATAATGTTGGAGCTTCAATGTTAATATTTAATTTTGGAAAAACATACATTGGTAATTAAGTTACTGCTTCATAAAAACATGAAAGTTTTCTTTTTAAGTCCTATTAGGCCTTCAATGGGGAGCGTTGCCAAAGTTTTACTAAGTAAACTTATGATTTTGTATTATAGTATTTTGTTTTCAATCGAGGAAGAGTGCAGTAGAGTAGACTGTGTCAACTCTGGGATACCCGTATGACCCATACTTCTTTATTAGGTGTACTGTAGTGCTCATATAAAAGAAGGAGTTGTATGGCAGCTACTCGAACCCTCTGCTGTTGACCAAACTAATTTTGCAGTAACTTTGGCTATTACACTAAACTATTTTTGGCAAAACTTCGGACACTGAGCTTCCTTAGGTGCAGTGTAATGCTCATATAAAAGGAGTTGTATGGCAGGTACTCGAAGCCGTGGACCAAAATAGCTGGATTTAAATTGCATAAAAACTAATTTGTGAAAACTCCAAAATTCTAGCTCTTTTATTTTTTCGAGTTATCGTGCGGAGGGACAGACAGCAAAATCGATTTATTTTCTCTATCTTCGAGGCGGACAACGTGCACCTGATAATAGCTAGTTTAGATATAAGCATTATTATACTATAAGCAAAAGGGTACACTAAATTTGCCATTATGTCATTATGCTATGTTTAAACCCTCAATAATAGTTTATTTGAATTGCCAACGTTTGGACAAATTATAGTCGATGGTTTAGAAAAGGTTTAAAAATCTGCTTTCATCTTATATTTTGTTTTGTACTTACCTGAAAGTTCTACTACTCTCTTCCTCGTTTTTCTATGCTTTTTTTTTTTTTGAGAGAAACGTAGGCTTCTTTTTTGGAAAAAATGTTTTAATGTTTTGAATTTTTTGATTTTTAGATTTTGTTAGAAAAAAAAACTGCAATTTTACACTGAAATCTATTTTTAAAGAACAACAACTGCAAAGTAGATAAAAAACAAAGACTTACGAAAAAATGTAGAAAAGGAAAATGGTATGTTATTTAAAGTTAAGGATATTATTATTCAGATTCTTTATTATCTTTATTTTTATAATTATTAATTTTATTATTATTTCATCTTTTGCACTATTTGAGCAGGGCAAAAAAATTTGTCTTATGAATTAAGTGAGCATTTGGAATAAAGATTAACTTGCGTTTATCGAACTTAACTAAACTGTTTTTCAGCCTCTGTTATGGACTGTAAAATCAACATGTAAAATTGGACACAAATGGGAAACAAAAATTTTCTTGGAAACCCGCTGGATTAGGTTATATTCCGACCAACTTCATTCGTAAAATTTCGTGATAATCTGACCAGTGGTTTTCACGTGAATCCTGGACAAACAAACAAACTAACAAACTAATTTTCATCTTTATAAATTAGATTTCTATTTATTTCATAAATCTGCATTACAGTACATAATAATTTGTCATCATCGTTCTGTTCCAAAATAATGAAACTCTCTCTGGAATCACCTTTTCTTTATCTTTTAGCAATTAGGGTTATGTCTTCAGCGTATGCATTTGTTTGCATCGATTTTGTCAAGATGGTTATGTTTTTCTCAACAAGTTCCATCACCGATTCTAGTCTCATATTAAAAAACACCGTTGATAACGAGACTCCTAGTCCTACTCTCCTATTTATTATAAATTCTTCCGAGGCTCTATTATTTATACTGACTTTGACTTTAGTATTCCTAAAGCTAAGTTTCATAAGTTTTATTAGTTTATGTGGTACTCCAATTTCTTCTAATACTTCAAAATTAGCGCTTCTATTTACTACGTCAAATGTTTGCATAAAATCAATAAATATCATATATAAATCTGACTTGAAATCCATAGCTTATCTTACTTCAAATATTGACAAGACAACATTGAGTAGAGTTATTGGCCTACAGTTTTTGTTAATTACTATTAAATCCAATATATAATTTCCATGGAGTCAAAAATACTTACTTCTTCAAAATATTCTATATGAATGATCAATAAGTGGTTGAAACAATCAACAGATACAATTTTGAAAATACCACCTATAAGTCATTTTCAGTTGTACATCTTTTGTAGAAATGTGTTGGATTATGCTGGTGCTTAGTTATTCCAAAATTTTTCCAAATCGATTCATTTCGAAATACTTCAATAACTTCTGTCGGTTTTTTTGGAGCAGTTACTAAAATTTAACTATTATATATTGCAAGTTACGTTTAATTTTGGCGAAAGATATATTTTTCGATTCTTCTTGCTTACTAATGAAAAAAGAAAAATTTTTCTAATTGAATAAATTAAATTTGTAAAAAAATTATGATATTTTAAAAGACAAATACTTTATTACAAATTTGACCCATAACAAAAATAAACACAATAAAATTTAAAAACAAAAGAGAAAATATGCACAAAAAATTACTTTTCGCAAACTTTACAATAAGTATTCCGGATCCCACCAAGAACATTAACATCACTTAGTATGCTCGCAGAATCACCACAATGTTTTTTAAATGAGTTTAGCACTTTTAGTTCATTATATTTATTTTCTTGGCCACCATGATTATGTTCAATATATTTTTAGATTTTTAAACTTTGAACAATGGCTCTATTGTAGAGAAATAAATACCACCCCAACTTGTTATAGCATACTTCAATTTAAAGTGTACCAAAGCATAATAGATATTTAATATTAATTTTTTAGAACAGAAGATCTCAATATATAAAATTTTCTAATATATAACAACAAATATTTATATAAATTGACCAAGTGAGTTTCCAATTTAAATTTGTATCAATTGTAATACCTAAATACTTATCATTGTCAACGAATTCAATTTTAAAACAACCTTACCTTTAAATAACACGAGTTATTTACTACTTGATTCGAATGGTGTATGATATAATTAGGGCTTTTAAAACGACCGCAATTTTCCGTTTGAAAGTTTACATCTAGATCACATATAGAGGAATATTTTAAGCGGAAAACTATGATTTTTGTTTTTTCACTTATTATGAGCTTATGAATTATAAACCAGTTTTTAAGTAAATCCACGTCAAATTCCATAGCTCGCTTGAGTAATTTAATTCACGTGTTCGATACTCGGCGGTGTAAAATATAAAAAAAATATACAATAACGCAATATAATTTAAAATAAATAATATTAGTATAGCAATAACAAGCAATATGGGTTTGTATTGGAAATATATAGGGTTTATTCTATGCACAAAGATACAATGACAATTAAACAAATATTCACTGTAAGAAATAGAACAATCACTTGCAAAGCCTGATATCTTACCTTTGAAATGTTGTGAAAGGAGGGAAATTATATAATTTAAAAATAATTGCCGGCCTAAAACTGACTCTTGTGGTACCCCGATATTAATGATTTTAAATTTGCTCAAGATATTATTTAGTTTAACCTTTTGTGTCCTGTTACTCAAATAAGATTTTAGAAAATCAAGAAAGAAACCTCTATAACATGCTGCTTCTAATTTGTTAATAAGAATATTATGATCAATCACGTCAAGAGCTTTGGTAATATCAATAAATAACGCTGAAGTGCATTTATTTTTATTTAAACTTGAATATAATTCAGAACACAACTTTAAAATCGCATCTTCAGTAGATTTACCCGATAAAAACCCAAATTGCTTTTGATGGAAAAACTTTGTGTCAGATAGCAATTTTATCATTCTTGTTTTAATTAATTTTTCAAATATAGAAATGCCCTAAAGACGGCACAATTGAAATTGGACTGTAATTACTTAGATTTAGTTTGAGACCTTTTTTAAATAGGGGAATTATTTCAGCATACGTTACTATTAATTAGACTATGGCGGGGACTGCGTGCGGTCGAAATCGGGCCATGCGTTCGGATCCTAGAAGTTTTTGATCGAATTTAGGTCAAACAAGCATAATACCGAAACCAATGAAGATAAAACCTTCAAATTTGGTATCAGTATGCCTCTTCCTATGTCCTAAGAGCCCTGGAAATTTAGGACAAATTGTAGTAGTGGGTCGGGAACATCCACACAGTTCTAAAGACCTTCAAGTATATTATTGAAATTAATAAAAAAGTAGCTTTTAATTAAGATAGAACGTTCCAATTGTGCACAAGGGTTTACTATTATTGAAAGAACGGTGTGAACCGGATCCTGGAACTTTTTCATCGAATTTAGGCCAAATAAGCATGATTCCGAATCCAAAGAAATTAGAACCTCCAAATTCGGTATCAGGGTGTCCCTTTCTATTCCCTTAAGTGTCCTCGAAAATTGGAACCAATTGAAATAGTGGGTCGGGGACCATCCACATAGTTTCGAAAACCTTAAAGCATATTTTCGAAAATAATAAAGATAGTAACTTCAAACAAATGTAGAAGCTTCAAATTTGACACAAGAGTGTTCTTTACTATTTCCTACGTGTTCACTTAATTTATAATCAATTAGAGTGGTGGTTTAGGTAACTCTCTTAGACCTCTAAAGGTTTAAAGGCTTATCATCGAAATTAATAAAAATAGTAATTTAAGA
This sequence comes from Dolichopus griseipennis, assembly GCA_963082915.1. Lineage (NCBI taxonomy): Eukaryota > Metazoa > Arthropoda > Insecta > Diptera > Dolichopodidae > Dolichopus > Dolichopus griseipennis. Next base: position 221,518,227 of record OY720441.1, on the reverse strand, counting down.
TTAATATATAATGTTCCAATTGTGTACAAGGGTTAACTAGTATTGAAAGTAAGAAGGGGACTGCATATGGGCGAAATCGTACCATGGTTTCGGGTTCTGGAACCTTTGAAAAGTTCAAATGCCAACAAACATATATCTTAAAAACACCATAACTCAGAAACTAATTACGCTATTGATCAAATTTAGAGTCTAGGTTACTAGTAATGAAAGTACCATGAGAATTTGTTCTGGTCGAGTTCGGATTTTAGAAGCTTTTGATCAAATTGCGATCAAACTAGTATAACTTCGAAACCAAAGAAGATAGAACCTTATATTTGGGGCACAGGTGTTTCTTCTTATTTGTTTTGTGTACGTGAAATTTTGGATGAATTGGTATAGCGCTTTTCGTACCACTCCCACTACTCCCAAAACCTTAAAGCATAATATATTCGAAATTAATAAAGATAAAAAAATCAAATTTGATACACTATTTCCAATTTCCGTTCTGATTTAACACTATTCTATATGTACATATCATATTTTATAAATTAAAATCAAAATATATTTTCAATAAACGACGAAATTTTTTTTTGTTTTTAATTTTTATTATATCATATATATATTTTATTGAATTATTACCATAGGTAATATATAATTAAGAAATTGTGTTCGATATTTAATTTGTAAATTTATTTTTATATATAATTTAATTATATGAAAAGTTCTAAATTTGTCATTGTATTTTAGAAATACAGTTATTGCATATTGTGATTATTAAATTTTGTGATAAAAAACTAATCAAAGCATTAATGGTTTTTAATTAAAATTAAAAACCATCAAATTATATAAACTTTTATATTTATATTATTACAAATTAATATTTCTTTCGAATAACTATGAGTTTAATTATATAAAACATTAAAAAATAAATATATTAAGAATATAGATTTAAACATTATTTAAAATGGAAATAATTAAGCTAGAGCACTAAATCATTCAACAGCTAAAAGTCCTGAAAAGAAGTACCTAATTGCTGCATGTGTGTAAAATTTTATTGAATTGAATAAAAAGTTTTAAATAGGTATGTAATTTTGTAATTGCATCTTACGAATCCATTCATTTCAAGTTTATTTGTTGTTTAATATTTTTAAATAGATAAACTATCAAGAAATTTTAATATTTTTGAATTGCTAAAATAATTAGAAAATGGTTTTAGTATTATAAAGTTAATTTCGTTAGCTAAGTCTTACGATCAAACTAACAAAAGCTTTTATGGTTTTAAAAAACTTATGAACTTCCCATTACATTTAGGTGTAGGGTATTTCTTAGTCAGTTGCGCCGACTGACTGTTTCTTTACGAAGTTTTATTATTTAACAATAAAATAATTGAGTTTACTTTTATAGGACTAATTTCCATAAAACCAAAAGAATTACTTATAATTTTTTCTGCTAAAATATTATTTAAATTTAATGAGCAAAAACAATTAGGTGAATTTTTTTTAATTAATTTTTTAGCAGATTCAACAAAGTAAGCATTAAATTCATTTGTAATTTTAGCTTTGTAACTAATTTTTACATTATTTTCTTCAATTTTGTTTATAATTGAATCTGAAATGTTTGTATTCAAAATATTTTTGATCACCTACCATTCTTTTGTAGAATTACTAATAAATATTTATTAGAAGGAAAAAATATTGATATACTACCAGATAAGTTCAAACAGAAAACGAGAAAGAGTGTTGTAGAGTAGACTGTGTCAACTCTTGGATACCCGTATGACCGTTATATAAACACTAGCTAATACTCGGTGCGCGTTGCTGCGCCTCTCAATGGAGGTTTAATTGATGTTGGTGTTACTGCAAAAAGTTAACACAAAAAGTACACACGGTTTACACATGTAAATTTTAAAATGTATGAAAGCAATCTTTTTAAAATGATTTTTCTAGGATTATTCTAGTAATTTTTGAAACTTTCTGTAATTCAAAGCAGTACAAACTACTTTCCAAAATTTGACGTAATTTACTTCCAAAAAACATTTTTTGACCAATCGTAGGACCGACTGTTAACAGACTCAACTGAATTTTCAAGTTGCTTCACACATATAAAATTTTAGGTCAATCAGTCAAATCGTTTCTAATTTAGAATTAAGTAACGCAAAAATCTATTAAACGCCACTGTGCCCCATTGGGTTAACGGGAAATTGGACGTAATTTGAAGAAAACATATACAAAATTTGAAGAAAATCGGTTAAACCGTTTCTAATTTAGAGTTAAGTATTGAAAAAACCTATAAAAAGCTGTTAGGCCCCAATGGGTTAATGCATCTCAATAAAATTTTTTTGAGGGCTTTTTTTTTAGCCAAAGCAGAATTTCATAAAATCGGACAAAATTTGGACCCAACATTGGCCCGTCATGGGTTAACAAATTCCAAAACTGTTAATAGTGTCAACTCAATTCTCAAGGAGTATCACATATTCAAAATTCGAAGTCAATTGGTCAAACCGTTTCGAATTTAGAGTAAAGTATTGAAAAAACCTATAAAAAGCTGTTGGGCCGCAATGTGTTAATGGAACTCAACAAAATTTTTTTATGGGGCTTTCTTTTTAGCCAAAGCAGAATTTCGTAAAATCGGACAAAATTTGGACCCAAAATTTTTTTTGACCACCCGTCGGCCCGACATGGGTTAACAAATTCCAAAACTGTTAATATTGGCAACTCAATTCTCAAAGAGCATCACGTATACAAAATTTGAAGTCAATCGGTCAAACCGTTTTCATTTTAAAACAAAGAAGTTTAAATACTTGCACCACAGCCGCAACTTGGCGGTCCGTTAGAGCAAAATTTTTGGGCCATGATTTCTTTCCGTACCAAAAAACCTCTATATACAAATTTTCATGAAAATCAGTTGGGCAGTTTAGGAGTCAACGCGCTACATACAAACAAACAAACAAATAAACAAACTTCCGTTTTTTATATATAGATTATATCATTATTATTATAAACATTAATAACTTTTGGCAAAATTTCCGACACCCAGCTTTAATAAGTAAAGAGTAATGCTCATATAAAATAAGAAGTTGTATGGCAGCTACCCGAACCCACTGCAGTAGACCAATCAAATTTTGCAGAAACTTTGGCCAGAAAACTAGACTACTTTTGGCAAAGTTTCAGACACGCAGCTGTAATAGGTACAGAGTAATACTCATATAAAAAAAGAAGTTGTATGGCAGCTACCCGAACCCATGGACCAAAATGGCTGGATTTAAATAGCGATGACGGCTAGCTCCTTCAGTTTTTGAGTTATCGTGCGGACGGACGGACAGACATACATAGCTAAATCGATTTGTTTTTCGATTCGGATCCGATCCATACACTTGAGTCTATATCTAACCCCCCTTCTTCTCTGCGTCACAAACGTAATGGCAAATTTATTATACCCTTTGACTATATAGTCATACGGGTATAAAGACACATTGATAATTTATGAAATCACACAAATATAATAAACAACAATTTGATAAAGCCAGAATGTTATGTGAACTAAAAACAGGAGATTCAGTTTATGTTGAAAACGGAAATCGGTTAAATAGAAAAAAAATAGATGAAATAACAATTGGACCATATAAAATAATAGAAAAACTTTCAAATTCAAAATACAGAATATATAAAGATCATAAAAAATCAGAATCAAATCTTTTTCATATTACAAAACTTATTCATATTCGAAATTACAAAAAAACTTAAAAAAAAAATTCTTTTATGATCTTCCTAAAGGGGGAGATGTAAAAGATGTTCACCCCTTTCATGTTTTATTTGACTAAGTCAAATTAAATTTTAAAACACGTGTGCTTTTTCATTTTTTAATTGAATATTGAAACATTGTGAAAACTATTACCTATTTTAATTTGTGTAATTTAAAAACATAAATATCGTTTCTATTTTAGGTAAGATTATTGAATTATAAATCATTAATTTAATGATTTATACAATAAAAGGAAAAACCATTTCCATTATAGTTTAACAACAAATTTAGGTTTTTATTTTAAAATAAATCATAGGACATTATATATATTTTAATCACCTTCATAGAACTGTACTCTAAATTAGCGTTCTGCACCTTAGGTTGGTTAATTAGATCTTCTTCAGTATATTTAATACCCATATGTATAACCATAAAGTAACATATATATAGAGTATTCACGTAGAACAAAATTCGTTAGTCATTTCTTTTTAAAAATCCCGTCCCATTTTACTCAATATCCCGTCCCATTTTTACTCAACACTCAAAATTCATTTTAAAACTCAAATATTTTTACTTAAAAATTGAGAAGAATTTTTTTTAAGTTCTAGAAAAAAAAAAAATTCTTCATAATTTGAATATTATGATATTATATGAAGAGTATATGTATATGTATGTACATATTCACATATTTACATTTTTATGCATATTTTTATAAATGTTAAGAAAAATGTATGTGTGTACATATTTTTTTGTAAATGTAACTTTTTTTATGTGATATTTTTCTCTATTTTTTTTTTGATGTATTTTTTATGTATTCTTATTTTGATATTAAGAATTATAATCAATTTAATAAAGGCGCGCATTTTTAAAAATGTCAAGTGTTTATTTTGTTACAAGTGTTTATTTTGTTATGATTATGAACATATTAAGTATTAAAATTTGAATTAAAAAAATTGAGGAACAAAATTTACATGTAAGTATTAGTTTATAAATTTTCTATTAGAATAAGTATTATATTTTAGACAAAAGCAATTAAAAAAGAAAAATAACATTCGCTACATGACAAGTTATCATTATTAAAGTAATTACATATTTTTACGAAATTTTTTTTTTTACAAAATTTGAATTTCCAGTTAAAAAATTTTTTCATATCCCCCAAAATTTCGTGTAATTACGAGGTATAACTTGTCACATCATAGCTTATTGCTTTTACTATAGCTTTTCTCTAAATTTCATTGCATTTTTCTTATAACTTATCATGCAAGATGTTACATTAGAAATAGTAATCATAATAATATGTATGTACCTACATACATGTAAAAAAAAATTTGGATTATGAATTTTAAAAGATAAACTTAATTGCTGCATGTATTTAGGAATAAAAAATAATTTACTCATGAAACACCTTGCATTTTTATACGTTCTAAATTTCTTGATCTGAAACAATGCGGTATATTTTTATAAAGCCATGTAAAAATTTTGTCTATTAATCTTCTGAAAAATATTATAATACTTTATGTCTTTTATGTAATAATCTTATGATTATTATGTATTTGATGTATTATTATAAAATAATAAACTTTTTTTTATAAATATACTTAAATTTGGTTAAATTCTGAACATCAAATTAGCGTTTCGGCCTGATAGATATATTCCGCATTGTCAGAAATATCTATTTTCTCTGCTTATTCCTTTTGTCATTCCTTCATTTTCTTTATGCATGTTTTAAATGAAGAATGTTTAAGGACGTAAAAGCAGATTACCGTAAGAATGGTACCCCTTGCATAGTGTGCAATAGAAGTAGACGTAATTTTGACGGTAGGCTGTATGAATTTCCAAAAGAGAAAAATTTATTCGAAATTTGGGTATCGGCATGTAGTGTAAGTATAGAAAATTTAAAAACAAAAAAATTATTTATTTGCGAAGACCATTTCGAGAAAAAATTTTTAGGGAGAAAACTAAAAAAGGGAGCTTTTCCAAGTTTGTGTTTGCCACATAATAATATTGAAATCAATCCTATAACTCCACTATCTAATTTAAACTTTCAGTCAAAAGAGTTTTCAAATTTTAATAAAGAAAATATTTTTTCTAAAACATTTAATAATAGGTAACTCAAATATTAAAGTTTATAGTCAAAAAAATCTAGAAAATTTAAAAGTACCCTTAGAAAACATTCGAACGGTGTTTTATTAAATTTTATATTTTTACCTTTCATGTCCATTTAAATTTAAAAAAAAAAAATTTGAGTCAATCAAAATAACGAACTAAATTCTTCTTAAACGTAAAATTCTTATATATACTTATTAAAATGATAGGATTATTTATGATTTTACAAGCCATACAACTTTTAATAATAAGCTTGTCTGTCGCACATTCATTCAACATTAATATCAAAAGTTACAAATAATAAATATGAAAATAAATTTTTCTATTTTGATTTACAAGAAGAACGAAAAATACACTTAGCTGTTTTAATTTCATATTTCACACATGCATCAATAAAAGATGTAAAATCTCTATTTAGTTTTTTTAATTTCAAAGTAACGAAAAAAAGTAAAAAGACCTTAAATATTTTATATGTGTTAATATACCTATACACTATGCATGCAGTATAGATTTAGCTTTTCATACTTTTATATGGAATAAGAAGAATAATGTATAAAAATAAATATGTATGTATGTATGTATATACCCTTCATATAGTTTTTTAAAGGTATATTAATAAATACTCAAAACAAGAAATTGAGAAGAATTTTTTTTTATTTATGAGTTTAAAAACAAATTATTCTCAATTTTTAATTAAAAATAATTGTTATGAGAATAATTTTTGAGTAATGAGTAAAAACGAAAAATATTTTTTAAAAAAATTGGTAAAAAAATTTTACTCTACGTGAATACTCTATATTATATGTTACTTTATGGTATAACTTCAATTTTTATTTTTATTTTAGCTGGCGCCTTATTTTCTTAATCTTCCATATTATTTTCAAGTTTATTTATTATTTTATCCCGTTCTTCTTTTATTTCGGTTTCAATAAACACCATTCCATTTTTTCTATTTACTACATTTTTTATCTTTAAATTTATTGGATCCACTTGTTTACTTAATTCCATTTTAGTTAATTGGTTTTATTTTTGTTTAGGTTTAATAACGAATGGTACACCTGTATTTATTGGTTGCATAGTTTTATTGCTTACACTAGCACTTTTTAAAATTTCAGCAAATGAAATATTTTGACCCATACTTATATTTTTTTTTTCATTGCTTAAAATTTTTAATTCACTACACAGTTCATTGTACTTATTTATACTATTTTTAGGATTGATATTCATATTTTCACTTTCCGATTTGAAAGTTTCCGTAAGTTGACACATTTTCTCAATTTCAGTTTTTTGTTGTTTTTTTATTTGCTTTAACATTTCTACATATCTTCCTTTTATAGCTTTTAATAATTGCATAACCTCTTGTTAATTTTTTTTTAATACAGATCCAAATTAATAGTAATCATTCAATACATTGACATAATTTTAGCAACTTAATTCTAATATATACATCAGGCCAAACCGAGCTTTCAAAAATAATTCACAAGACGATCATTTTAAGCGTGGTCAGAATAGAAATAGTAACAATAATAATTTCATTAATAATAAAAACCGTCGTGGTAATATTAATTAAAAAAAAAAACAATTTAGGACAAAATAATTACCAAAATGGTATTCGTAATCAATTCTTCACAAATAACAACAATAATTCTCGTAGTCGAAATATGAAAATAACAAAATGCGAAATAAAAACTATAATAATAACAATTACGAACAAATAGACATCGGAATTGACATTCAGCATAACTTTCAGCAAAATCGAAATCGTGTAGAAAATTTTCATGCTTCAGCTCCAACACCCAAATAACTAAAACACAACTAAATATCGAAAATAAAATAATAGGTTGTTTATATTCAAAAATTTTAATAATAAGCCCAAATAATTTTCCAAAAAAAAAAACAATCTGAACTAAAAACCCCCATTTCTTTAACCACACATACGGGTGATAAAAATATTGAGTTTGAAATCATTACAAAATGTTCTTCTGAATTTAATGAAAATAAAACAATGAGTTGAAAAGTTTTAAATTTACAAAATAAATACTTTGACGCGATTTTAGGGCAAAAGGTACATGGGCCAATCGATGTTAAAATAGATTTACTAGAAATAATCTATAATTGAAATTAGAGATGGTAAAACGAAATTTAACAAGTGATGAAAAGGGTTTTTAAAAAGCACATTATCAAAATTATATAGGGTTTCTTACTGGGTATTTTATCATTTACTTTTATAAAAATATATGTATATAATAGTGGCGGCTCGTGCAATTTCCACCTACTGATTCAAAATAAAAAACAAGTTTAAATAAAACCGAAAGTTGTTTTAAGACTTATATTTTAATTCTATTCTTCGTTCTATAGTTGCAAAAATATTTATTACATCTTCATAAAAATTATGAGTTGTTGCAACATTTTTTTTTCAATATAAATTAATGACAAACTAGACATTCTGTCTAAGTTTTTATATTTTTTAAACTTGAAAAAGATCTTTCTGTTGGTATAGCTGCTCTTAGTAATGCAAGTTTGAATGATTCGTTTATATTATCTACCAAGTCATTTTGTTTACATTATAAAATCTGTAATATTTTAAAATTTTCGGAAATCTTGTATTCTATAAACTAAAATTAAATCATTTCTTAAAGGACTAAAATCGAAATTTGAAAGAAAATTGAATGAATTAAAGTAACTAATTGGAAATTTTTAATATGAAATTGTTTAAAAATATCAAACTGTACTAAAGTCTAAACAAAAAAAAAAACAAAGGCTACATAAAAATTAAACTCATAGACATACACTTGTTGTAATGACAACAAGTTGAAATTGCAAATTACAAGGAACTATATACTTCTTAAATCCATAAAAGAAATTGGATTGAAAAAAAAAAATAGTTTTAAATTCGTTAAAAATGGTTGGTTTTTGGTTTTTTTTTTGTTTTTTTTTTTGTTTTTATAAAATACAATACAATACTCAATAGTCTAAATAGGTACCTGTTTTCCTTAGATCCTATTTGACTAGTTAAGTAGAGCTCAATACTTTACCACTTTACACTTGGCAAAAGGATTTCATCAAATTTTAATTGACGAAAAGGACAGGTGTAAAACAGCATTTTAAACACCCCAATGCATTTCTCTGTATGGCTTTCGCAAATTTCGACCCCTTCCTCTTTTTAACTGAATATTTAGTCATGTTTTAACCCCTAATGGCGTAAAGCCTAATAAAAAAAAGTTTAAGGTGATAAAAGCCGTCTAATTACCAACAACAAGAAAACAAATCAAGAGTTTTCTTGGTATCACAGGGTACTATATCAAATTTATAAAAGATTATGCCGCGGTAGCTAACCCCATGACTCATTACTTAAAAAGGATACCAAGATCAATATCAGTGTTCCAAATTAGGTTTTGTCCGTTGAGAATTAAAAGATTTTATAACAAACCATCCAACTCTTTAAATATCCAGATTTTTAAAAGAAATTAGTATATTATATAATAACTTTTGAAGTTCATTCCACTTAAAAATTTTATTCTACGGCAGTTAAAATAACGAGCACGAATCTTGCAGAAACATAAATTTTTATACAAGTTGGCCTAATTATTATTTTATAAAAATATGCCTAAAATCAAAATCAAATTCTTTGAACCAAAAAAATTAAAAATATTATAAACACAATTTTTTATTTTCTTAATTCTTACTATAAAGCCTTCGTTATATCCGTGCATACATATATGACATCGGGTATATTAAAATTGCTCCTTCGTATGTAACGCATCGATCTAGACGAGCTAGATATAGTGTCAAGGGTACGTTGTCGGATCAGCATTGAAAAGTAAATCGATCTTCTTCAAAACTAATTATACTACGAGAATGAAAATTAAACACGGTCAGTTATATAATGGACCGAGCACTTATATGAACTTTCAAAATGTTCCGGCCCCATTTACACGGGGCAGCCATACAATTTCTTTGCACCAATATGAAATTCTTTAAAACTAATTATACTACGAGGCTTAAAATTACGGTTAGTTATATAATGAATCGACCAGTTATATTAAGTTTCAAAATTTTCCAGCCCAGTTTTCGGACAGCTGCCACACAAAGTTTTCAATAACTGTGAATCTAATGAAGCTAAGAGGTTAAAATTAAAATTGGGCAGGTAAAGTAATAGGGCAAAATACTTGGTAAAGCTATAATTTTTTTGGGAACGAAGTGTGAAATAAGTGAGTAGCCGTTAATATCGAAGTTAACATTGTGACCACTAACTTGTTTTTCACATACAGCTAGGGTTGCCGATTTTATTGAATTAAGATGGCCCATAATGGCATGGAAGTTTGTTTGTAAACCGCGAATATTGCAAAAATTAACATTAAAGTTGATAATTTTTTTTAAAAATTAGAAAGAAAAAAACAAAGAGGAAAAAAACAAAACCTTATTTATGTACGATTTATTCAACCTAAATCGACAACACCTTTAAAAAAATTTTAATTTTAAAAGTCGTATTTCGAGCGAGAGAATGGTTTATAACTACGTCCAACAGTTTTTAACTTGCACAATATAGAATCTATATAGAAACTATATGTGCCCTTATTGTTGTAGGTAGAACCAAAAACTCAATCAAAATAAAACAAATACACAATTACATCTAATTAAAAATAAAACAACATTTGTAATTGTGGCAATATAAAGAGTTAAATACAAAAACAGAATAAAAGTTTATAATAGTATTGGACATATACCATCAGAATTTATTATTTAAGTTACGGTGCTGTTATGATGGTATATATATGGCATATAAAAGAACCACCACAAATTTTAAAACAAATACTAAATTTAAATAAAATAGAATTAAGTGAAGTGTAAAAATTAAATTAATTTATTTTAATTTATTTAATAAAGTTAGTATTAGAAAATATTTACTTTCTATTCAAATTTGAACAAATTTCACAAAAAAAAAAAAAATTTAATGAATCCGAAACTGGTGTTATCACAACGAAGGTTGACGACGAATTCGGATGTCATCGGTTGTAACCGGTGTTATCACAACGAAGGTTGACGATGAATTCGGATGTCATCGGTTGTAACCGGTGTTATCACAACGAAGGTTGACCTATACTCAAACCAAAGATAGCTAAAATTAATGGTTAGTCAGTTCGACTAGTTTTAACTAGGGGAGGGTGTGGTTTAGCTCGGTAAGAATCCGGCACACACTTCAGCTACGGGGCAGTTTATATCTTTCCTAGATTCCGACCAACCCACGTAAAAAAATCAAAAAAAAAAATCATTAAAAGCAAAAAATAAGCTCTTCTTTATAAAACAGTATTAAAAGCAATACCATACTGACTATAAAAGTGTATGGGCATCACAAAACGAAAGATTATAATCAAGAAACCACGCGGCCGGCTCCAAAGACTAAAATAAAATATATTAACAGAGCTATGGATTCTGTGAAGTGGAATCTCTAAATTTGCAGGGAAAATTTCAGATTCCATTCCACTTCATAATAGAAATGGTCTCCAAATTGGATACGGCGCACAAATAAACATCTTGCCCAAAGGGCATCTAACTGAATTAAAAAATTGTATTGTAAAACCAGATGAATTTCAATTAGAAGCATACGGAGGGCCGAAAATAAAAACATCGGGTGTAGAAGATTTGCTATGTATTGTCAATAATTCTATTGTTTCAAAAATGTTTGCTATAACTGATATAGATCCAACACCAATTCTAGAACTGAAAGCTTGGATTGACTTAGAGTTAATCAAAAGAGTAAAAGTATCAATATTACACCGAAAGAAAATTTTGTGTTAAAATATAAAAATATATATGATGGATTAGGGTGCTTTGTTCAGGATTATAATATGGAAACTAAAAACAAAAGTCTATATTAAATAATTTCGCCAATGGACTTAAAGATCCATTGCGTGTAATTCTCCGGTCAGCAAGACCAAAAGACCTCTACAGTGCTATAGATATAGCTATTGAAGAGGAAAAACTAAACCAAATAAACTCGAAAAATAACTAACAGTCAGGTCAAAAGACCTATTGCAGTAACTGCAAGTCTACAACGCACAATACAAAGGATTGTAGACGAACCAACCATACATTTACTAAACCTTTTAGTACCAAATACAATAATAGTAAAAATAAAATTAATACTAATTATTACCAAAAGAAAGAAATTATTTGTAATTATTGCAAAAAAACGCGGGCATAAGGTAGAAGAGTGCCGACGTTTAGCATATAACAAATCAAAAAGGGAAATGAATATACACTCTAATGATTCGGGAAACTCCCCACAGCAACTCAAGGTTGATAACCATCATTATCCCATTAAATTTCATATAGTTCCTTAAAATTTTCCTATTCCACAAGATGGAATAATTGGAGAAGATTTCTTAAAAGAAACAAATACCGTAATAGATTACGGAAATAATAAAGCTATCTTCAAATTAAATAATGTAAGTTATACATTTCATTTTGATATAATTGAAAACAAAATGATTATACCACCTTGAACAGAAAAATTAATCAAATACGGCCCTGTAAACTTAAAAGAAGAGTCCGTAGTTCATTTAAATCTTGAAGAGATAAATGAACAAGGAATTTTTATCTCTAATGCTATTGTACAACCCACAGAAGGATTTATCCATATTAGCATTTTAAATACCAATACTCATTCTGTTGAGATTGGAAAACATATCCCAATTAAACTAGAACCACTATAAACATTTAATGTGTATACTTTAAAAGAAAATCCTTCGAGTAGTATCATTGAAAACAGGTTAAAAATACTAGAAAACCAACTCAAGCTGGATCACTTAAATTTCGAAGAAAAGTGTTCTATAATTAATTTATGTAGAGAATACAATCACCTGTTCTACCTGGACGGTGATCTATTAACCGTAACTCCAGTAATTAACCATGAAATTAAAATAGAACCAAATAAAACATCTATTAATACAGACCCTATCGGTTAGCTGAAATTCACAAAGAGGAAATTAAAAGACAAGTAGACGCTATGGTTTCCAGTGAAATAGTGCGACCAAGTTCTAGTCCTTGGAACTCATCTCTATTAGTTGTACCTAAAAAACCCGGTCCAGATGGGCAAAAGAAATGGCGGGTAGTGGTAGGTTTTCGAAAATTAAACGAAATCACCATACCAGACGCTTTCCCTTTGCCAAACATCGAGGATATTTTAGGACAACTGGGTGATTCAAAGTATTTTACGACTTTAGACTTGGCAAATGGATTTCATCAAATAGAAGTGAAGGAATCCGATAAGTCTAAAACAGCTTTTAGTACTGCCCAAGGTCATTATGAATTTAACCGTATGCCATTCGGTCTACGTAATGCACCTCCTACTTTTCAAAGATTGATGAATAAAGTTCTAACCGGTTTACAAGCAAATTGGTGGTCTAGTATATCTTGATGATATAATAATTTATGGCAAAAATTTAGAAGACCATAATAAAAAATTAACAGACGTATTAAAAGCTCTTGAAAATCATAATTTAAAATTACAACCCGAAAAGTGTAAATTTCTGCATAAAGAGGTTATGTATTTAGGGCACGTAATTTCGGATAAAGGAGTTAAACCTGATCCTGAAAAAATACAAGCTATACAAAATATATCTCTTCCAACTACACCTAAACTATTCAAATTTTCCTAGGATTAGCGGGTTATTATAGGAAATTTATTGAAAACTTTTCAAAGCTAGCTCAGTTATTAAACAAACTTTTAAAGAAACATGTGCCATTTGTCTGGGACGCTTTCGTTGAAGAATCTTTTCAAAAATTAAAGGAAGCTATGGTGAAACCACCTATCTTACAGTATCCAAATTTTTCTGAACATTTTCTTATAACAACTGATGCTAGTAATACTGCAATAGGAGCAGTTCTATCACAAAAATGCAACCCTAAAAAATTAGACTTACTGATAGCATATGCTAGTCAAGTTCTGAATAAAGCGGAAAAGAACTACTCCGTTATAGAAAAGGAAGCTCTGGCAATAGTGTGAGCTGTGACTCATTTCCGTCCTTATGTTTATGGGCGAGAATTCACAGTTATAACAGATCATAATCCTTTGGTTTGGGTTTTTAACCTAAAAGATCCAACTTCTAGAATTCTTCGCTGGCGAATAAAACTAGAAGAATACACCTTTACGGTAAAACACAAAGCAGGATATCTGAACACAAATGCAAACGCTCTCTCTCGACTTGAAACTTTTAACTCAAAAGTCGAAGTCGTAAAAGGAGTAAAAATCGTAACAAGAAGTAAAGCTAATTTAAAAAATGATACACCATCTGATAGTTTAGAAAGTGAAAGTTCATCTATAATCAAAGAAAATTTTAATACAAAGAACCAATCACAAAACCCAATAATCAACATCTAATTGAACTTACAACACCGGAAGAAATTAAGAAAATCCTTTATGAATACCATGATGCACCTTTGGGGGTCATCAAGGTGTAGCTAGAACAATTCAGAGACTTAAAACTAAATATAAATGGAAGGGAATGTTCAAAGATATAAAATACTATAACAACTCTTGTGACACTTTTTAAAAGAATAAAACATATTCAAAAATTAAAATGACTATGATAATTACAACAACGTCTAAGAACCCTTTTGAAAGAGTAGCACTGGATATAGTGGAACCTTTACAAAACTCTTATTATGGAAATTCTTATATTCTAACTTTTCAAGATGACTTAACGCGTTTTATTCAAGCTATACCTATTCCAAATACAGAAGCATCCACTATAGCTGATGCTTATGTATGTAAAATCGTATGCGTATTTGGAATACCAAAAATATTACTTACCCATCAAGGCTCAAATTTTTGAAGCGATTTATTTAAAAATACTTGTAAATTATTAAAAATAAAGAAAATCCAAACAAGTCCCTACCATCCTGAGTCAAATGGAGCACTTGAGCGATCTCATAGAAGTTTAGGTGATTACCTTCGTAGTTATGTTACCGAAAAAATCTTACGTAAACGGTACTCCAGGCTGGGACACCTTACTAGAGTATTATTCATTTTGTTATAATACAACACCTCATACGGCGACCGGATTTTCACCCTATGAAGTACTATTTGGATTTCAAGCAGAAATTCCTTCATCGTTAACTCGAGTCGCAGAACCAATATATAATTACGATAATAACGTGAGTGAGTTGAAAAATCATTTACAAAATGGTTACGGGAAAGTCCGCCAAAGCCACATAGAGGCTAAAGAAAATTCAAAATTACATTATGATCAAAAGACAAAAGAGGTCAAATTTAATAAAGAGGCGATAAAGTCCTATTAGAAATTAGGCATAGGACTAATAAAAAACTTACCCAACCTAATAAAGGCCCATATGAAATAGTTGAAATAAAATCACCGGTTAACTCAATTATTAAAATTGGACGAAAAGAAAAACTTGTCCATAATAATTTACTAAAACCTTATATTACATAAATCATTTACGTTTTTCCAAATATACAAATTTTTTTTTCCGAAAATATTTTGCTGCTTAATAATGATTCTAACAATCCTACTATTAATTCCAGCGCTATGTATAGGCGACAACAATCTCTCAACCAGGTATTTATTCTGAACAAATTGGAAAATTACAAAATTCCTTGACTAGTTGGAAATTCCTATTTTTCCTGAATCACACATCTTTCGAACAAGACACATTAACTATAGAATCTAATATCAATACATTAAAAGATCTTTGTAACAAAACATTAACATTATTTCCTTTGGACCGTTGTAAAGTTACTTTAACATTAACGTTAAAATTATTTAATGAAATAAAAATGAATAATGTAATAATTGAAGAACTTCATAAATCAAATAGTGGATCGAAAGCAAAAAGAGCACTATTTAACGGTCTAGGAAAAATCCAAAAAATTTTATTTGGTGTTATTGATTCTGTGGATGCTGAACGTATTGATTTGGCACTACAGAATATCGAAAATAACTCCAAAAATTTATACCACATTTCGGAAATACATACATCTGTTATCAACAGTTTATTTAAAACCTTTAATGAAACTCAACAAAAATTAAATAGCAATTTCGCTATAATAAACAACAAACTAAATGAACTTACCGAAAACCTAAATTTTTACAAGGGTTTTGAAAACACCCTTCACTTGTTTGACGCCAATATACTATCAATTTCTGCTAATAAGCTTATATCACAACAGGAAGAATTTTTAAATACTTTGCAAGAATCACAGTTGGGAAAAATGTCCCATAAATTTTTCAATTCAGAATACTTTTTGGAAGCCATAAAAGATATTCAACTAGAAAATAATGATCATTTAAATTTACCTTTTCGCATCAATAGATTAAACCTACCACTTCTCAATAAAATAGTTTCTGTCAAACCTGTACACATTAAAAACCACTTAATGATTCAAGTAACCATCCCTCTGGTCGCAGAAATATATAACCAGCATAAAGTAACTAGTCTACCAGTCAAATCAAAAAATAACACATTTTATTTTATAGACCTAAAAGCAGATTATATAGCCATAAACGATGAATTACATCGATACATAGTTCTCAGTAATTCAGATATAGAGCAATGTATGAAATACCACGAAGACAATTTCATATGTAAACAAAATTTAGTTTACTATAAGTCTGAAGCAAAATTGTGTTATGAAATTAATGGAAGGTTACACTAAACCAGAAGATTGTGAAATCAGAGTTTTTAAATCAGACCAGGAATTATGGTTTAACCTTGCTAAACCCAATACTTGGTTGTATGCATTACCTGAGCACACTAACGTAAAAATCGATTGCGGAAACGATATAAGTATCGAAAAATTATATAACAGTGGAATATTCACTTTAAAACCTAATTGTAAAGCTTTTACCCATACTGTCAGTTTACAGTCTCAAGTAACAAAATCAATATCAATATTTATTCTAAATGAAAAATCTCTTGGAATTACACAAAACATAGTTTCAATTCCGCCTGCCATTAACAGTATGAAAGGTTTTAAATTACATCAATTCAGGACAGAATTACAACCAATTAAACTTACTAACATTGAACAACCTACTACTATACAACAACTTACACACTTCATTGATTTCTATATTTTCTATTCTTTCTTTTCTTATAATACTGTCAATTTTATATAAGAAATATTTTAAAGTAAAATGTAATAAAATATCAAATGAACCTAATTAAAATACTGGCAATTCAGTAAATATCCTCCTACAAGAGAGAATTAAAAAAGAAGAAATTGAAGAATAAAATCAAAATTAAAACAAAAAAAAAAATTTAATTCATTAAATTATTATTATCATTATACTTATTATTATGTAATAAATTTTTAAAACCATTAAATTACTTATGTAATAAACAATAGTAACTCAGCAAAATTTAAAAAAAAAAAAAAAAAAAAATAATTATAAAAAAAAATTTATATAAAAAATTTTTTTCTAATAAAAAAAAAAAAAACAAAATAATAAAATGTTTTTGCACACAAATTAAGTACTAGCAAAACAATTATAAGATAAGTATTTTGTAAGCATAGAAAATGTTTTTTTTCATATGCTTCAAATTAAACATAAGATAACTATATTGTCAATATAAATTTTTTGTAAGCTTAGAAAATGTTTTTTTTTCTTTGCATTTAAAAATTAAACATAAGATAACTATTTTGTCAATATAAAATTTTTGTAAGCTTAGAAAATGTTTTTTTTCTTTGCATTTAAAAATTAAACATTAAAATTCTGACCGCCGTAACAAGTTTACTAAATTAAATTATTCACAAAAATTTTTTTTTCTAAACGAAAATTCATAGTATACACAGTATGAATTTTCTTTTTCCAAGGGGGGAGGGATGTTATGAACCGAATTTGAGGTTCCTCATTAATGTTAAAATATAATAAGTAATTAAAACAAATCATATTTCAATAAACTTAATTCATTTATTCACTTTGTTTGTTATTGAAATATGATCCTAAGTAACACAGTTAAATATAACATACTAAAATCAATATTATGACTCAGTAATGTTAAGCATATTAGAGTAACAAATAAATTTATTATGTTTAAAATTGCTTATTAGTTTATTCATTTTTCAATATAAAAATAGAAGGTACAAAAGATAACATTAACATGTGCAATGCACATTGACAAAATGTAAAAATGATATCTTTTGACCCAAGCGTACCACTTAAAAACTGGAAACTGGCATTCTCTTATTTTCTTTTCCTTATTTTAAAAAACTACCTAACAATGTTAAAAGAAATGCTCTAGTCAGTCAGAGTTTAATAGTCATTCAGTTAAGACTGAATGTACTAAAATATATATTAACAGATTCATAACAATAAAGAAGTTATATAAAATAACAAAAATTTAATAAAGAGTTTTAATTTATTATATATTATTATTATAAATTTATTCCATAACAGTGTTCGTGGTAAAGTGGTAAAAAGTGCTCAAAGAATTCCGTTATCACTTCAAAAACCTTTAAAAGCTGAATTAGGTAGGTTAGTAAATAACAAAATTATAGAATAAAATTAGACAACACTAAAAGACATAGGATTAACACCGGCAGAATTATTAATGAACAGAAAAACAAGAAGTATTTTACCTGAAAAAATTACAAATATTTATGCACAAAAACGTTCTATGACAAAAGTGCAAACAAAATGAATTCGTAATAGATTAATTGGTATGGTATCGTGATAAAAAAAGTCTGGATTAAAGCAAAAAAAATTGAAAAACATAATACTCCAAGATCATACTAGATTCAGCTAGAGAATGGTAGTGTGGAATGAAGTGATGAACAAAGCAGCAAAAACAAGTTAAAAAATGGAAAAAAAAATTATTCTAAGAAATTTATTCTAAATGAAAAGGAAGATGTCTAAAATAAGTGTGTGTTAAATATAATTTGGCACTCACTGTTGAACAATTATAAATAAAACAGTAATTTTAGAAATATGTAAAACAATACAAACAATTAAGTATGTAATGATTATTGGTAAAGTCATCGTGAGCTCGTCAGAGAATAAAGATATCTTATAATCTAATATTAACCGGATTTTCTTAGGGTCGTCATATGACGACAGAAAGCTGCATTAACTAAATTTGTCATAAAACTGTTATTTTCTTCTTTAAAAATATTTAAGAAATTCTAATGCATTAAACATTGAGTAGGCTTTGAAAAAAAACTCAATGTATGATTTGTGTAATTATTTGTGATTATGTTTTTGTTATTCAAAGTGTGCACATTATTCTAAAATATTGAAAACATGACTTTACCAACAAAGTAAGTATTATAATTAAATTGAATTTAAATTTTATAAATTTAAGTTGTTGTAAATTAGAAGTATACAAAACTTTCAATGATGTTTAAAAGTAATATTACTAATATTTGTTGTGTTAGTTTTTTTTACAGTTAAATTTTACTGTCGTTATATGACGACTCTAGGAGAATTAATGTACATTTACTATTAAAATTTAAAAAAATTTTTAGGTATTTAACTTTAGCCGAAGTAATTGACATTTTTGATGAAAGAGATGAAAATAATGCGGAGGACGTTTTCATTGAGCCTTCTGAAGTGCGTGAAATGACGGATGAAGATTCAGATGAAGAAGAAGGGGGCAATATAAATTCTTTATCACGAAATCAATTATTGGCTCCAGCTCAAATAAGAGAAAGTAGGCAAGATGTTCCAACATTAGTTATTCAGTCAAAATATTCTAAAAAGGCCAGAAAAGAAGATCATTTGTGGACTGATGGTGGTAAAACTTTGCCACAGAATGCTTTTCCTGTCGTTATTGAAAATGATATAGACAACAGTGCAGTTCAATACTTTGAACATTTTTTTAATGATGAATTGATGGATATGATAATTGTTCGAAGCACAGAGTACTGTTTATCAAAAAATTTACCTGATATAAAATTGACCAGAGATGATCTTAGAGTGTTTTTTGCAATTTTAATTGTTTCGGATTACAATAAACTGCCAGGAAAATCAATATACTGGAGCAGCAGCAATGACAAACATAACCCATTGCCATATATGAAGCTATGAGAAGGGATAGATTCGACAACATAATGAGATCGCTTCACTTCCAATCAAATACAAATTTAGATAAAACCGATAAATTTACAATTACAAACCTAATCCATCAATATCGCATGACGAAGCAATGATAGAGTAATAAGCAATAAGAAATAAACCAATACGGTTTGGTTACAAAATTTGGTGTCAAAACAAACCGTCTGGCTATCTTATTGCTTTTGATCCATATCAAGGCAAAACTTTTAAAGGTGACGAAGAAAAAAAAAAGACTTTTGGGAAGTGTGCATCTACAGTACTTTATTTGCTAGATCAATATCCCCTCAGTAAATCCGAATTTCCATACCATATCTTTTGTGATAATTTATTCACTTCATTTTCACTATTGGCAGAATTAAAAAGTCGAGGGTATAATTGTACTGGAACAACAAGAGCCAAAAGTTTGGGAAATAATAGCTGTCTTTCAAGTATACAAGACTTTGAAACAAAAAAAAGAGGTCATCAACAAGTGGCAACAATAACAACAATAATTTGTTTGTTACTCGCTGGAAAGACAATTCGGTTGTCACGGTTACGTCTAGATGTTTAGCAGCTGATCCTGAAGGAAGTGTGAAGCGATGGAGTAAAAGTGAGCTCAAATACGTTCTTATAAGTATTCCCCATGCCATTCAAAATTATAATCAAAATATGGGAGGAACAGCCAGAATGGATCAGAATGTAAATGCATATCGTATATCGATTCGTGGGAAAAAATGGTGGTGGTCAATATTTACATGGCTTCTTGATGTTTCTGTGCAAAATGCTTGGTTGCTAGCACGATCAAATTCAACTTCAAAAATGACTCAACTTAGTTTTCGCACTGATTTAGCTATGTCGTATTTATTACAGTACAAAAACCTTCCAAAAACGGCCGGAAGAAAACCAAATAAACTTCCTGGATTTAGTGACGCTCGTCTGCACATTGTAGGACATTTAGTTCAGAAAACCTGCAATTATAAGCAAAGGCGGTGTGCAGGAAAAAACTGTAAATCTACAGTGAGAACTGAATGTATGAAATGTAACGTACGTTTATGCATAACATGTTTTGTTCCTTATCACACTGAATGAGTAATTTTGTTTCTACATTTATTTGTTTAATGTAAAACTATATAAATACATAAATATACATATGCATAATAATATAATTATAAATTAGAGTAAAAAGTTTACTATGTTGTTGGAAATCACTTTTAATTTTTATTAATTTTTTTATGTTCGAAATAATTTTTTTTTTACTAAAACTCTTTAACATATACATACTAATAAAATTAATTATTCAAAATAAATCTAAAACAATAAGTGATGTACTTATTTTCTCCTAGGGTCATCATATGACGACAGCCCCGAAATAACCTTCTGGGCCCCTATGGGCCAAAAGCTAATATTTATTTTAAAGAGATAGAGGTTTTTTGAATACCTGATAAATTTTAAAAATAATGGTACGAGTGATTCCTAATTCCGGAGAATACGGGTTAAAAGCACATAGTCTTTTATTTTTCAAGTAGATCAATATAACAAACAAAACAGAAACAATATTGCATATAGAACAAATTGAAATAGAGATAAAGATGGAATAATTGGTAATTATAAAAGAACGACAAATAAATTTAACAAATATTTTAAAAAAAGATATTAAAAATATCAACGAAAGTATACCTCAAAGTCAGTTTAGTAATTTAGTTGAACATTTTAGCACCAGCTTTAAATTTGAAAAAAATCTTTCATCAATTATAAAATCAATGAATAATAAGCGAGGAAAATTATAGTTGCCCTTGTCATTGATGTATACACACTATGATGTATATGAAAAATAAATAATAATAAAATATGAATTTAAAAAAGAGTATGATCTAACCTACGTTCGAACCGACACTTTTCGTTTGCAAGGCCGACGTCCTAACCACTAAGCCATGAAATGTTTTAGAAAACAATTCTTTTTTTGAAAATTATTGTATATAGTAACTACAATTGTATTATTTTGAAAAACTTTTTTGAAATTTGTTCTAAAAATAATAAAAAAAAAATAATAATTACTAAAATATATTATAGTTTTCTGCTAAATTTTCTATAGAATAAGAATTTCTAATATAAAAAATTGTTATATTTAATAATAAAAAGAATAAATAAAAACAAGTAAAGCAACAGTCAGTCGGTGCAACCGACTTAGAAATACCCTACACCTATTTGGTTCAAATTTAAGGACATATCCATAAGTCATTTTAACACCATAAAAGCTGTTATTAATTTGATCGTAAGACATAGCTAACCAAATTAACTTTATAATACTAAAAACATTTTCTAATTACACTATCTATTAAAAAATATTACAAATTCTTGCTAATTTATCTATTTAAAAATATTAAAAAACAAACTAACTTGAAATAAATGAAAATATATTTATTCCAATTCAATTGCAAAATGAAAAAATTCTAATTATTAAATTTTGTGATAAAAAGATAATCAAAGCATAATATATTTAATAATCCAAATTTTTAAAAATTCCAATTATTTTAAATGGTTAGTTTATATATCTAATAGAAAAGCTTATAAACGGAAAATATGCATTAAATGTATTTCTAAAATACAATTACAAATTTACACCTTTTCATATAATTCATTTAAATATAAAAATAAAATAAAAGAGAGATTCTGAACCACCACTCCAATTGATCCCAAATTAGGGTGGCACGCAAGAAATACTAAAGAACACCCTGGGCCAAATTTGAAGCTTCTACATTTGTTTCAAGTTACTATCTTTATTAATTTCGAAAATATGCTTTAAGGTCCTCGGAACTGAGTGGCTGGTCCCCGACCCACTACTCCAATGGGGCCCAAATTTCAAAGAGACTTACGAAATAGGAAGGGACACCCTGATACCAAATTTGGAGGTTCTATCTTTATTGGTTTCGGAATTATGGTCGTTTGGCCTAAATTCGATCAAAAAGTTCTAGGTTCCGAACCCATTGTCCAATCCTCACCGTACGTAATCACCGCCGTATTTTCATTACCAATACCCTACAGCACAAATTTCATGAAGATAACCTCATTAGTTGTTGAGTTATCGTGATTTTTTATATATGTTTGTTAGCCCGGACACCGACTAAAAGGTCCGGAATCCGAACCGTTGGGCTGATTTCGCCCTTATATAGTCCGCGCTGTACTTATAGTACTAGTTAACCCTCGTACACAATTTGAACGATCTATCTTAATTTTAAGTAACTATTTTTAGTAATTTCGATTATAAGCCTTTAAAACTTGGGAGGTCTGAGAGGGGTACAGAACCACCACTCCAATTGATCCCAAATTAGGGGAACACGCAAGAGATAATAAAGAACACCCTTGTGGCAAATTGGAAGCTTCTACATTTTTTCAAGTTTTTATCTTTATTAATTTTAAAAATATGCTTTAAGGTCTTCGGAAATGTGTGGCTGGTCCCTGACCCACTACTCCAATGGGGCCCAAATTCACAAGACACTTAGGAAATAGGAAGGGACACCCTGATACCAAATTTGGAGGTTCTATCTTCATTGGTTTCGAAAATATGCCCGTTTGGCCTAAATTCGATCAAAAAGTTCTAGGTTCCGAACCCATGGTCCAATCCCGACCTTACGCAATTCCCGAAGTAGTTTCACTACTAGTAGTTTCATTACTAGCCCTGAAACCGATTAAAAGGTCCAGAATCCGAACCCATGGGCCGATTTCGCCCATATGCAATCCCCGCCGTACTTTCAGTCCGAGTAACCTACAGTTAAAATTTCATCAAGATAGCTCCATTATTTTTTGAGTTATCGTGCCTACGGACGGACGGACGGACGGACGGACATGGCTATATGGACTAAGGCGGTCACGCTGATCACAAATATATATACTTTTCCATATCTAGCTTGCTTCCTTTTGGTGGTCACAAACACCATACCAAAGTTAATATACCCCTTTACCTATTCTATAGGTGTAGGGTATAAAAAGGATGAATTTAAAAAAAAAATATGACCTGACCGAGATATGAACCACCACCTTTCGCTAAAACGACCGACGTTTTAACTACTAAGCCATCTATGGAACATCAATTCTTCCGTATTTTATTTTTTGTTTTTTTGCTTTTGCATTAAGTTTCAAAGAAAAAAATATTAAAAACAAGTAAAGAAACAGTAAGTCGGTATCGACTTAGAAATACCCTACACCTATTTGGTTCAAATTTAATGAGAAGGTCATAAGGCATTTTAAAACCATAAAAACTTTTATTAGTTTGATCGGAAGACATAGATAACCAAATAAATGCTGAATACATTTTCTTATTATTTTAAATTTTCAAAAGTATCTAATAAATCACTAATTTTTTTTTGAAAATTATCACTAATTTTTATTAAACTCAAAGTTTTTTGAAAGAAATATTAATTTGTGAATTAAAACCATTATTGCTTTGATTTCGCCTTTTATCACAAAATTTAATAATTCAAATTTTACAAAATTTAAATTAATTTAAATCCTAGTATATGTACTATAGCATAAATATGCAATAAATGTATTTCTAAAATATAAGGACAAATTTTGAACTTTTCATATAATTCATTTAAATATAAAAATAAATTTTACACACATGCCTCAAGTACCTTTTTACACAATTTCTTAATTATATATTACCTATGGTAATAATTCAATAAGATATATGATATAATAGA
Organism: Dolichopus griseipennis; assembly: GCA_963082915.1. Lineage (NCBI taxonomy): Eukaryota > Metazoa > Arthropoda > Insecta > Diptera > Dolichopodidae > Dolichopus > Dolichopus griseipennis. The sequence goes on along the minus strand of OY720441.1, from coordinate 221,493,644 downwards.
AATTAAAAAAAAGAAATTTATTCGTATATTAAAAAAATATTTTGTGTTTAATTTATAAAATACACTGCATATGTTTTATAGTAAAATTCTTAGCCTTTTAATATAATATTGTTAAATAAGAACGGAAATAGGAAAGAACCCTCGTGTATAAAGTTTCTGTTTTATTAATTTCGAAGATAAGCTTATTAATTTTGGGATTTCTTCGGAGGCACCCGAACCACCACTACAATTAAGGCTGGGCATAAAGGAAATAGGAATTAACACCGTTATACCAAAACTTAAAGCTTCTATATTAATTTCAAGTTACTATCTTTATTTCGAAATGAATATATGCTTTAAGATCTTCGGAGTAGAGGAGATGGTACGCAAACCACTATTCCAATTCATCCAAAATTTCACGGACACAAAGCAAATAAGAAAAAACACCTGTGCTCCAAATTTTAATGTTCTATCTTCTTTGGTTCCCAAATTAAGCTCGTTTGGCCTTGATTCGATCGAAAGCTTCTAGAATCCGAATATATTCTCCCATCTCAACCATAAGCAATTCCCCCTGGGTACCTTCATTACTAGTAACCTAGAATTTAATTTTCATCAAAATAACATCATTAGTTTTTGAGCTATCGTGTTTTTTTGAACATATGTTCGTTAGTCCTTGAACTAATTAAACATTCCAGAACCCGAAAGCCTTGGTTCGGTTTCGCTCATATGGAGTTCCCAACGTACTTTAAATACCTGTTAACCCTTATACACAATTGGAACGTTTTATCTTGGTTACAAATATATATACTTTTCCATATCTAGCTCGCTTCCTTTAGATGGTAAAAAACCCCATACCAAAGTTAATATACCCTAAGTGTAGGGTATAAAAAATAAGACACTAAAAAAATATTCATGTAAATGTAAGTGAACAAGCGGAGCTATAACAAAACACATGCATTTATAAAAGGTAAATCGAGTTATTGATTAAATTCAAAACTATACGGACGTGGTATGAAGAGGTTAGATGAAATTAAAAATATTCAAAAAAAAGAAATTGATAAAATGCACAAAATTACCGAAGTCTTCAAAAATGAAAGCGAAAAAGTGAATGAATCATTTAAAAGTTCAATGAAAAAAAAATGATGAGGTGTGCAATAATTTAAAAAAAAAATGTGAATGAATGTCATGGAAATATAGGTGAATCAGTGTCATTTGCTGATATTTAAAAAAAAAAGACTGTGTAAATGACTTTCCAATTGTAATAAAAAAAGATCTATCGTTAATAATTAAACCGAAACAAAAACAAAAAAGTGTCACAACAAAAAAAGACTTAAATATGAAGGTAGATCCAAAAAATTTAAAAATAAAAATTATCGTAAGTAGAGTTAACCGTACTATTTTAATTGAAACGGACGGAAAAAAGAATTTTTTTTTTTTTTTTTTTTTACGAGGGAATGGAAAGCTCGAAAGCCAACCATTGAAACTGTGCGGTGTTTCGCTGGGTAGTGTATGATTTTAACACACCAAAACCACACCCTTTTTGAACCAAACTTTAGGAGGGAACCTGTAATACAAATGTACAGTTTGGTTACAGGGATGAGGCTATGGAAGGATTTAGGATGATGGTGGAAGTTATTTGGAATATCTGGATTATGGGGGATGGGGAAAATTGGATGGGATATTTAGAAGAAAGATGTTAATGTTCTTCTTAAATTTGGTTAAATCGTACATATATACATTATCAACTTTGGGGAACACATTTGGTGGAAGATGGTTCCATAAACGAGATGAGCGCATGACAAACGAATTTCCATAAGCCGTGTTACGCCATCTGGCTAGTTCAACTGTGTAGGGATGAGCATCTGTTGACCTCCTTGTTTCCCGTTGGAAAATCTTGAATGGAGGCATAAGTTGTTTGATTTCTTTAGAACAGGTGTTAGTCCCTACAAGATATCTATAAAACAAGGTCAGTGACCCAACAGTGCGACGATGGCTGAGTGGAGTGAGCGTTGAGGTAACACTGGGATCATTTATAAGACGAATAGCTCTATTTTGCACTTTATCAAGATATCCCAGCGCCGTAATGGGAGCACCAGCCCAAATATGTGCATTATACTCCATTTTCGGCCTGATATAAGTTTTATAGATGTTAAGGATATCAGAGGGTGAGAAGTAAGTTTTGCAGCGATACAAGAAACCCAAACATTTAGCAGCGTCCTTAGCTACTCCAAAAATATGATTTGACCAAGTCAATTTTTGGTTTAGCTCAATCCCCAAAATGTTCAAGTCTTCCGAATGGTGCAAAGTCTCTCCTTGAAAAGTAAGGTTCGGAATAGTTGTAGCTATTTTTCGCGAGACTAGACAGCATTGGGTTTTTTTGGTGTTAAACTCAACTCTGTTGATTTCACCCCATTTTTGGATTTTAATTAAATCTTTGTTTAATTCACTTATAGTGAAATTTTTTGCTGTTGAATTAATCTGGTGATTAATGTTACAGCGGCTATGAAATTCATAGGAAGCAACAAGGGTACTGTCGTCTGCGAAGCTATGGATTGGATTGGAGGTTATTGATAGTAGGTCATTTATAAATATTAGGAAAAGACTGGGGGATAAAACAGATCCCTGAGGGACACCAGCATTTATTTTGAAATCTTTGGATGAATATCCATCGACAAGAACACGAATCGTGCGATTCGAAAGGAAATCTCCAATCCATTTAACGAAAACCCTACCTAGACCTAAAGCCCTGCATTTTGCCAATAAAGCATCATGCCAAACTCGATCGAAAGCTTTAGAAATATCCAAAGCTACAACATCAGACTCACCAGAATGGTGAAGACTGATATTAAGCTTTTCGCACAGGTAGGTCATGAGATCACCAGTTGAACGACGGGCTCTGAACCCGTATTGTCGATCATGAAGCAAACCTTTACGATCTAGATATTTCAAAAGCTTATAATTTATAACTTTTTCCATTACTTTGGAGAGGTCCGAAGTAATAGCAATAGGTCGGTAGTTAGAGGGATCGCTTTTATCGCCTTTTTTAGAAATTGGAAAAACATGTGCAACCTTCCATTGGGTAGGATGAATACCCGAATTAAGGGAAAGATGGAAAAGGTTGCGCAGAGGTTTTGAAATGGAAGTATATGTGTTTTTGAGAACGGTAGTTGTAATACCGTCCGGACCGGCTGATTTTTTTGTATCAAGATTCTTCAAGATTTTCATCACTGCTCGCGTCCTAAAGTATATTCTACCAAAGGAGCAGCCAACTTCTGGAATAGATGGAGGTCTTTGAGTTGACTGAGGCAGTGATGAGTTAGAAGCGAACTGTTTGCCAAACAAATTCGCTTTTTCTTTTGAATCTGATACGATGTGGTTGTTTATATCAACAAGTGGAGGAAAAGAAGACCCGCTATTGTCCTCTTTTAGATTTTTTGCAAAAGTCCAAAAGGACTTGCTATTCTTTGGCATGTGTATGAGTTTTCGTTTCAACTTTTGGTTGAACAAGAATTTTTGCTTGTTGATAACTCTCTTACATCTGTTCCGAACCACTATATAGTTGGTCCTGTGAGCCTCTAAACCACTGTCCCGGTACTTTTTGAAGGCCTCCTCTTTTTTTAGAATGGCTTCTTTACAAATGCGATTAAACCAAGTTTTGGGTTTCCGTTTGATAGATTTCATGGAGTGAGGTATAAATAATCTCATTCCAAGTAGAATAGTTTCACTAATCGCATTTGCAGCGAAGTCAACATTCCTACCTCGGAAGCACAGTGACCAATCAAAGGTTTTGTAAAAATTGTTCAGACCTTCCCATTTAGCATGGTTATAATGCCATACCAATTTTTTGGGAAGGGACCTTTGATTGGACACCGAGCCTGCCCGGAAGCTTGTATTGACCAAACAGTGATCAGAGCCCCCCAGGGGGCAACCAACTGAAACCACATACTTTTCAGGGTGTGTGGTTAGAAACAGATCCAAGAGGTGACCTTCTTGATCAGCACGGTCTGGGATTCTAGTGGGATTTTTAACAAGTTGAGAAAGGTGGAATAGAGTAGAAAATAATTCAACTTGTTTCCCAATCGAGTTTTGACTCGGAGAAGAGGTACTGGAAAAGTGAAGCCAGTCTTTGTTATGAACATTAAAATCCCCCGCCAGAACAATTTCGGTATCAGGAAAACAATCGAGAATTTCATTGATCTGGTTTGAAAGGTTTGCAATTTCCATAACAGTTTCTTTTTCCTTTGAATTGGGTGATCTGAATAGAAAACAGAAATGTATAACATGCTTTTCAACATGGATTTTGACCCAAACGTAATTGAAAGTTGGGCTTGAAGATTTATATTTGTCAAGAGTGTTAAAAGCAATGTCTTTTTTTATGTAGATGGCGATGCCTCTTTTGGGAACGAAGTGTGAAACGAGTAAGTAGCCGTTAATATCGAAGTTAACATTGTGACTACTAACTTGCGTTTCAATTAAACGAACGGAAAAAAGAAAATCGTGAAATAAAAACGAAACTCGAAAAAAAAATGAAAGAGGGATATGATATCAAAATTCCTGTTGAAATTAATTCAAAATTCGAAATAGTGCATATGAACAATAAATTTACTGAAAATGAAATAATAGATAAACTAAAAAAACAAAATAGTTTTATAGAAATGAGCGATTTAAAAGTAGTTAAATTAAACGTGATAAAAAAGTATAACAAGGAAATGCAAAATGCAATAATTGAAGTGGATAGGGATTCTTTTCCTAAAATAATGGCTGCCGAAAAACTATGTATTGGTTGGGAAAGCTGTAAAGTGTTTGATGCTATCACTGTTATGCGTTGTTAAAAATGTAAAGGATTCAATCATAAATCGGCTGACTGTACAAATACAGAAAAGTGTCTTAAATGTCACAAAGACCATAAGACATCAGATTGTGATAAGCAGCAGGAAATTAATGAGTGTACCAATTGCAAAATAGCCAACGAAAAATTCAAACTTGGTTATAAATCATAAAACATTTGACAAATTGTGCCCAGTCTGTATAAGAAAACTAAAGGAGAAAACAAAAAATGGGCTACTAGCAATCAAAGAAAGTTACAGGTGATGGAAAAATACCAAATGATCATATTGAAAATAATAATATTAATAACAATAAAAATATCCATAATAATGCTGATAAAAATATCAATAGTAATAATAATTATAATACTAATTATAATAGTAATAGTAATAATAATTGTAGTAACAATAATAGTAATAATAATAATTATAATACTAAAAATAATAATAATATGACGGCTATTGCAAAAAAACGAATTTGCGAAAATTTCAAGACCCTAGCTCCTTTAGTTTTTGAGTTATCGTGCGGACGGACGGACGGACAGACGGACGGATAGACGGACGGACGGACATACATAGCTAAATCGATTTATTTTTCGATTCTGATCCGATCCATACACTTGAGTCTATATCTACCCCCCCTCCTTCTCTGCGTCACAAACGTAATGGCAAATTTATTATACCCTTTGACTATATAGGGGAGAGGAGGGTAATACCGTACGGCGTGTAATTCCGTACAGCAAGTTTTACCAAGAATAAATGTCAATATCCATGTTTCAACGTGTTGAACGCACCATTTATTTGTCTATATCATGTGTCAAAATAGTTTTGAATTAGTAGATCGTTTTGTTTTGTGGTGATAGGATATTTTATTATATTTTATTTTTGTACCCTTTTTTTTATAAAAAATTTCAGTGGTAAATTAAGTGGTAAGTACAGAAATAATAAAGTTATTTTATTTAAGTAAATTTGTAGATTAAAATAGCAATTTCTGAAAAAATCTAATTTATCTAATTTCGAAAAAAACTTTGACATAAAATTATTATTTAAAAAAGAGTATTTCAAAGTCGAATCGGCAAATACCGTACATAGAGTACGGTATTATCCGAAAATGTACGGTAATAGCCGTTAAGAATTTTTAAGATTTTTTTGTCTATAGAAAATTTTTATTTATTTACCTACCTACATTTAGATGTCGACTAATACAGCTATTAGAAAAAAGAAATTAGCCTGGTCCCCACGTAAAATGCAGGAGGCTGTAAAGTGTGTTCAAGAAGGAGCTAAAGTTCGGTCAACAGCTGCATTATATGGCGTACCAGTCATGTCCCTGTGTGATAATGTCAAACGACAAGGCAGTGAATACTGTTTTTCTACCAACCCCGGCTTGGTAGAAGAACAGTATTTACTGCAGAACAAGAAACCGAAAAAAAAAACAAATTTTGAAGTTGGCAAATATGTTTTATGGATTAACACCAAAAAATTTAAAACAGATCGTTTTTCAATATGCAGAATTGAACAACATAAATCATAATTTTAATAACGATAAAAAAGAAGCAGGCAAAGATTGGTTCTATGCATTCATGAAACGAAATCCTGAAATAAGTATACGCTGGCCTGAACCAACTAGCTTGAACCGCATTTCAGCTTTCAGCAAAAATGAGTTGAAAATATTTTTTGATAATATGCTTAGCCTTATAGAAAAATACAACTTTGCACCGCATAGCATATTTAATGTAGATGAGACTGGTATAACAACCGTGCACAAACCAGGAAAGATTCTTGCGCAGAAAGGTCAAAAGCAAGTTGGAGGTGCTACTAGTGGTGAACGCGGTAAAAATATTACAATTTGTTGTTGTTTCAGCGCTACTGGACAATATATTCCGCTAATGTTTATTTATCCGAGAATTCGTATGGCGGCAGCATTAACGAAAGATGTCCCTAGTGGTTCTATTTATCAATGTTCAAAATCTGGCTGGATGAACGAACAACTTTTTTTCGAATGGTTGCAACATTTTATTAAACATTCTAGAGCATCTACAGAAGACCCCGTGCTTCTTATTTTGGATAACCATTGCAGTCATATTTCTTTGGAAATATATGAGCTATGTCGCAAAAATGGTTTAGTAATCACTACCGCCGCATACTTCCCATCGTACCCAACCATTAGATGTTTCTTTTTTTGGACCACTAAAAGCAGCATATAAGATTGAATGTGATTTATTTATGAAAGCTAATGAAAGCTTTTGAAAAAATCACGTTTTACCACATTAATCAACTTTTTGCACGAGCGTATTATTAAGTAGCTACTGTTGATAAAGCAATCAAAGGATTTGAAGCTACGGGTATTGTACCAATTAACCCAGACATATTCTCAAATTATTGTTTTGCTGAAGACGTAATTAGCACAGCAGAACCATGTAACTCCGAATTATCTTTATTGATACAACCTGCAAGTACCTCGGAATTACCTGCATCTCCGACGCCAACTTCTGTTGAAATACCTTTTAGTAAATTAACACCTATACCACAAAAAAAAAATGCTGATAAAGCAAAAAGAAAATGCCGGGCTAAACAACATTCAAAAATTTTATCATCTACTCCGGTAAAAGCAGAATTAGAAAATAAAATTGCTCAAAAAGAATTGAAGTCGAATAAGCAAAAAATAAAAAGCATTAAAAACCAAACAAAAGAACTGAAAGTGAATAAGCAAAAGAAAATTAAAACCAATAAAAATCAAGTCAAAGATAAAGTTTACAAACGAAAAATTTTTACATCATCCTCCTCAGAGGAAGATATCTCCAATATTTGTGACGATGAGGACGGTGAAAGTTTATTAGAGGAAATGGCAGACAACACTGATATTTGTCTAATTTGTGGCCATTTCATTAAGAAGTCTGAATTGAAATATCGATGTCCACAATGTAGACGACGATAACTTGGAATGCTTTTTTTGTTGCTAGGTAAAAACTATTTCTGTAAGCTTAAAATAAAACTAATTATTTTATTTTAGGTAACCTATTTATATTCCACATACCATTATACTGGTTTACAGTTGCCGGATTAATTTTGCTATGTGACCTTAAAGTTCCATGTTTACCCAGAAGAGACGTTTTCTTCTTTATTTTAATATATTTATTTATTTTTATATAAAAATATTATTTTTATTTTGTTATTTTGTTATAATTTATTATTTTGTTCATAATTTTTATAATTTGAAGTTCCTAATTTTCAATGAAGTGTTGACAATTTTTATTATGGTTAAAAAAATAAATGAATTTTTAATAATTTCGAGTCATATTTTCTTAATTTTGGTATAGTGTACGGAATTACCCTCCTTGCACGGAATTACCCTATGATTGTACGGTATTATCTCCACCTTTCTGGTAACTGCGTACAGTGAAGGATTTCGGAAAACATTAATTATCTCTTTTTCCTTAATATTTAAAGCCTTAAAACTACAATTTTATTGTAGTTTATTAAATAGGCTTTCAAATAAAAAGGATTGCACCTTCCATATAATAATACTTTTTTAGAAATATTTGATATAAGTTAGATGTACGGAATTACCCACCTCTCCCCTAGTCATACGGGTATAAAAATAAAGCGCTAAAAAAATAAAAATGTAGAAAATCTAAATCTTTGCTCTGATAATAACTAATTTTTCAAATATTACTAAAAAATTAACAAAATTTATTTTTGATTTTTCCTATAACTTTTGATAAACAAAATTTATTATTTTTTTTTTAAAAGTAGGTAAATTAAATTATAATTAATAATAAATTTAAATTTAAAAATATATTAATATCAAAATTAAAATAAGAAAGTCGCAATTTCTATTATTGCGGGAAATTGAGGAAAAATAGAATAAATAAAAATCTAAAAATTTTTTTTTAATTTTTCTTGATTAATAAATAAAGAAAACTAAATTTAAAGAAAATGATAAAAATAAAAAAATTGTATTACTATTTCTAAAGTTATTGAAATTTATATATAGAAAATATTTAAAACTTTAAAGGTAGGTACATATTTACAAAATCTCTGTGAAGAATAAGCAAGGTATATTTAAAAAAAAAAATATCGTCATTGATTTAAATTGTGATATTTAACACTTTTATCTTTTATTGATTTGTGGAAAATTTATTATATCATCGTTTTGTTCATAGAAATTTTTTGTTTTAAAAAAAAAAAAAAAAAAAAAAAAAAATTTTTTTTTAAGTTTTTACATTTAGCATTTTTCTTTGATAAATTTGTTTTATATTTTGTAACCTCTGTTCTGTCTTACAAATTTTTCACACTTGGCTTCTCTTATCTAAAGTAAGTATTGTGAAATTTTCTTTTTCCTCTCAAAATGTCGCAACAACCAACCCCACCTGTTCCCTCTGGCTCTGCTGGTACTGATTCAAACATAAATCCAAATGCAGCATCAGCGCCAAAAAAAGTTTCAGAACAAACTATTCTCTTTGATCCGAGACTTTTGAGAGATACAATTTTAGAGATTATCCAAACAGAGAATAGGAGGATCTCTGCACAAAATACCCTTTTTGATCCTGATGTTTTGAAAAATACCATTATAAACATAGTACAACCGGAAACACAAAGGGCCATTAGAGAACGAGTAGCGACCGAGTCACCAGAGATTGAAGAGATGGACCAAGAAATCGATTTTCAATTGGATCAATCACTCCCTGGTATGTATGTAATACCAGATATAGTAAAAAACATCAAAGAATTTTCAGGGGTAACGGCAGAATTTGCCACATGGAAAAAGAATGTGGAAAAAATATTAAATATCTATAATTCCATAAAAGGAACATCTAAATATTACGGAATATTAACGGCTATTCGAAGTAAAATATTAGGTGAAGCAAACACTACGTTAGAAGCAAGTAACATACCACTAAATTGGGATAGCATTATCAGATGCCTAAATGAGCATTTCATGGATAACAGAGATATAACAAGCTTGGAATATGAAATGACTAGCATTAAACAGAAAGGAGATTCAATTGAAACTTTTTACAATAAGATCTCTCATCATTTAAAAGCAATTTTAAATAAATTATCTGAGATGGATATATGTAAGAAATCCTTTGAATTTACGGCTGCAAGTTATAGGAAAAAAGCTTTAGATACTTTTATAAGAGGGTTAAAAGGGGACCTTCCAAGATTGCTTACTAGTCGGGAACCAACAGATTTAAAACACGCGTTACAAATATGCATAAAATTAGAGAATGTGAATAATCAGGATAGAAGTCAACCGCAAGTATCTCCTTCATACTATCCTACGGGAAGATTTGGTCAAGGTTATCTAGGAAAAAATAGCAAGCATTTTTATCCTAATAAGAGTTTTCACTCGAATAATAATCAAAGTGAAAATTATCATAATAATAATAAATATAAAAATCCCTTTAATAGGAATTTCCAACAATCTCGACCCTCAAAGATGGAACCGGAATCAACAAGACATCAACAATATAAAACGAGGAAGAGTGTAGTAGAGTAGACTGTGTCAACTCTGGGATACCCGTATGACCGTTATATAAACATTATATCATTATTATTATAAACATTAATTACTTTTGGCAAAATTTCAAACATACCAGCTTTATTAGGTGTAGTGTAATGCTCATATAAAAGAAGGAGTTGTATGGCAGCTACTCGAACCCTTTGCAGTAGACCAACCAAATTTTGCAGTAACTTTGGCCATTACACTAAACTATTTTTGGCAAAACTTCAGACACCCAGCTTTTATAGGTATAGAGTAATGCTCATATAAAACAGGAAGTTGTATGGCAGCTACTCGAACTCACTGCAACAGACCATCCAAATTTTGCAGAAACTTTGGCCATAAAACAAAACTACTTTTGCCAAAATTTCAGACACGTAGTACTTATAGGTACAGAGAAATACTCATATAAAAAAAGAAGTTGTATGGCAGCCACCGGAACCCATGGACCAAAATGGCTGGATTTAAATAGCGATGATGGCTATTGCAAAAAAACGAATTTCCGAAAATTTCAAGGCTCCTTTAGTTTTTGAGTTATCGTGCGGACAGACGGACATACATAGCTAAATCGATCCATACACTTGAGTCTATATCTACCCCCCCCCCCCTCCTTCTCTGCGTCACTAACGTAATGGCAAATTTATTATACCCTTTGACTATATAGTCATACGGGTATGAAAAGCTATAACAACTACAATAATAACTACAACAACAGCTACCAGAAACCATTTATAAGGAATGTGCATTATAAAAGTTCAACACCATCAAACGCTCATTGCGAATAAAATGCAACAAATACAATATTCCGAACCATTCAAACCTTGTGAAACAAAAGATAAAGAACAATGTTGTACTAAATGTACTAGTAATACTGAAGAAAAAAACCACAATAATACTCCTTTTTTAGATTAAATTCTTCCTCGCTGCCTTATATTGAGCATACGGCGGGGAATGGTGTAATATTACAATTTTTAATAGATACTGACTCAAACAAAAATTACATTAATTCTAAACTAATAAAAAATCCAATACCAAACAAGGAAAAATTTTATGCAAATACAATAGGAGGAAAAGTAGAAATAACACATCATGCCTTAATAAATCTTTTTGGACCAAGTACAAAAAAATTAAAATTCTTTATATTAATAGAATTTGTGACATTTGATGGAATCATAGGGAATGATAGCTTAAAGGAACTCACGGCGGTTATCCATACAAATGGAAACTTTATTAATTTGGATAATAACAATAATATTCCATTGAAACAACATATCTCAGAGAGTGTCAAGAACATCGACATAAGAACAGATCATTTAAATAACGGACAAAAAGAAAAGCTCGAGGTTTTAGTTGGAAGACACTTGAATTTATTCTCCAAACCTAACTTATACACAACTGTGGTGAAAGGAGAAATCAGAACAATTACAGATGAACCAGTATTCACTAAATCTTACCCATATCCTCTGTGCCTAAAGGACAAAATAGAAAGACAAATAAAAGAACTTTTACATGATGGTATAATCAGGCCATCCAGATCTCATTATAACTCTCCAGTTTGGATTGTACAGAAAAAAGAGGATGCATCTGGAAAAAGGAAATTTAGAATGGTGATAGATAATAGGAAACTTGATACCATTACAATTGCAGATAAATATCCAATACCGGAAGTAAATGAAGTATTGGCTAATTTAGGACAGAATAATATTTTTTCAGTTAATATTTGAAAAGCGGATTTCATCAAATACCATTAAAAGAATCTGATATTGAGAAAACTGCCTTCTCAGTAAACAATGGAAAATATGAATTTACTAGATTACCTTTTGGACTTAAAAATGCTCCTGCGATATTTCAAAGAACTTTGGATGACATCTTAAGAGAATACATAGGAAAAATATGTTATGTCTATATTGACGATGTAATCATATTTGGAAGAAATGAAAAACACCACTTTGAGAATTTAGAAATAATTTTTAAAACATTGGAAAAAGCTAATATGAAAATTCAACTGGATAAATGTGAATTTTTGAAAGACGAAGTAAAATTTCTCGGATTTGTTGTCACTTCAAAAGGTATTAAAACTAATAGGAAAAAGGTAGAAGCAGTTTACAACATACCAATACCAAAAACATTAAAGGATTTACGATCATTTTTAGGAATGTCAAATTATTATAGAAGATTTATTTGCGATTATGCAAAAATTACAAAACCCTTGACATCCCTTTTAAGAGGGGAAGATGGACGTGTGTCCAAAAATAAATCAAGGAAAGTTTTAGTACATTTAAATGAAGAAGCTATCGAAGCCTTTGAAAGAATAAAGAATTGCTTAATATCCGAAAAGGTATTATTAGCACATCCTGACTTTTCAAAGGCGTTCGAATTAACAACCGACGCATCAAATTATGCAATTGGTGGAGTATTATCACAAGACAGGAGGCCGATAATGTTTTTATCGCGGACTCTTACGAAAACGGAAGAAGTGTATGCCACCAATGAAAAAGAGATGTTGGCAATTGTATGGGCTCTTACATCTTTACGTAATTTTCTTTATGGATCAAGGAAAGTAATAATTTACACGGACCACCAACCGTTAACTTTTGCTCTTAGTACAAAAAATAGTAACGCAAAGATGAAAAGATGGAAATCAATTTTAGAAGAATACTTGTACTAAAATATAAACCTGGTACAAATAATTCGGTAGCAGACGCTCTATCAAGGTTAATTCCTGAAACTGAAATCCACAACACAATTACTACTCATGAGGATAACACAGATAATACGATCTTTAGTAATAGCTTGATACAGACTGTTGAAACACCTATTAATGTATTTAGAAATCAAATTATACTAACAGTTAATGAAAGTGAAGATTATCAATTTTCAACTCCATTTAAAACATATAATAGACATAAATTTATAAAAAAAGATTTTACAGAAATAGATTTAATCAACATATTAAAAAAATATCTAAATCCATATATTATAAATGGATTAATGATTGATGGACAGATTAAGCAAAAAGTTGGAAAGATTTGCAGTGAACATTTTGAAAGATACAAAATGAGGTTTACGCAAATATTAGTTCAAGATATTTTAGATGAAAATAAACAGGATGAAATAACAGCACAAGTTCATCGTAGAGCTCATAGGAATGCAAAGGAAAATGATAGAATAAACGAGATAACTAACATTCTAATAAAATTTTAGAAAAATTGAAAAATAAAAGCATTATTGATAATGAATCAATTCTTTAAATTCAATATAAATTAAAATTAATTAAAGAAGAGGTTATAAATATTAAATATTCTGTTCACTGGGCAAAAGTTGGTATAATAAATTCACTTTTACTCTCTAAACTTGAAAATAAATCTGTTACTGACTTATTAAATAAAGAGAATATGCCATACTCTACATCAGAGGAAGCATTAAATTTTTCTAATATTAAAATTATCTCAAACGGATCTTGCTTATTCTATATTGTTGAAATACCTATAACTAAATCTGCTAATTTCGATGTAATTTTAATTAAACCAGTAAAAAAAGATAAAATTGTAACACAAATTGATTTTAATAAAATTTTAATGAATCAAGAAAACATTTAAATGATTGTAAATGGTAAGGTAAATGATTGTAAAATTGTTAATTCAATAACTATATGTAATAGGAATAATATTGTAAATTTAATAAATTCAAATTGTATACCTAATTTGCTCAAAGGGGAAAACTCAATGTGCAATGTTACTAACAACCAACATATTCCAACAGTTGAGGAAATAACAACAGGTACCTTATTACTTACCCAATATAAGGGGGTAATTACAATAGATGGCAACAAACAGAATATCAATGGAACATTCTTAATAATATTTCACAATTCAATAATTGAAGTAGGTGAACAAACGTTTAGATCAGAAGAAGTTATCGAGGTGAAACCACTACCAGCTATTTTTCAGACTAACTCAACCATTGATAAATTGCATGAACATTTATCCTTAGAACTATTAAAGGAGATTAACATTAACAATACTAAAGCAATAAAAACGATCGATGATGACAGACAACAAGTTCAATACATCAACTACAGTTTTACTACAATTATTATAATAATACTATTATCATTGGCAATAATTTTTACTAAACGAAGCAGCAAGTTAGTTATTAATGAAAGAAGTCAACAAGCAGAGAACAAAAGCATTAATGATCAGAATCAGTCTACCGTTGTATTTCATCTGAAACCAATGGAAAAGTCGGATGAGGACATCCGAATTTAAGAGGGGAAGAGTTAACAACGTTTATAATTATTTTACCACAACAATGTTTCTCAACAAAGTTTATAATGAATCATGTTGCCCATTGAGAAATTAATGTAAACAATCATATAAATTAAATGTATATTTCCCTTAGTAAGCATAATTTTATGACATAATTTTTATTACGGCTCAATATTAATATTGTTATTATGGATTTGAATTTTTAACCGTACTAAAATACTACAAAAAGTAATTTTTAACTTTTATAAAATAAGTATTTCTTGTTATAAATTATTTTGTATTGATTTTTATGAAAATAAGCATTTCTTTGCAATTACTTTTCTTTGTAATAATTTGTACTGAATTAAATTATTTTAAATTATAGATTTTTGTAAAGTAAACATCTCTTTGTAATACTTTCATTTTCTTTGTTTCAAGATTTCGAAATATGGAAATATTAAATTTTATTGTAAACTAATTAACTAAAAAAACATATTTCGAAATTGAGTTATGATTTTTAATAAGGAAATGAAATTAATTTTGAATATTTGAACTACTTTGCCAAGTAGTTTCGCAGATGATGCGGCTATTAAATATTCTACAGATAATGAGATAGATTTAAGGGAATCAATTATATATGACCTTGATATTATTGAGGAATGGCTTCTTAAAAATAAAATGTCATTAAATATAAAGAAGACAAAAGTGCTGCTCTTCGATAACAAAACTTTTAGTTTTTCTAGTATCAATTATAAATCTAACCACATCAGTGTAGTGGAAAGCTATAATTATTTGGGATTGTTAGTAGATAGTAGGTTCAAATGGCAAGATCACATATATCATATTATTAAGAAAATTATACCCTATGTGTTTATATTAAGAAGAATGAGGAAATACTTTGATAGGAACACATTGTATGTTATATACTCATCCTATATTTCCTCAAACTTAACATACTTAAATCCACTTTGGAGCAATGCGCCACAAACGTATATAAAAAGACTTGATATCATACATAAAAGGGCTATAAAAATAATAAAATTTTACCCAATTACACATCCGTCCCATTTAATATATTCGTCACAATATGTAAGTCTTGAAACTATATGCAAAAGAGAATTATACTTTCTGGCCTATAAAATAATTAACAACTTAATCAAACATAACTTCCTAATTAATCGCAACATAAATATACATAACTACAATACTAGAAATAAGGCAAACTTTTATCTTTCATTGTTTAGAACGGACAAACAAAAAATGAATTGTGTATATAATAGTTTAAGTGCTTTCAATGGTTTATCAGATGATTTGAAAAATATTAATTCTTATAGTTTATTTAAGAAAATAAAAAATTTGCTTTTAACCCTAAATTAAATAACAAAATGGTAGAATGCTCATATATTATTATAAATATATCATAATGGATTATCAGATGATTTGGAAAATATAAATTCTTACATTTAGTTAAGAAAAAAAAAAAAAAAAAAAAATTATTTTAATCATAACAAGTTGTTAAAAGATATACTTAAAATTGCTTGACAATAATGTTAATCTATACAACCAAATGGCTTACTTAGGCTATGGTTAGAAAAAAAACTATTTAAATAAATATATATAATAATGTAAAAAAAAAAAAAAACTATTTATAATTCTATTAGACCCAGAGCCAGGGTCGTATGCAAACAATTAATTTATATATAAATTGTAAATCTATTGTAAAATTTATTATTAAGATTTTAAAATAAAGAAAAAAAAAAAGTATAAATACTAGTAATATTATAAGAATTTATTGTATTATTAAACTAGAAGAATAAAGTTAAATATTAAATAAAAAGTATTTTTTCCTTTTATTTTAAATTTTCATTTTTATAAACGGTAACTTCGTTTAACTTGTATATGTACCTATTAGAAAAATTTTCGATTAGAAAAAACACCGTTATACCAAATTTAAATATTTTATATTTATTTTAAGTTACTATGTTTATTAATTTCGAATATATGTTTAAGGTATTGGTAGTAGTGGGGGTGGTACACAAACCAATATTCCAATTCATCCGTAATTGCACGTACACAAAGCAAATAAGAAAAAACACCTGTGCACCAAATTTTAACATTCTACCTTATTTTGTTTCGAAATTATACTCGTTTTGCCTTAATTCGATCAAAAGCTTCTATAATCCGAACTCATTGTACGATCTCGACCAGAACCAATTGCCGCGGTACATTCATTACTAGTAACCTAGAGTTTAAATTTCATCAAAATAACGTCATTAGTTTTTGAGTTATGGTCTTTTTTATATATACGTTTAGTAGCACCAACGGTTCCAGAACCCGAAACCATGCTCCGATGTCGTCCACATGTACTCCCCGCCATACCTTAAATACTAGTTAATCTTTGTACACAATTGGAACGTTCTATCTTAATTTTAAGTTACTATTTTTATTAATTTCGAATATAAGCTTTTAAACCTTGGGGGGTCTACGAGACGTACTGAACCATCACTACAATTGATCCCAAAATAGGGGACGCGCAGCAAATAGTAAAGAACACTCATGTGTCAAATTTGAAGCTTCTACATTTGTTTCAAGTTACAATCTTTAATAATTCCGAAAATATGCATATATAAATATAAGGTTTTCCGAATTTTGCGGCTGGTCCCCAACCCACTACTTCAATTGGTCCCAAATTTCAAAGACACTAAGGAAATAAAAAGAGACACCCTGATACCATATTTGGAGGTTGTATCTTCATTAGTTTTGGAATTATGCTCGTTTGGCCTAAATCCGTTAAAAAAATTCTAAGTTCCAAACCATTGTCCAACCCTCACGTTCACAATCGCCGTCGTAGTTTTATTACCAGTAAGCAACAGCACAAATTTCATGAAGATAGCATCATTAGTTGTTGAGTTATCCTGATTTTTTATATATGTTCGTTAGCCCTTAAACCGATTAAAAGGTCCAGAATCCAAACCCATGGGTCGATTTCGCTCTACAGATAAAATTTCATCAAGATAGCTCCATTATTTTTTGAGGTATCGTACCAACGGACGGATATGGCTATATGGACTCAGTACGCTGATCAGAAATATATATTTTACCATATCTAGCTCGCTTCCTTTAGGTGGTTACAAACACCATACCAAAGTTAATATACCCCATTACCTATTTCATCGTTTAAAATATTTTGAATTTTTGTGGGTACCAATATACGTTCTAGAATAAGAATTTCTCATATAAAAAATAACAAATTTTATATGATATAATTACCTACTGGTTTGCAATTGAACTTTTTGACAGAAAATTCAAAATATTTGTTTTTTTTATATTTCATTACGAAAAGAATAAATAAAAACAAAAATGAATCAAACAAAATAGATGAATTTAAAAAAAAAATATGATCTGACCCAGGTTCGAAACCGACACTTTTCGATTGAAATGTCGATGTCGATGAAAATAATTTTTTTTTGAAAATTATTGTATATAGTAATATCGTTACAATTGTATTGTTTTGAAAAAAAAATTTGGAATTTTGTTACAAAAATATTTAAAAAAAACATGAATTATTAAAATAAATGAGAATGATTAAATAAATAAATAATTTTCAGTCAAACTTTAATATTAGATAAGAATTTCTCATACAATAATAATCACATATATTAGATTACAAAGAAAATAAATAAAATAAGTAAAGAAACCGTCAGTCGCAACCGACTTAGAAATACCCTACACCTATTTTGTTCAAATTTAATGGGAAGTCCATAAATCATTTTAAAAACATAAAAGCTTTTATTAGTTTGATCGTAAGACAAAGCTAACGAAATTAATTTATAATACTAAAAACATTTTATAATTATTTTGTCAATTCAAAAATATTAAAAATTTTTACAAATTTATCTATTTCAAAACATTAAACAACAAATAAACTTGTAATAAATGGATTCGTAAAATTCAATTTCAAAATTACACATTTAAAACTTTTTATACGATTCAATAAAATTTTACACACATGCAGCAATTACTTCTTTTCAGAATTTTTAGCTGTAGTACATTTACTGTAAAATGACTTAGTACCCTTGATTGATTATTTTTTTTTTTGTAAATAATTTTTAAATTTATTCTATTAATTTACTTATTTTTTAAAGTTTTATATAATTAAACTCAAGGTTATTCAAAAGAAATATTAATTTGTAATAATATAAATATAAAATTTTATATAATTAGATGGTTTTTAATGTTAATTAAAACCATTAATGGTTTCATTAGCTTTTTATCACAAAATGTAATGATCTAAATATGCAATAAATGTATTTCTAAAATACAATGACAAATTTAGAACTTTTCTTATAATTCATTTAAATATAAAAATAAATTTTACAACTTAAGTATCGTACACATTTTCAAAATTATATATTGCCTATGGTAATAATTCAATAAATTATAGATATAATGTAATAAAAATTAAAAAAAAAAAAATTTCGTCGTTTATTAAAAAGAAAATTTTGTTTTTAATTTATAAAATATAATACATAATATGTTTTATAGAAAAATTCTTAGCCTTTTAAAAATATAAAAGTTTTAAATAAGAACGGAAAAAGGAAATAGCGTATCAAATTTGAAGTTTATGTCTTTATTAATTTCGAATATACGCTTTAAGGTTTTGGGAGTAGTGGAGCTGGTACACAAACCACTATTCCAATTCATCTAAAATTTCACGCACACAAAACAAATAAGAAGAAACACCTGTGCCCCAAATATAAGGTTCTATCTTCTTTGGTTTCGAAATTATACTCGTTTGGCTTCAATTCGATCAAAAGCGTCTAGAATCCGAACTCGACCAGAACCAATTCCCATGTTACTTTCATTACTAGGAACCTAGAATTTAAATTTCATCAAAATAGCGTAATTAGTTTTTGCGTTATGGTGTTTTTAAGATATATGTTTGTTAGCTCTTGAACTTTTCAAAGGTTCTAGAACCCGAAAACACGGCACGATTCGCCCATATGCAGTCCCCGTCATACTTTCAATACTAATTAACCCTTGTACACAATTGGAACGTTCTATCTTAATTTTAAATTACTATTTTTACTAATTTCGATGATAAGCGTTTAAACCTTGGGAGGTCTAAGAGAATTAGCTGAACCACTACTTCAATTAAACGAGCACCTTGAATTTAAAGAACGCCCTTGCGCCAAATTTGAAGCTTCTACATTTGTTTGAAGTTACTATCTTTATTATTTTCGAAAATATGCTTTAAGGTCTTCGAAATTATGTGGATGGTCCTCGACCCACTACTTCAATTGGTTCCAATTTTCTAGGACACTATGGGAATAGGAAGGGACATCCTGATACCAAATTTGGAGATTCTAACTTCTTTGGATTTGGAATCATGCTTGTTTGGCCTACAGGACAAATTTTATGAAAGTAGCGCCATTAGTTATTGAGTCATCCTGATTTTTTTTAAATGTTCGTTAGCCTTTAGAACGATTAAAAGGTCCAGAACCCATGGGCTGATTTCGCCCATATGCAATCCCCATCGTATTTTAAATCCTAGTAATCTACAGTTCAAATTTCATCAAGATAGCTCCATTAGTTTTTGAGTTATCGTACCTACGGATCTGGCTATATCGATTCAGGCGGTCACGCTGATCATAAATATATATACTTTTTAATATCTAGCTCGCTTCCTTTAGGTGTTAGTTAATATACCCTTTTCCTTTTTCATAGGTGTAGGGTATAATAAAAGATTAATTTAAAAATAAAAAATTTAATTCGACCTGGATTCGAACCGGAACGTTTTGATTAAAAGTCCGATGTTCTAAAAGTACCACTACACCATGGAACGATTAATAATTTAACTACATTTCGTTTGTTTTTCTATTTAGTTATGGGGACCTGCATATCGTCTAAATATTACTTTGGGAAATTTTGAAACTCTAGCTCTTTTAGTTTTTGAGTTATCGTGCTGATTGACGGACGAATGCACACACTTAGTCTGATCGATTTAGGGAACTCAAAATTCCAAATTGCTATCACTTCGTATGCTACGCCTTCAAGAATTACTGATGATTTTGCAAACTGACATCACGTCCAAAACAACATGGCGTCAATATTTCTTTTAAGTCTGCAAGAATAGCCAGCCAATCAACACTTTTGTGATACTGATCGTATACTACGCCTTCAAGAATCAGGGTGATCATGTCTAGTTTTTTCTTTAAAATTTTATATATTATTAAACAAAAATAAAAAAACTAAAAATTTATTTAAATGCAATAGCATTCCTTTGGTAAAAATATTAATATATTTTTAACATGCATGTTTTTATATAAATAAAAACAATTTTTAGGTACCTGAAAATTTTCATGTTTTTAAAAAAAATTGTACATACAAAAATTTGAGTTAAGAAGTTACCTGAAACTTTAATGTTTTAAAACAAAATAAAGAATTTCAAAAATTTTGATTTTAGTTATTTTTAATGCAGTAACTACTTATAAGATGTACATCATTTTTACATAAGATGTAGGTAATTCAAAAACTTATTATTTCTTATACTTCTAAAATTCTGTATTAATTTTTTTTTTCATATTCAAAAGAATCTTACAAATAAAAAAACACATATTTATTTTTATAACTTTTGACAACAACAAAAACTCAAAAGTTAAAACCAACTTTACAAGAATGACATCACCTCTAAAAAAAACTCTTCCAGAATAGCCAGACGTGATAATTTTTTTTTAGAGACGCGCTGAGAAGCGCAGGGTGCATGTCTTGAAAATCCTGGAGCCTTATGGTTTTCCAGTATGATTTTAAAAGGGATAAGATCGAATGCTTTACTGATATCGGTAAATACAACGTCCACCTGTTTCTTGGATTCCATTGTTTTAATATCAGAAGCGAATTCTGTTAAGTTGGTTAAAGTCGATCTTCCTTTTTGAACCCCATGTTGTCGTAGAGGAATGAATGGGTGGCACAGTGGTTGAGTGCCGACCTTTCATGCGGAAGGGCCCGGGTTCGAATTCTAGTGAAAGTGAAAAAAAAACTTTTCTGGTTTTCGACTCGACTCAGTTACCATTCGCCATTGGGTTCAAATTAATGGCATAATCAATAACTAATAATTATAAATCTTTAATAAAAAATACCTTAATATAAAAATATAAACAAATGCAAAATATAAACAAATAATTTATAATATAACTCGCAGATATAGAATACCATATAAGTAAAATATAAAATATTACAATATAAACAAAAAATAGAATTGTAAATATTGAAAATCTAAGACGTTTCTACATGTTATAAGGCCTAGTACTATCTCATGTTTAAATTGTATGTGGAATTCAATAAGACCAATTCTAATAACACGAATATAATATGACCCCCTGTTCCAACATGTACCTATGGTATAGACAGGCTTATTAGCCTAACAGTTGAACAGTTAGCACTTAAAAAAAAAAAAAAATAAAAAAAAAAAAAAAATAGTCAACAAAATATTTATGAATAATTTTTTTCCAATAGTTTGGGGATAGTTGACAATTTTGCAATAGACCTATAGTTTATTATTTCGGTGCGAGTTTCGTTTTTGAAAACAGAATTAATAAAGGAGCGATTCCAAGGTTCTGGAAATGTGCCACTTTGAATAGACAAATTAAATAATTTGCAATTGTAAAATTTTTGGGCACAATTTTTAAGAATAAACGGTGGAAATCCATGAGGTACGTGCGAACAATCATCTTTGAGAGAAAGCAGTAGTAGCATAATATCATCATTAGTTAAAATAATTGTTCTTATGTCAAAACTAGAAGATTTGGGAATTAGATTCTCAATTTATGATTCCTCCGGAACAAAATCACAATTTTTGTATGGTTTTGAAAAGAACGTAGCAAAGTAATTGGAGATAATCTGCGAATCATTAGATGTCGTTCCTTCATAACACAAGGCTGGTGGATAACCATCAGTCTTACGTTTAGTATTTACAAAATCATAAAACCTTCGCGGATTAGAAAAAAACTGCAATTTCATGTTGTGAACATATTTTTTACATACTTTTAACACTCAACCTCGAGAGAGCTAGCAGAAACATATGATATTAAGATAAATAAGTTTGACTGGTTGAATGAGATTTGGATACCAGTAGCTTCAAACAGGCTAGACATAGGTATAACCACTTAACCACTTTGCTAACCAGAATCGATTTGACAGCTAACATAACCCCCCCTTACGCTGGCCAAGAGAGGATAGCATTCTATCCTTACGATAGACAACAAAATCATTTGAAAAAATTTCCTTACTTTGCAAACAAAAATTAAGCCATGTCTCAGAAAGAGCAATGACATCGTGAGGAAAAGTTAGAGATTTGAGAAACGATGTGTGCCTTTTTGTGCGGAGACCTCTCACGTTTTGGTAAAATATTTTTTTTGTATGTTTAATCTGTAATTCAAATTCTTTAATTAAGATTCCAGGAGGCCAACTTTTGTGATTTAAAATATGATGGATTAAATTTTCTGGAATACCTAGTTTGAAACATGAACAACTTTTAGTTGCTCTTCGAAATGGATAACCCTACTTGAACTGCATCAATATTCAGCTTTTGCTTTAGATGGTGTTGAATGTCACCCGCTTCTGTGTTTGCAAGCAGGTGAGAAATGAATATAAATTTATTATTGGGTACAACCTGAATTGGAGCAGATGAGTAATTAGATATTCTGGGAACAACAACAAGATTATTAACATTATTATTATTAACAAGTATCCTATTATTTTCATCAGATCCAAAATTCGGGTTACCAGTTAAAATACCAAGCTCATCCGAGAGGGTAACGCCTACCGGATGAACTAAAATAGGTGATTTCAACTGAATCAAGTCTTTACTCTGTATTCGGAGAGAGGATGACTCAGATTAATAATATTAACTACATTATGATTAAAACCATTAATAATAATCAAAATGTTATAATTAATCAAAACTTTATCGAAATCGCCGAGCAAATTAAATATTAAGGCTTAATAACAGACAACAAAAACACATGTGCATTTTATGTGTAAGAAAATTTTCTAAAAAGCTTAGTTAATTATAAATAGACTACAAAATCGTAGGAACTCAAATGAAAAACAATTTTAATAAATTCAAACATGGCATTATTCAATATATTTTGTTAACTGAATCAACTAATTAGACAATTGCTTAAATTAAGCATCAGTAAATGTTGCTCACTTAGTGAACCATGTCAATAAACTGAAAGTCATCATTTACCAAAGATAATGTGTTATTAAAATTATGCTTCTCTACTATTAAAACTATAAAGTAAAGTTAATTAAATAAAGTTATTAAAACAAAAGAAAATAAACTAAAAACCCATGCCAACAACATGATGACTCATGACGTTGACCTAATAATTGAAACTGTTAAATTATACAAGGACACAATTCATTCTTTGATATAAAAATTTTACTAATAGCAAATGGAAAAAAGGTACTATAATAAAAAATTTCAAAGACAATTCAAACACTTCCAATTCATTTTCAAACACTAAACATAATACCACTCCACATAAAACAATCATACAAAAAAAAATTTCCACCTCAAAGTTCAACAACTAACGGTTCTAAATATACTAACTTTATCAGAGGTGAAACTCTAAAGCCAGTATCTTCCAATTCTATAAATAATAAGATTAATAATAATAATAATAATATTAATAATAATACTAATACTAATAATAATACTTATAATAATACTAATAATAATACTAATAATAATAATAATATTAACAATAATAATAATAATAAAAATAATAATACTAATAATACTAATAATACTAATAATGATAATAGTATTAATGTTAATATTAATAATGATAATATAAACAACGTTAATATTCATAATGACAATAATATAAATGCTAATGCCAATAATAATAGTAATAATAATAATAATTTCTCGTTAAACCCGTTATTACCTCCAATTGTAAGAATGACACAAAAATCTCTAACTGAGGACTGTGCCTACGCACTTTCCAGATTTAGAATGAAAAAATTCTGAATTATGTGAGACTATTTCTTGCAGTTTTGCACGATGACAAAAATAATCGAGTAATTGAGGGTAAAACTAGAACAAACTTGCTTGTTTTGATACATAATGAAGGCATCAACTTATAAAGAATTATATAGCCTCTATTTTAAATATCACAAAAATATTGGTTTCACTTCTAAACAAGTAGAAGATGATCTGAGTGCTTTCCGAAGTCATTGCAATAGCAATTATTACAATCACTTGAATCAATCTCGTGAAAATTATAATAATTTTTTTCGGCCAAGCAGCATAACAACTTAAATTCAAACCTTTATATCGATTCCCACACTAACTTAGTAACACTGTCTAACCATAGTATCAATAATAAAAAGAGCATTAATTCCTCTAACAACCTGAAATTTTTCTACCACAATTGTAGTGGTATGAGAGGCAAGCTTAAGAAATTATTTATTGACGCTAAGTCATGTGAATTAAATATACTAATAATAATAATAATAATATTAATTTAATTTAATTTTACATTTAATTTCATACCGGCACGTGATTTGGTTTTGTTTACATTACATTTAATACTGCTTTTTTTTTTTATTGAAGATTACTCTTTATTTATCATCTACTAGTTGTAAACAAATCAATTATAATATATCCATTTCATTCCCTCTCCCTCGGATGATAATATTCTAAGTTCGCTCATTAATTAATACCATCAATAGTATGTCACTGTATTGCTTTTAATTTTAAATTGTATTGTTTTAATTTTTGATGGTATGTCAATTTTTGCTCATTTTTACTCTATTTTTTTTTTCTTTTTATTGTATCATAAAAGAAAGGGAAGTACTGAAATATCAGTTCATTTCTTTTCAACTAACTTAAATTATTTAATTTAACTTTAATTATTTACATATACGTGAGTATTTTTACTTGCACGTAGATTTTGCTGTGTGTGAGTTTTTGGTTGTAACTAAGTTCAATAAGGTCTAGTTAAAAACTGTTGAATGGTGTTATAAACCGATTGCTCACTCATAGCAGAATAAAATAGGGGTATTGTTGATGGTATTTTGTAAATATTGTTAGCAATACTTTTGTTTTTATAAACGGTGATAACTTGTTCGGGTTGTATGAATCGTACACATACAATATTTAACCTAAATTATAATATAATTAAATCTTAAATTTTATAAGTTTTATTATTATTTGTTTTTTTTTTTTTTTCAATTTACTAATTGTTATTAAAAATTGCCAATTTTCGAGTTAATTTTTGTAATATTCGGGGCCTACAAGCTAATTTTCATGCCGTAGAATGTCATCTTAACTCCACAAAACCAGCAATTTTAGCCCTTGGTGAAACACAAGTCAGTGGACAGAATGATAATTTTAATATTATTGGCTACTCACTTGTTTCACACTTCGTACCCAAAAGAGGAATCGCGATTTACATTAAAAATGACATTGCTTTCAACACCCTAGATAAATATACACCTTCCAGCCCAACCTTCCATTATATTTGGGTTAAAATTATCGTTGAAAAGCATGTAATACATTTCTGTTTTTTATACAGATCACCCAATTCAAATGAACAAGAAACTGCTGTGGAAATTGACAATCTTTCAAACCAGATCAATGAAATTTTGGAATCATGTCCACAAACCGAAATTGTTCTGGCAGGGGATTTCAACGTACACAACAAAGACTGGCTTCATTTTTCAAGTAACTCTTCTTTGAGTCAAAACTCAATTGGGAAACAAGTTGAATTATTTTCCGCACTGTTCCATCTTTCTCAACTTGTCCAAAATCCCACTAGGGTCCCCGACCGTGCTGATCAAGAGGGTCACCTCTTGGATCTGTTTTTAACCACTCACCCTGAAAAATATGTAGTTTCAGTTGGTTGTCCCCTGGGGGGCTCCGACCACTGCCTGGTAACCACAAGCTTCCCGGTAAGCACATTAGCCAGCCGAAGGATTCCTCCCAAAAAATTAGTATGGCAATATAGTCGTGCTAACTGGGAGGGATTAAACAATTTTTTCAAAGCATTCGACTGGTCATTGTGCTTCCGCGATAAAAATGTCAACTTCGCTGCAAATGCGATTAGTGAAACAATTTTACTTGGAATGAGGTTGTATATTCCTCACTCCATGAAAAGTATTAAACGAGAATCCAGAGCATGGTTTAATCGCACTTGCAAAGAAGCCATTCGTAAAAAGGAGGAGGCTTTTAAGCAATACCGGAACAGCGGGTTGGAGTCTGACAGGGCCAACTATATCGTGGTTCGAAACAGATGCAAGAGAGTTATTAATAAGCAAAAATTCTTATTCAACCGAGGGTTGAAACGAAAATTCCTTCATATGCCTAAGAATAGCAAATCGTTTTGGACGTTTGCAAAAAATCTAAAGGAGGACACTAGTGGGTCCTCCTTCCCTCCGCTTATTGGTAAAAACAACTCAATTGTGTCAGATTCAAAAGAAAAGGCGATCTTGTTTGGCAAACAATTTTCCTTTAACTCAACACTGCCACAGTCAACTCAAAGACCACCAAATATTCCAGAAGTTGGCTGCTCCTTTGGTAGAATTTACTTTAGGACGCGAGCAGTGATGAAAATCTTGAAGAATCTAGATACAAACAAATCAGCCGGTCCCGATGGAATCACAACGATGGTTCTTAAAAATACCTACTCTACCATTTCAAAACCTCTATGCAACCTCTTCTATTTATCCTTTACTTCGGGTATTCATCCTGCCCAATGGAAGATTGCGCACGTTTTTCCAATTCCAAAAAAAGGTAACAAAAGCGATCCCTCTAACTACCGCCCTATAGCTATAACTTCGGTCCTTTCCAAAGTAATGGAAAAAATTATAAACCAAAAGCTATTGAAATATCTGGATCATAAAGGTTTGCTTCGTGATCGACAATACGGGTTCAGAGCCCGTCGTTCAACTGGTGATCTCATGACTTACCTTTGTGAAAAGCTCAATATCAGTCTTCACCACTCTGGTGAATCTGATGTGGTAGCACTGGATATTTCTAAAGCTTTCGACCGTGTATGGCATGCTGCTTTATTAGCAAAATGCAGAGCTATAGGATTAGGTAGAGTCTTTTTCAAATGGATTGGAGATTTCCTTTCGAATCGTACGATTCGAGTTCTGGTCGATGGTTTATCATCTGACAAATTTAAACTAAACGCTGGTGTCCCTCAAGGTTCTGTTCCTTTTCCCACCCTCTTCTTAATATTCATTAATGATCTTCTATCTTTAACTTCCAATCCAATTAACAGTTTCGCAGATGACAGCACCCTTGTAGCTTCCTATGAATTCCATAGCCGCTGTAACATTAATCATCAGGTTAATACAACAGCAAAAAATTTCACTGTCAGTGAGCTAAATAACGATTTAGCAAAAATTCACAAATGGGGTGAAAATAATCGTGTTCAATTCAACACGAAGAAAACCCAATGCTGTCTCATCTCGCGAAAAATAGCAACTTCCATTCCCAACTTGATTTTTCAGGGAGAAGTTTTGCAGCACTCAACAGATTTAAATATTTTGGGCATCGGGTTAAACCAGAAATTGACTTGGTCAAATCACATTTTTGGTATAGCTAAAGATGCAGCTAAGTGTTTGGGTTTTTTGTATCGCTGTAAAACTTTCTTCTCTCCATTAGATCTCCTCAATATCTATAAAACATATATTAGACCAAAAATGGAGTATAATGCACATATCTGGGCTGGTGCACCCCAATCAGCGCTGGGATATCTTGATAAAGTGCAAAACAGAGCTATTCGTCTTATAAATGATCCCAGTGTTACCGCAACGCTCACTCCACTTAGCCATCGGCGTACAGTCTGGTCACTTACCCTGTTTTATAGATACCTAGTGGGGACGAACACCTGTTCTAAAGAAATAAAACAAATAATGCCTCCACTCAAAGTTTTCCAACGTGAAACAAGGAGTGCAACAGATGCTCATCCCTACTGCGTCGACTTGTTAAGATGGCGAAACACGGCTTATGGAAATTCGTTTGTTATGCGCATGTCGAGATTATGGAACCACATTCCGTCCAATGTGTTCCCTAAAGTTGGTAATTCGTATGTGTACGACTTAAATAAATTTAGGAAGAATATTAACATCTTTCTCCTAAATATCCCTCCAAATTTTCCCCATCCACCATAATCCAAAATTCCCAAATATCCTCCGACAATCCTAAAATCCTTTCATATCCCATCCCTGTAACCAAACTGTACATTTGTATCACAGGTTCCTTCCTAAAGTTTGGTTCAAAAAGGGTGTGGTTTTGGTGCGTTAAAATCGCACACTACCCAACGAAATACCGCAAAGTTTCAATGGGTGGCTTTCGAGCGTTCCATTCCCTCGTAAAAAAAAATACTGGCTATCACTGAAACATTAGGTATCAATTTTTTATACCTTGGTATTGTTTACTTTCCTCCAAATTCTGACAATTCCTCATATTCTGATTTTTTCGAGATATATCAACTTATTATATCGAATATGAATGAGGATGATTCAATTTTAATTTTTGGGGACTTTAATCGTCCTTCCTTATCTTTTATTGTTGACGAATCTGATAATTTGATACTACCAATCAACTTTCAGGACGAAATAGATTTCAATCTTATTAATGATCGTATTATAAATAATAATACTAATACTAATAATAATACTAATAATAATACTAATAATAACACTAATAATAATAATAATAATAAAAATAATATTAACAATAATAATAATAATAACAATAATAATACTAATATAATGATAATAGTATTAATGTTAATATTAATAATGATAATATAAACAACGTTAATATTCATAATGACAATAATATAAATGCTAATGCCAATAATAATAGTAATAATAATAATAATAATTTCTCGTTAAACCCGTTATTACCTCCAATTGTAAGAATGACACAAAAATCTCTAACTGAGGACTGTGCCTACGCACTTTCCAGATTTAGAATGAAAAAATTCTGAATTATGTGAGACTATTTCTTGCATTTTTGCACGATGACAAAAATAATCGAGTAATTGAGGGTAAAACTAGAACAAACTTGCTTGTTTTGATACATAATGAAGGCATCAACTTATAAAGAATTATATAGCCTCTATTTTAAATATCACAAAAATATTGGTTTCACTTCTAAACAAGTAGAAGATGATCTGAGTGCTTTCCGAAGTCATTGCAATAGCAATTATTACAATCACTTGAATCAATCTCGTGAAAATTATAATAATTTTTTTCGGCCAAGCAGCATAACAACTTAAATTCAAACCTTTATATCGATTCCCACACTATCTTAGTAACACTGTCTAACCATAGTATCAATAATAAAAAGAGCATTTATTCCTCTAACAACCTGAAATTTTTCTACCACAATTGTAGTGGTATGAGAGGCAAGCTTAAGAAATTATTTATTGACGCTAAGTCATGTGAATTTAATATACTGGCTATCACTGAAACATTAGGTACCAATTTTTTATACCTTGGTATTGTTTACTTTCCTCCAAATTCTGACAATTCCTCATATTCTGATTTTTTCAAGATATATCAACTTGTTATATCGAATATGAATGAGGATGATTCAATTTTAATTTTTGGGGACTTTAATCGTCCTTCCTTATCTTTTATTGTTGATGAATCTGATAATTTGTTACTACCAATCAACTTTCAGGACGAAATAGATTTCGATCTTATTAATGCATTTTATGGTAATGATTTACAACAAATTATCTGCTCTCCGAATAACCATAACAAATGGTTGGATCTTGCATTCTCGAATGCATATGATCGAGTGGTGGTAAAACTCGCTGATGAAGCAGAAAACCTTTTTACTAACACTCCACATCATAACGCAATCATCTTTGAATTTTCCACTTCTATACCACTTTTTACTAAATCTTACAATAATATTTTTGTATATGACTTCTTTAATGCTGATTATCAAAGCATTAATTTTGCTTTATCAGTTATTAGTTGGGACGACCTGTTAATCGAACAGGATATTGACTTAATGATTACTCAATTCTATACAAAGCTATTTGAGATAATCAACTCTTTTGTTCCTAAAATTAAGCAAAAGAGACAAAACAAACGAACCTTGGCTCAATGGAGAACTTAGGACATTGCGTAACCAACGCAACAAACTATACAAAATAATTAAAAATTCAATAGAGCCTAATAATGATTTATTGGACAAGTATAAGGATCTTGCTTTTGAATTTGAACAAAAATATAACCTAGCTTATGATAATTATGTTACTAACGTAAACAACAAATTAATTACCGATCCTAAAAAATTTTTTGACTTCGTTAATACAAAACGCAAAACTTACGGCTATCCAAGCTCAATGTCAAAAGACAAATGTTACCGCATACAAAAAATTTTAATAGATGTACAATTGCTTTTGTAATATCAATAACAAAATTTACTAAAGAAAATTGTTTGTTGTTTTGTAAACTATTTTGGAAAAAATTCTTAATAAAGTTAAATTTATAAACTAGATACTATGAATTAGATACAAATTTTCAAATTACAAAATTTTAATTAATACCTTTCGCCAAGATAATTTCGGAAAAGAATATTATAGTTATACTTTTTTGAACTTAACATTGTTGTTGTTGTTTTGAAAGGGGGGGGAAACACTGGTCTCCCCCTCACACCTGGGCCTTGCGGCTCGCATTCCCTCTCTCAGAGGCGCTCGTATTTTACTACAGCGCCTCGTTGAGCGATTCTATATCCCTCATGAATCTTACTAATTTTCCCTGGTCTGATTCCCTTTCTGCATTGGTTTCCTTCACTTCATTAGAGCTTTCTAACAATTCAGTGTTGAATTTGATTTATGCAGACTACCCTTCATTATATATATTGTAGATTTGCAGTTCGTAAAAATATTTATTATTCTGCCCTGTACCTCTTTCCGTTACAGTTCCTGCACCGCTTTCAAAATAGGAGTTACTTCCAGTTGACGAACTGTTTCATGGCTTGCTTATGATCTAGGAATCCCTACAACTGGTGCGTCGCATACTTTTCCTATACCGCAGCGACTTTCTTTCTAAACCGCGTCGGTTTATATGTCTACCGTAATCGGTGGTGTTCTAGCGTCGATACGAGACATTCCCGTTTTCGTTTTGAATTTACTGTCTAGTCTGGGTTTCCCTGCCATGTCATCACTGGTGTTCTTGACTACCCATATTGAACGTAACATTTGTATTCTAAATATTGTTGAAGAAATTCATTGAACATAAAAATATAACCTAGCTTATGATAATTATGTTACTAACGTAAACAACAAATTAATTACCGATCCTAAAAAATTTTTTGACTTCGTTAATACAAAACGCAAAACTTACGGCTATCCAAGCTCAATGTCAAAAGACAAATGTTACCGCATACAAAAAATTTTAATAGATGTACAATTGCTATTGTAATATCAATAACAAAATTTACTAAAGAAAATTGTTTGTTGTTTTGTAAACTATTTTGGAAAAAATTCTTAATAAAGTTAAATTTATAAACTAGATACTATGAATTAGATACAAATTTTCAAATTACAAAATTTTAATTAATACCTTTCGCCAAGATAATTTCGGAAAAGAATATTATAGTTATACTTTTTTGAACTTAACATTGTTGTTGTTGTTTTGAAAGGGGGGGAAACACTGGTCTCCCCCTCACACCTGGGCCTTGCGGCTCGCATTCCCTCTCTCAGAGACGCTCGTATTTTACTACAGTGCCTCGTTGAGCGATTCTATATCCCTCATGAATCTTACTAATTTTCCCTGGTCTGATTCCCTTTCTGCATTGGTTTCCTTCACTTCATTAGAGCTTTCCAACAATTCAGTGTTGAATTTGATTTATGCAGACTACCCTTCATTATATATATTGTAGATTTGCAGTTCGTAAAAATATTTATTATTCTGCCCTGTATCTCTTTCCGTTACAGTTCCTGCACCGCTTTCAAAATAGGAGTTACTTCCAGTTGACGAACTGTTTCATGGCTTGCTTATGATCTAGGAATCCCTACAACTGGTGCGTCGCATACTTTTCCTATACCGCAGCGACTTTCTTTCTAAACCGCGTCGGTTTATATGTCTACCGTAATCGGTGGTGTTCTAGCGTCGATACGAGACATTCCCGTTTTCGTTTTGAATTTACTGTCTAGTCTGGGTTTCCCTGCCATGTCATCACTGGTGTTCTTGACTACCCATATTGAACGTAACATTTGTATTCTAAATATTGTTGAAGAAATTCATTGAACATATGAACGGATTGAACCGATGAATTTCCTATATACAAGTTGAATTTTCGTTTAAGCAATAATATTCTTTGCTTGTATCGGTATATTTCTTTCATTTTATTTTCGTGATCAAAAACGATCCAAGATTCCAAAAATAAATGTAGTATTAAAAAGTACTCTCCAGGAGTCGAATCTTGATTGCACAAAGCAATAACTAAACCACTCATAACAATTTCTTCAAATTTTTTATCTCTGCATTATTTGATTCTTTGTTATTGTTTTTATTATTAACCGTACAAATGCATTTAAAGATAATTTGGAAATTGTATTGTATTAATATATTGTACATATACTTAAACATTTGGAAAAATTGAAAATATGAATTTAGATAGTATTTGGAAGTTTTGTATTGAATGCATTTTTAGTAATTTTTGCAATAATCAATCGAATTCATGTATTTAAAAAATATTTAAAAAGAAACATTGTAAATGTAAAACTGAGTTTTTAGTATCATTTTTGATACTAAAAAAGTCTAGAACTCTAGAAAACCAAAAAAATAAATTTTTGTTTTTATGTGAAAACCTTTCGCTTGAAATTAAAGTATATATAGATTCTAAACATATATAATTTCTGGTTGTTTATATGCTATGTTGTAACCTGGAAATTAAATAAAAATTCATACTTAAGAAATTTACCTGAGCTATCTGTTTCTGAATATAAATCTTTTAAATTTAAATCGTTATAACTAAGTTTTGATTCACAATGTTGTGGATTTTCCTTTAAAGCAGCTGATTTAATATACTGTATCCATTGATTTAAAGCAATTGAAGATTCTGCAGCAAAATAAAATGTTTTAGTTGTATGGTATATTTTAAAGGCAAATGGTTTTGAATGAACCTCTTCAGCTAATGAAACGGTAAATCCTGGTAGAAATATCATAAAACTTGCCTTTTGAGAATTTTTTGCGAAAAAACCATACAAAACAGTTTCAACCAAAATGAAATATAACTTATTCCAATATATTATTCCTCTTTTATCTTTTGCTCTTCTATATAAGTGACCTTGAATATCGCCAGTTCCAATATTTTTTAAGTTAACCTTTCGCCTTTTTGCTTTTAAACTATTTTTTTTTTTCAACGTCAGCACTTTCGTCCTTACCGGTAATTCAAAATCCGTTAATTGTGGTAATGTTGACAACAATGAAGTTTCATGTTTGTATAAAATTTGTCCTTGATGATATGCGGTTAAAGCCGATGGTTGTTCCGTAATGTTGGCAGACATATAACCGCTTGTTAATTGTACTTCTGTAGCACCTATATTATGCAACTGAGTAAAATTTTGTGGTTTAGGTGGGGGTATGGGCACTGTAATTAAATCAACTTGTTTTTTATGTCTAGGTGGCGGCAAAGGTGGAGTTTTTTGTAGAAATTCTTTTCTTGGCTCTACCGCGGGAGGACGATCAAATTCTTCTTCTGAATTATCATATGTAGGTGTACTGTGAGATTTATCTAATCTTCCACGTCTATATAGAAGACGGTTTTCGCCATTGTGATGCTTTTCATATTCAATTTTTATCCTTTCCAAACTAGTACTGGAACTCTTTACGTCTAAAATAACTTTATTAAGCAGAGTACTATTTCCTTTTATAAAAAAATTTGCATTGCGATTATTTTCAAGAAGTAATTTAAATGCCTTTGACTCTTGGTTAATTTCTTCTTCATCATCAGCAAAAGGAATTGGCTCAAAGGTTTCTAGAATTGTATTTTCCACATTACAAATATATTTATTATCAGCAGAATATTTATTGATTTTCATATTAGAATCAAAGCGAACCACTTTACATACGCCAGAATTATAGCCATCTGTAACACTACAAGTTTGATCCTTTCTAAACAAATAACCATTTTCGTTTCCTTCAACTGCCTTATCTTTTTCTCTTATTAATTCATTTAAGGTATTATTAATCGCAACATGTCCATTATTAGAATTAACATTTCCAGTAATTCCAATACATGTGGATGGTCTAGGAATTATTTCAAGACCAAATCCAAAAGAAACTGATTTATCTCTTAAACTTGGGGAAGATGGATTACCTAAAAATTAAAAATCAATTAACTTAGTTTTTAATATAAATGTTACGGTGAATTCGATTAATCCATGCATAATTATCAGCGGTTTACAAACTAACATATGATATTCGAGAATTTAAATAATTGTCTTAAATTTATTAAATATACTGGACATAGTTTTTCTTTGTCCATTCGCATGTTCAATAAATGAATCTCGTAATGTGTATAAAAAAAAAATTAAAAAAAAAACACGCAAGTTAGGGAAAACAAATCTTGAAGTACAAGCTGATAAAAAGAAAAGTTCATTTCTGAGAAAACAGAAAATAGTGTACGTTTAAGAATACCTGAAGTTGGTAGAGCTAGAAAACTAAAAAAATTTTTTAGCTGTTATAATAGAACTTAAAATGAGCTAAGTTAAATACCAAATAAGGAAAATTTCCAAATTTAATACAAAAAATAAGTTTACAATTTGCAATTTATGAAAGTTGATGAAATTGATGAAGTGTGTAATTCAAAATGCAATCTTGTGAAAATAGTTTCTTTTTTCTATTTTTTTTTTAACTTTTTTTACAATGAACTTGTTATTTTTATTTTTAATTTTTCATGCCGTTTATCGTTCATCTATAGATTAAAATTTATAGTTTCCAATTAATTTTAATTGTTAAATAAAATTTTATTTTTGTTTTTATTTTATGAAATAAAATTTTTAGTTTTGAATTTGTTAAGTTTGGAACGAAAATTATTTTATTATTTTCTTTAACAAAGATATGAGGTTATTCATAATTTTCGGTATATTTGATAAAAGTATCACATTCTCCAATACTTATTGTAAATTCAAATAATCACCAGTAAATAAATGTATTATAATTAACCTATTCGTCTAATTCACCGTAACATAAACACTAAAAAAAACTGTTTTGAGACAAACCACTTTGAATTCTGGGTACATTTGGATCATGCCAAAATGAAAGAGAAATGTTTTTAAAAAATGATAGTTCGTCACCACATATTGTATTTCTTCTTTGTAGCACAGCTCTTGGTTTAGGATAATACATTCGTTTTTCTTTGCCTGAAGATTTAGAATAAATGGATGTCAAAATATCATCACTACAACTAGAATCTGTATCTGAAGAATTATTTGTATTTTTTTTTGTTATTTTTATTGGAAGATTAAAATCAGGAACAGCCAGAAAATTTGCTCGCGGACTTGGTATATTTTCGCCCCATCGAGTTGTTGCAGAGCGTTTTTTGCTTGGTAGCCGATATGGTTGCATGTAAACTTGGCCATAAATTTTCATGTGCTTGGGCCTTTTCTTCAATGTTAGGAGAACGTCCGGAGTCGATTCACGTAAATGTAAAATTACAGTTTTATATTGCCATCCTACTACAGTTTGATAATTAATTTGAATAATTTCATCACCATCTTCTATTTTACCAGAAGTGTGAGCTGGTGAATTGTATTTTATTTCTGTTACCCTATTTATTCCATGATAACTTGGAATTAAATTAAAACCCAATTCTGATTCTCGTTTTTTTACCGTGACAAGGTTTAGAGCTGCCGGTTGCAAAAGCATAGGATCGGTTATATCTTGAATTATGTAGTCGCCTAACTTTGCTAGTTTCTTTGCAGTTGCATTAATTTGATCTACAGGGTTTTCAACAAATCTATCTCTTTGAGCCATTGTTGCCATTTCTAAACCAAGTTTTAGTAAATTTTTTCTAATTTCATTAAACTGCAGTTGACCTTTAAAAGGAGGGCGTTCCAGCCAAGTTACCAAAGGTTTGATAGTTGCTATGGTCCGCGTTATATCGTTTAAAATTTCAGTTTCAATTTTTGTTTTATCACGGAAGTGTGTGAGTCGACGAAACAAATTTTGAGAAGCAGAGGCCACTTGCAAAGCTAGAAACTGTAAGTTTTCTTTATCTAAATTAAAGTGCTAAAAATAAATGAGTATGAATATTTATATAAAGAAGATATGAATATATTTCGAATAAAAATATTACTAACAAAATTTCTCAGATTTTCTACAGCTTCAAGAACTATTTCTTGATGTCCAATTGAGAATATTCCTAGTTGCTCCAATTCATAAGGTCGTATATTAAGTAATTTGTGTCCATTAACTTCATTGTTCGTAAATGAATGAATATACTTATACATAGAATCATCCAAACCTTAAAATGTATATAAAAATCTTAAAATCGTAGTATTCAATATTTTTAAAAATTCAATTAATAAATTTATTTGGGTAAGATTACAAAAATCCTTTTTTTAAATTTTCAGTTAACAAAGAAATAATTTTTTTTTTTGTAACAAATGAACCTGTTCCTCGTTTTTGAGTTAAATAATGTGCCCTAAGGACGATGATGCAAAAATATATATATATTCAAATATTAAACAATTTGAATCAAATCTGCCAAATACTGTTGAAATTTTAAAAACATCTTTAAGTGATAAAGTATACTTAATAGGAACTGCACATTTTAGTAGAAAATCACAAACTGATGTTTCATATGTTATGCGCAATGTAAAACCGGATGGTTTAGTTTTAGAATTGTGTCCCTTGCGTTTACATATTTTACAATTTGATGAAGAAACTTTGTTAAAAGAAGCTCAAAATTTAAATGCTTCTAAAATACAACATATTTTTAAAGAGCATGGTGTAACTAATGGAATGTTTTACTTATCGTTTCTCAGAACAAATGCTAATATTACTAAACAGCTTGGAATAGCTCCTGGTGGTGAATGTCGCAGAGCAGTACAAGAAGCCAAACAATTTGCAAATTGTAAAATATTTTTAGGCGATAGACCTTTAAATATAACAATAGAAAGAGCTTTATCCGCCTTAAATTTTAAACAAAAAATGTTGTTTTCAATGGCACTTCATGCAGAGCCTGCTCAAAATTGGAAAATTACTGAAGAAGAAGTTGAGAAATACAAACAACGTGACTCTGAACCATTAAAACAAATGAAAATCAATGCACCATCAATATATAAATCTTTTGTTGTGGAACGCGATTATATTTTAGCTCACTCTTTAAGTATTGCTATTAAAAAATGTAGATTAATAAACCACCGTACAGTAACAGTAGTTGGAGTAATTGGAATGGGTCATATGAAAGGAGTAATCGATTATTTTGGAAAGACTAATGATAAAGTAATTTCAAAGTTTATGAAAGTCTCCAAAAATAGCAAAAATAATAATGGATACAAGGCAACATTTAATAATAACGTAGTGACTAACTTTATAACATCCTGTAATAATCTAAGAACAACCTTAAAATGCTTATTTTATTCTCGAAAATATTGGAGTAAATTTAAAAAATAATTTTATACATCTTTAAATATCACAATGTACCTTTCAACCAATCTGTCACTTGATCTGTAGTCCATGAAGCTACATTTATATAGGCCATTGTAATAAAACCAAATACTATAACATTCAATTAGTTTTTAATTAAATTTCCACTAAATAGGAATAATTTATATTTAAAATATGTTAATAATCATTTGTCGCACTTAAATATTTGGTATTCATTATCATAGTTATGGTTTTTACCAATCTTAAAAACTAACGTCAGAATAGTTTTATTGTCGTCCTGAACGTTTAAGTGTTAACTAACAAAATACAAGCTTGGGTATCAAAAGTTGTCGCACTAGAACCGAATTACTGCTTTAATACGTTACTTTAAAAATTTTAATTTTCCAATTATTTGTATACGAATCAGTTATTCTAAAAATAACATTAAAAAATTTATGATCTAAATGTTTATTTACGCTTACCACTTTTTCATGGTTTAAACCTAAACTATTTGAAGGGAGAAATCATTAAAGTTTCTCAAAACAGTTATCACTTTTGTGCTACATAAATGATAAAATTTATCATAAACAGAATCGTGAACTAATTCTGATGTTTTTTCATAAACAGTATCGTGAACTAATTCTGATTAAAAAATTGTCTTAAACCAAATATAATTGTCATAGACAACAGTGTTGGTTTTCTCTATTCTAATTCTCACAAAACAACATAATTAACGGTCAAAATGACGTTTTATGTTGTGTTATGTGCAAATAAAGTTATACCAATTCAAAACAGTGTTGTGTTCATATTGTGATATATTTATACAAACATTACAAAACGTCAAGACCAGTTGTACTGAATATTATTGTTAGTAATAAATAATGTAAACATGAGTTATTTTACGTTAGGTATTAAAAAATAGCGATTTTCTCTTAGTTTTTATTTTTAAGTAAGTTCTGTTGTGATTGTACCTACGTTGTTTGTTGAAAATAAAAATTTTATATAAATATGGATTGGTTATATCACTATCTACCAGTAGTAATTTACAATAACCATTTGTGTTAAAAATGAAAACAGGAATTCAGGTATTCAACTATGTCGAAAATAATCTATGGATATTTTATGGGTGTGGTTTCAAATATTCAATTAATTTCAAATGAGGATAATAAAGTATTATTACTATTTTTATTATCCTTCTTAAAATAAATATTATTTAAAACAAAATATCATTGACATTTTGAATACCTAGAGTAAGGAAAATCCATTAGTATAAATATATTTCTAAAATTTGTCATCAATTTGATTTTTTGACACTTTCAAATCGATATGTAGTTTTGTAGTACTATAGTACAATGGCAGTACTACTATGACAGACAACATCTTTACAACACCAAAATAGTAGTGGCAGTACGTTTTTGTTTCAAATTTTTTTATTTTGTTTAGTCGTTTTCAGGTAGCATGTAATTTGGTTTCAAAAATTTTAAAATTTTGTATCAAACATATGTTAGTCGTCAAAAAATTGTTGTCGCCAATAGTTTAAAAAAAGTTTAAAGAACTTTAAAAACAGTTTATTTCCAGTTTCTGTAAATTTTAAAGCCAATTTTAAGACAAAATTATATTAATTTGAAAATTATGATTTTTTTTTAAAGTGAAAGTTCTTCTGATCAAAATAAAATAAATAATATTATGTACAGAAGAATTTTAAGAGATAACAGTATGTAATATATTTGAACTTCCAGCAAATGAGTGTTTAAAAAGAACTTTTATATTATAAAGTATTAATCTATTAATAATATAAATGTTTTAGGTTTACAAATTTTTTAGAGTTGGAAAGGACGCATTTAAAATGTTATTTGAAACAATTAAACTTAAACGAAATAGAAGAATTACAGGTATAACCAATAATATAGGTACCAATAATACAATTGGCAACAACATTGAATGTTTTAGCCAGCGGTAGCTATCAAATTAATGTTGGTAGTCACAAAGCATTGTTTACGGCACAGACGACGGTATCTAAAATTTTTACGAATACATTTTAAACCTTAGAAGAAAAAATAAAGGATATGCCCGCATATGCTCTGTGGTTATAGATAATATTTCTTCCTTTAAATAGCATATTGCAAGAAAAATAATGATAAAATTTATAAATTTAATATGGATACTTACATTCTTTTTTTGTTAAACAAGAAAATTTTTAAAAATCAATATCACAAATAAATTAATGTATGTACATTATATAAAATTTTAAATCAAAATATCTTTTACCATGACAAATTCAATTACAAGTAAACTGACGCTCTTTGTTCTATAAATTTTGTATTGAGTTTCAAATTCTATTCTATATTTGTATTGAATTTCAAATTTTGTGATGCCAAGATATTTCACCGCCCGTTTTGTCTACACCTATTCTTCGCCGATTCGCATCGGGAATTCAAGGTTCATCCTCCTTTTTTAGCATCGACTCATCCGGTAGGTCTAACCTCAACAGATTGTCATATGCAGCATTCCAGAGGTCGGGGCCAGTGAACGAACCTTGCGCCGCACCCCCAGTCACGGCGATACTCCCTTGCCCTTAAGCCGTGTCGAAGAGTACAGTACGATCTTCAAGATAGTCGCTGATCATTGTTAGCAGATATTCCGGAACGCAGAATTCCTGCTCCAGAGCTTCCATCTAAATTCACGAGGAGAACTATACGACGTGAAAAATGGTTGTGGTCCTCGGCCCTGCTCATCGCAGATATCACTTCCGCAATGGCATCTGCTGTGGAACGACCGCTCAATAGCAGTATGTCAGAACCCTTCTCCCGGACAAGCTGATGGAGGAGGTCATCTGCCACTCGGCTCCGATTCAAGTTTGCCTGGAGGACGCACATCATTTCCCTGTCGCTTTGGCCTTTGTCAGAGCATCTCTGAATGAATACCGTGCATAACCCTGTGCCAAGAGCGTGATCCAGATTTTCCTGTTGCACGCCCGCTTCGGCACAGAGTATGCAATGGGCCTTCTCTTTACAGGCCTTAGCGACATGCCCCTCTTTTCCGCAGCGAAAGCAGGCTTTGCTTCTATCAGGTTCCCTGCAAGCACCAGACTCGTGACCGAAACTCAGACACTTAGAGCAGCTTCGGAGCTCGATCCTTAGCCTAACCCTGCAGAAAACCCATCTTATTTTAAGCCTTCCCTGCTTCAGTAGCTTTATGGCTGCTTGTTCGGGGAGGTCCACGATGGCTGCTGTTTGAATCACAAAAAATAAACAAAAAACTTATTTTAGTTTAGAATTCAAATTTATTAATGATTATATTTTACTTAAAATTAAGTCTTTAAATACAATTTTATTTCCATAATAATTATACATTATGCAACGAAATTAACTGACACAACAAATATTTAATTTACTTTAAAACAATTAAAATTATGAATGTTGTTCACTACAATGACTTTAAAGGTATTTTATTAAGTTAAGTTCAATTAAATTATATTACAAAGAAATGTGCATCATAAGCAAAAATGTACGTTAAACAATTATGAAATAAACAATATTAAAATTAGTTAATATAAATAAAAGTTGTTATATATATTAATGTTAAGTTTATAATGTTAAAAACTTATGTTCTGCGAGCAGCTGCCA
Organism: Dolichopus griseipennis; assembly: GCA_963082915.1. Taxonomy (NCBI): domain Eukaryota; kingdom Metazoa; phylum Arthropoda; class Insecta; order Diptera; family Dolichopodidae; genus Dolichopus; species Dolichopus griseipennis. Next base: position 221,451,811 of record OY720441.1, on the reverse strand, counting down.
TTTGGGACCTTGAATTTGGCACTGTGAGTCCAACCCTTAACCCTGCAACATCTCCGAGATCCCTTCTCAATGCCTGCTCTACTTCTGCTCGTTCGGTGAGGCAGTCCAATCCCTCACTTCTAATAATAAAAAGGTTAGGATTATACCGAAAAAAAAAAAAAAAAAAAAAAAATCTCTCAGTACTTCCCAGCATCTCGCCTTACTGTGATTGATGGCAAGTCCCAATTGCCGCTTCTTCTCCTTGTGATCCGAGGACCATAGTCTAACTTCCTCCTCCGTTCTAGCTCTCTGAGCTTTTCTCCTCAGTCGGAGGAAATCTCTCCGTAGGTCAGCTATTTCGGCTGTACATTGGCTGTTTTCCACGGAGAATTTGCTTCAGCTGCATTTAGCGGTCGCAGGCTATTAAACGTCCATAATAATTATTAAGAAAAACTATTTAACATAAAAAAAAAACACTTCATTTTTTACATGTTAATTTTTAAAATAAGAAAAACCTTTTTTGTTAAATATTTTTGTAGGTTAAGTTATTATAAGTATGTAAGAAAATAACAAAATAAAAGTTCAATTAAAAAAAAAAAACAAGTAAAGTAACAGTCAGTCGGTGCAATTGATTTAGAAATACCCTACACCTATTTGGTTCAAATTTAAGGACATATCCATAAGTCATTTTAACACCAAAAAAGCTGTTATTAATTTGATTGTAAGACATAGCTAACCAAATTAACTTTATAATACTAAAAACATTTTCTAATTACACTCTCTATTAAAAAATATTACAAATTCTTACTAATTTATCTATTTAAAAATATTAAAAAACAAACAAACTTGAAATAAATGAAAATATATTTATTCCAATTCAATTACAAACTGAAAAAATTCTAATTATTATATTTTGTGATAAAATGATAATCAAAGCATAATATATTTAATAATCCAAATTTTTAAAAATTGCAATTATTTTAAATGGTTAGTTTATATACCTAATAGAAAAGCTTATAAACGCAAAATATGCAATAAATGTATTTCTAAAATACAATTACAAATTTAGACCTTTTCATATAATTCATTTAAATATAAAAATAAATTTTACATAAATGCAGCAAGTACCTTTGAACATAGCTGAACCACTACAATTAAGTCTAGATTTCGGTGACACATAGGACATAGGAAATATATTCTTTGGCTTCGAAATTAAACTCGACCACAACCAATTCCGATGGTTCTTTCATTACTAGTAGCCTAGAGTTTAAATTTCATCAAAATACCGGCATTATTTTTTGAGTTATGGTGTTTTTAAGATATATGTTTGTTAGTCCTTGAATTTTCCAGGGGTTCCAGAACCCGAAACCATGGAACGATTTCGCCCATATGCAGTCCCGTCATACTTTCAATACTAGTTAACCCTTGTACACAATTGGAACGTTCTATCTTAATTTTAAGTTACTAGTGTTATTAATTTCGGTGATAAGCTTTTACACATTGGGGGATCTAAGAGAGGTACTGAACGACCACTCCAAATGATCCCAAATTAGGGGGGCACGCAAGAAATAGTAAAGGGCACCCCGGGCCAAATTAGAAGCTTCTACATTTGTTTCAAGTTACTATCTTTATTAATTTCGAAAATATGCTTTAAGGTCCTCGGAACTGAGTGGCTGGTCCCCGACCCACCACTCCAATGGGGCCCAAATTTCCAAGACACTTACGAAATAGGAAGGGACACCCTGATACCAAATTTGGAGGTTCTATCTTCATCATCATCATCATCAAATTTGGAGGTTCTATCTTATCATGATTGATTGATGATGATGATGATGATGATGATGATGATGATGATGATGATGATGATGATGATGATGATGATGATGATGATGATGATGATGATGATGATGATGATGATGATGATGATGATGATGATGATGATGATGATGATGATGATGATGATGATGATGATGATGATGATGATGATGATGATGATGATGATGATGATGATGATGATGATGATGATGATGATGATGATGATGATGATGATGATGATGATGATGATGATGATGATGATGATGATGATGATGATGATGATGATGATGATGATGATGATGATGATGATGATGATGATGATGATGATGATGATGATGATGATGATGATGATGATGATGATGATGATGATGATGATGATGATGATGATGATGATGATGATGATGATGATGATGATGATGATGATGATGATGATGATGATGATGATGATGATGATGATGATGATGATGATGATGATGATGATGATGATGATGATGATGATGATGATGATGATGATGATGATGATGATGATGATGATGATGATGATGATGATGATGATGATGATGATGATGATGATGATGATGATGATGATGATGATGATGATGATGATGATGATGATGATGATGATGATGATGATGATGATGATGATGATGATGATGATGATGATGATGATGATGATGATGATGATGATGATGATGATGATGATGATGATGATGATGATGATGATGATGATGATGATGAGATGATGATGATGATGATGATGATGATGATGATGATGATGATGATGATGATGATGATGATGATGATGATGATGATGATGATGATGATGATGATGATGATGATGATGATGATGATGATGATGATGATGATGATGATGATGATGATGATGATGATGATGATGATGATGATGATGATGATGATGATGATGATGATGATGATGATGATGATGATGATGATGATGATGATGATGATGATGATGATGATGATGATGATGATGATGATGATGATGATGATGATGATGATGATGATGATGATGATGATGATGATGATGATGATGATGATGATGATGATGATGATGATGATGATGATGATGATGATGATGATGATGATGATGATGATGATGATGATGATGATGATGATGATGATGATGATGATGATGATGATGATGATGATGATGATGATGATGATGATGATGATGATGATGATGATGATGATGATGATGATGATGATGATGATGATGATGATGATGATGATGATGATGATGATGATGATGATGATGATGATGATGATGATGATGATGATGATGATGATGATGATGATGATGATGATGATGATGATGATGATGATGATGATGATGATGATGATGATGATGATGATGATGATGATGATGATGATGATGATGATGATGATGATGATGATGATGATGATGATGATGATGATGATGATGATGATGATGATGATGATGATGATGATGATGATGATGATGATGATGATGATGATGATGATGATGATGATGATGATGATGATGATGATGATGATGATGATGATGATGATGATGATGATGATGATGATGATGATGATGATGATGATGATGATGATGATGATGATGATGATGATGATGATGATGATGATGATGATGATGATGATGATGATGATGATGATGATGATGATGATGATGATGATGATGATGATGATGATGATGATGATGATGATGATGATGATGATGATGATGATGATGATGATGATGATGATGATGATGATGATGATGATGATGATGATGATGATGATGATGATGATGATGATGATGATGATGATGATGATGATGATGATGATGATGATGATGATGATGATGATGATGATGATGATGATGATGATGATGATGATGATGATGATGATGATGATGATGATGATGATGATGATGATGATGATGATGATGATGATGATGATGATGATGATGATGATGATGATGATGATGATGATGATGATGATGATGATGATGATGATGATGATGATGATGATGATGATGATGATGATGATGATGATGATGATGATGATGATGATGATGATGATGATGATGATGATGATGATGATGATGATGATGATGATGATGATGATGATGATGATGATGATGATGATGATGATGATGATGATGATGATGATGATGATGATGATGATGATGATGATGATGATGATGATGATGATGATGATGATGATGATGATGATGATGATGATGATGATGATGATGATGATGATGATGATGATGATGATGATGATGATGATGATGATGATGATGATGATGATGATGATGATGATGATGATGATGATGATGATGATGATGATGATGATGATGATGATGATGATGATGATGATGATGATGATGATGATGATGATGATGATGATGATGATGATGATGATGATGATGATGATGATGATGATGATGATGATGATGATGATGATGATGATGATGATGATGATGATGATGATGATGATGATGATGATGATGATGATGATGATGATGATGATGATGATGATGATGATGATGATGATGATGATGATGATGATGATGATGATGATGATGATGATGATGATGATGATGATGATGATGATGATGATGATGATGATGATGATGATGATGATGATGATGATGATGATGATGATGATGATGATGATGATGATGATGATGATGATGATGATGATGATGATGATGATGATGATGATGATGATGATGATGATGATGATGATGATGATGATGATGATGATGATGATGATGATGATGATGATGATGATGATGATGATGATGATGATGATGATGATGATGATGATGATGATGATGATGATGATGATGATGATGATGATGATGATGATGATGATGATGATGATGATGATGATGATGATGATGATGATGATGATGATGATGATGATGATGATGATGATGATGATGATGATGATGATGATGATGATGATGATGATGATGATGATGATGATGATGATGATGATGATGATGATGATGATGATGATGATGATGATGATGATGATGATGATGATGATGATGATGATGATGATGATGATGATGATGATGATGATGATGATGATGATGATGATGATGATGATGATGATGATGATGATGATGATGATGATGATGATGATGATGATGATGATGATGATGATGATGATGATGATGATGATGATGATGATGATGATGATGATGATGATGATGATGATGATGATGATGATGATGATGATGATGATGATGATGATGATGATGATGATGATGATGATGATGATGATGATGATGATGATGATGATGATGATGATGATGATGATGATGATGATGATGATGATGATGATGATGATGATGATGATGATGATGATGATGATGATGATGATGATGATGATGATGATGATGATGATGATGATGATGATGATGATGATGATGATGATGATGATGATGATGATGATGATGATGATGATGATGATGATGATGATGATGATGATGATGATGATGATGATGATGATGATGATGATGATGATGATGATGATGATGATGATGATGATGATGATGATGATGATGATGATGATGATGATGATGATGATGATGATGATGATGATGATGATGATGATGATGATGATGATGATGATGATGATGATGATGATGATGATGATGATGATGATGATGATGATGATGATGATGATGATGATGATGATGATGATGATGATGATGATGATGATGATGATGATGATGATGATGATGATGATGATGATGATGATGATGATGATGATGATGATGATGATGATGATGATGATGATGATGATGATGATGATGATGATGATGATGATGATGATGATGATGATGATGATGATGATGATGATGATGATGATGATGATGATGATGATGATGATGATGATGATGATGATGATGATGATGATGATGATGATGATGATGATGATGATGATGATGATGATGATGATGATGATGATGATGATGATGATGATGATGATGATGATGATGATGATGATGATGATGATGATGATGATGATGATGATGATGATGATGATGATGATGATGATGATGATGATGATGATGATGATGATGATGATGATGATGATGATGATGATGATGATGATGATGATGATGATGATGATGATGATGATGATGATGATGATGATGATGATGATGATGATGATGATGATGATGATGATGATGATGATGATGATGATGATGATGATGATGATGATGATGATGATGATGATGATGATGATGATGATGATGATGATGATGATGATGATGATGATGATGATGATGATGATGATGATGATGATGATGATGATGATGATGATGATGATGATGATGATGATGATGATGATGATGATGATGATGATGATGATGATGATGATGATGATGATGATGATGATGATGATGATGATGATGATGATGATGATGATGATGATGATGATGATGATGATGATGATGATGATGATGATGATGATGATGATGATGATGATGATGATGATGATGATGATGATGATGATGATGATGATGATGATGATGATGATGATGATGATGATGATGATGATGATGATGATGATGATGATGATGATGATGATGATGATGATGATGATGATGATGATGATGATGATGATGATGATGATGATGATGATGATGATGATGATGATGATGATGATGATGATGATGATGATGATGATGATGATGATGATGATGATGATGATGATGATGATGATGATGATGATGATGATGATGATGATGATGATGATGATGATGATGATGATGATGATGATGATGATGATGATGATGATGATGATGATGATGATGATGATGATGATGATGATGATGATGATGATGATGATGATGATGATGATGATGATGATGATGATGATGATGATGATGATGATGATGATGATGATGATGATGATGATGATGTTGATGATGATGATGATGATGATGATGATGATGATGATGATGATGATGATGATGATGATGATGATGATGATGATGATGATGATGATGATGATGATGATGATGATGATGATGATGATGATGATGATGATGATGATATTCAAATAAATTAAAAATACCTACAGAACAATATGTTTCCAAAACTAAAAAAATTAACTTTCTCAAAAAATATACTTTCCGTTGATTTAATGATATACAAATAAATAAATCAAATAGAATAATAACAGGGCCGTAACATATACATTATATCATCCGGTTAATTACTTTTGGCAAAATTTCAAGCTTACAGCTTTATTAAGTGTAGTGGAATACTCATACAAAGAAGGATTTATTGATTAGCCAAAATCAGCATGTACGGCATTCAGTTACTGTCAAAAAGTTTTGAAATAATTAGTTATGTAAAAAAATTTACATGATAGTATACGCGACGTAATTAAATAAATAAACTAGACAAAAAGGTATAAAGCAAACTAAGGAATTCAGAATCATTTTTCGCATGTTTCCAGAACTTTAAATAGGCATACATTTGTAGTAAAAATTAAATTTAAAAATGAAAAAATGGTAGGAAAAATTTATTCTTTGATTTATTGAAAAACTTTTTTTTTTGCTATAAATCTTAAGATTGAGATTTAAAAAAAGACTTCGGTCGACTTGACTATTATTTGTACTTCTGACAGCTTCAATATAATATAATACTAAATACTAAACTTATGAATTATGATATGTTAAATTTTGTTGTACATATTATGTATTCATAGAGTTTTTTAATTAGGATACAGAATACGTACAACATAGTTCATATCGTACTAAAATGTTTAGAAAAAAGTACAGTTTGCTATGAAGGACAGCATTAACTCGAATTTTGGGTTCTTGACTTCAATAAATATATGTATATGTGTTTATGTTTAGAAATATGTATTAATTAGAATAATATTTATATGTATTTAGAATTTTAATTTAATTTAACTGTACCAATTTATCCTCTCTTTAAAGCGGTTTAAGTTATAGAAATAAAACTCAAA
>OY720441.1:221291646-221443823 GCA_963082915.1 Dolichopus griseipennis | reverse complement strand
TGATGATGATGATGATGATGATGATGATGATGATGATGATGATGATGATGATGATGATGATGATGATGATGATGATGATGATGATGATGATGATGATGATGATGATGATGATGATGATGATGATGATGATGATGATGAAGATGATGATGATGATGATGATGATGATGATGATGATGATGATGATGATGATGATGATGATGATGATGATGATGATGATGATGATGATGATGATGATGATGATGATGATGATGATGATGATGATGATGATGATGATGATGATGATGATGATGATGATGATGATGATGATGATGATGATGATGATGATGATGATGATGATGATGATGATGATGATGATGATGATGATGATGATGATGATGATGATGATGATGATGATGATGATGATGATGATGATGATGATGATGATGATGATGATGATGATGATGATGATGATGATGATGATGATGATGATGATGATGATGATGATGATGATGATGATGATGATGATGATGATGATGATGATGATGATGATGATGATGATGATGATGATGATGATGATGATGATGATGATGATGATGATGATGATGATGATGATGATGATGATGATGATGATGATGATGATGATGATGATGATGATGATGATGATGATGATGATGATGATGATGATGATGATGATGATGATGATGATGATGATGATGATGATGATGATGATGATGATGATGATGATGATGATGATGATGATGATGATGATGATGATGATGATGATGATGATGATGATGATGATGATGATGATGATGATGATGATGATGATGATGATGATGATGATGATGATGATGATGATGATGATGATGATGATGATGATGATGATGATGATGATGATGATGATGATGATGATGATGATGATGATGATGATGATGATGATGATGATGATGATGATGATGATGATGATGATGATGATGATGATGATGATGATGATGATGATGATGATGATGATGATGATGATGATGATGATGATGATGATGATGATGATGATGATGATGATGATGATGATGATGATGATGATGATGATGATGATGATGATGATGATGATGATGATGATGATGATGATGATGATGATGATGATGATGATGATGATGATGATGATGATGATGATGATGATGATGATGATGATGATGATGATGATGATGATGATGATGATGATGATGATGATGATGATGATGATGATGATGATGATGATGATGATGATGATGATGATGATGATGATGATGATGATGATGATGATGATGATGATGATGATGATGATGATGATGATGATGATGATGATGATGATGATGATGATGATGATGATGATGATGATGATGATGATGATGATGATGATGATGATGATGATGATGATGATGATGATGATGATGATGATGATGATGATGATGATGATGATGATGATGATGATGATGATGATGATGATGATGATGATGATGATGATGATGATGATGATGATGATGATGATGATGATGATGATGATGATGATGATGATGATGATGATGATGATGATGATGATGATGATGATGATGATGATGATGATGATGATGATGATGATGATGATGATGATGATGATGATGATGATGATGATGATGATGATGATGATGATGATGATGATGATGATGATGATGATGATGATGATGATGATGATGATGATGATGATGATGATGATGATGATGATGATGATGATGATGATGATGATGATGATGATGATGATGATGATGATGATGATGATGATGATGATGATGATGATGATGATGATGATGATGATGATGATGATGATGATGATGATGATGATGATGATGATGATGATGATGATGATGATGATGATGATGATGATGATGATGATGATGATGATGATGATGATGATGATGATGATGATGATGATGATGATGATGATGATGATGATGATGATGATGATGATGATGATGATGATGATGATGATGATGATGATGATGATGATGATGATGATGATGATGATGATGATGATGATGATGATGATGATGATGATGATGATGATGATGATGATGATGATGATGATGATGATGATGATGATGATGATGATGATGATGATGATGATGATGATGATGATGATGATGATGATGATGATGATGATGATGATGATGATGATGATGATGATGATGATGATGATGATGATGATGATGATGATGATGATGATGATGATGATGATGATGATGATGATGATGATGATGATGATGATGATGATGATGATGATGATGATGATGATGATGATGATGATGATGATGATGATGATGATGATGATGATGATGATGATGATGATGATGATGATGATGATGATGATGATGATGATGATGATGATGATGATGATGATGATGATGATGATGATGATGATGATGATGATGATGATGATGATGATGATGATGATGATGATGATGATGATGATGATGATGATGATGATGATGATGATGATGATGATGATGATGATGATGATGATGATGATGATGATGATGATGATGATGATGATGATGATGATGATGATGATGATGATGATGATGATGATGATGATGATGATGATGATGATGATGATGATGATGATGATGATGATGATGATGATGATGATGATGATGATGATGATGATGATGATGATGATGATGATGATGATGATGATGATGATGATGATGATGATGATGATGATGATGATGATGATGATGATGATGATGATGATGATGATGATGATGATGATGATGATGATGATGATGATGATGATGATGATGATGATGATGATGATGATGATGATGATGATGATGATGATGATGATGATGATGATGATGATGATGATGATGATGATGATGATGATGATGATGATGATGATGATGATGATGATGATGATGATGATGATGATGATGATGATGATGATGATGATGATGATGATGATGATGATGATGATGATGATGATGATGATGATGATGATGATGATGATGATGATGATGATGATGATGATGATGATGATGATGATGATGATGATGATGATGATGATGATGATGATGATGATGATGATGATGATGATGATGATGATGATGATGATGATGATGATGATGATGATGATGATGATGATGATGATGATGATGATGATGATGATGATGATGATGATGATGATGATGATGATGATGATGATGATGATGATGATGATGATGATGATGATGATGATGATGATGATGATGATGATGATGATGATGATGATGATGATGATGATGATGATGATGATGATGATGATGATGATGATGATGATGATGATGATGATGATGATGATGATGATGATGATGATGATGATGATGATGATGATGATGATGATGATGATGATGATGATGATGATGATGATGATGATGATGATGATGATGATGATGATGATGATGATGATGATGATGATGATGATGATGATGATGATGATGATGATGATGATGATGATGATGATGATGATGATGATGATGATGATGATGATGATGATGATGATGATGATGATGATGATGATGATGATGATGATGATGATGATGATGATGATGATGATGATGATGATGATGATGATGATGATGATGATGATGATGATGATGATGATGATGATGATGATGATGATGATGATGATGATGATGATGATGATGATGATGATGATGATGATGATGATGATGATGATGATGATGATGATGATGATGATGATGATGATGATGATGATGATGATGATGATGATGATGATGATGATGATGATGATGATGATGATGATGATGATGATGATGATGATGATGATGATGATGATGATGATGATGATGATGATGATGATGATGATGATGATGATGATGATGGTGTTTACTTTTTCTTTATCGATTATAATTATTTTAATTAATAAAAGATAAACAGAAAAAAGCATAATCAGCAATTACGCAAAAAAAAAAATTATTATATATATTAATTAAGCGAAATGGCTTCGTGCCAAAAGTGCAAACTAAAAATTAAAAGAGAAACGGGTGTAGAATGTGCAGGTGTGTGCAAAAAATTTTATCATGAGGCGTTAAAATGTTCAGGAATGGATCAGTCTACGGTGAACTTACTATACACCAATAGGACTATTAAGTTTATTTGTGACGACTGTATTCAATATATACAAAATGTTGATTTGGTCTTACAAAACATGGACAGTGCAGTTTCAAAAAATAATGAGTACCTTAAGGAATATAAAGAGGAATTTGAACGTGCAATAAAAAAAAATGAAAATGAAGTCGTTGAATTACTTAAGGCTATTGAAACTAATTAAATGAAGAGATTGGAAGAAATTAAAGCCAGTCAACAAAAAAAAAAATAGAGAAAATGCAAAAATTTACTGAAGTCTTCAAAATTGAAACAGAAAAAGTGAATGAATCATTTGTTAGTGCAATTAAAAAAAATTAAGAGGTCTGCAAAAAAATGAATGTTACAAATAATATAAATTCGAATATGGGTCAAACAATGTCATTTGCTGATGTAATTAAAAATACTAAAGCAAGTGTAAATTTAAAAATGAAGAAAGAGTTACCTTTAATAATAAAACCGAAGAATAAGCAGAAAACTGAAAAAACGAAAAGTGATTTAAATACAAAGGTGGACCCAAAAAATTTGAAAATAAAGAATATTGAAAACAAAAGTAATGGGATGATTTTAATAGAAACGGAAACCATCGAAGATCGTGAAAATATCAAAAAGGAATTAGAAGAAAAAATGAAAGATAATTATGATATCAAAATACCTGTGGTCATTAAACCTAACATAGAAATTGTGCACATAAATAATAAATTTAGTGAAAATGATATTGTGGGAAAACTTAAAAAACAAAATTCTTTTCTACAAATGAGTGAACTTAAAGTATTAAAGATATATCCAGTGAAAAAATACAACAAAGAAATGTTTAATGCAATTATAGAAGTGGATAAGGAATCATTCCCAAAATTAATAGCTAACGAAAAATTATGTATTGGATGGGAAAGGTGCAAGGTCTTTGATGACATAAAAGACTCTAGATGTTATAAATGTAAAGGATTTAACCATAGGGCTGCGGAATGCACGAATAAAGAAACATGCTTGAACTGCCACCAACAACACAAAACAAGTGAATGCCAAAAAGAGGAAATTAATAAATGCATTAATTGCTTAAAATCGAACGAAAAATTCAGTTTGGGGTTGGATGTTAATCATAAAACTTTTAGTAGATCATGTCCAGTGTATAAAAATAAATTAAGTATAAGAAAACAAAAAATCGGATACTAGCAATTAAGGAAAATAGAAGAGGAAGATAACTAATTAAATATAAATGTAAATGAAAATAAAAAAAGTGATTCTGCATGCAGAACTGATAATGTTAATGATAATATTAATAAGAATAATACTAATGTTAAACCAAGTATAAATAATATTAGAGACACTAACAGTTATATAACTCTTATAAAAAATGAAAATAATAACAATGAAAATAGTAATAATAATAATAGTAATAATAATAATATTAACCATAACAGTGAAAAGACTAACAAAATTGATTATAATAAAGATAAAAAGAAGCGCAACTATATTCTTTCATATTTTCCAAAATTATGGTAAAACAAGTAAAGAAACAGTCAGTCGGTGCAACCGACTTAGAAATACCCTACACCTATTTGGTTCAAATTTAAGGACATATCCATAAGTCATTTTAACACCATAGAAGCTGTTATTAATTTGATCGTAAGACATAGCTAACCAAATTAACTGTATAATACTAAAAACATTTTCTAATTACCCTATCTATTAAAAAATACTACAAATTCTTACTAATTTATCTATTTAAAAATATTAAAAAACAAACAAACTTGAAATAAATGAAAATATATTTATTCCAATTCAATTACAAAATGAAAAAATTCTAATTATTAAATTTTGTGATAAAAAGATAATCAAAGCATAATATATTTAATAATCCAAATTTTTAAAAATTGCAATTATTTTAAATGGTTAGTTTATATACCTAATAGAAAACTTATAAACGCAAAATATGCAATAAATGTATTTCTAAAATACAATTAAAAATTTACACCTTTTCATATAATTCATTTAAATATAAAAATAAATTTTACATAAATGCAGCAAGTACCTTTGAACATAGCTGAACCACTACAATTAAGTCTAGATTTCGGAGACACATAGGACATAGGAAATATATTCTTTGGCTTCGAAATTAAACTCGACCACAACCAATTCCCATGGTACTTTCATTACTAGGAACCTACTGTTAAATTTCATCTAAATACCGGCATTATTTTTTGAGTTATGGTGTTTTTAAGATATATGTTTGTTAGTCCTTGAACTTTTCAAGGGTTCCAGGACCCGAAATTATGGTACGATTTCGCCCATATGCAGTCCCGTCATACTTTCAATACTAGTTAACCCTTGTACACAATTGGAACGCTCTATCTTAATTTTAAGTTACTAGTTTTATTAATTTCGATGATAAGCTTTTACACATTGGGGGGTCTAAGAGAGGTTCTGAACCACCACTCCAATTGATCCCAAATTAGGGGGGCACGCAAGAAATAGTAAAGAACACCCTTGTGGCAAATTGGAAGCTTCTACATTTGTTTGTAACTATCTTTATTAATTTCGAAAATATGCTTTAAGGGCCTAAGAACTGAGTGGCTGGTCCCCGATCCACTACTCCAATGGGGCCCAAATTTCAAAGACACTTACGAAATAGGAAGGGACACCCTGATACCAAATTTGGAGGTTCTATCTTCATTGGTTTCGGAATTATGCTCGTTTGGCCTAAATTCGATCAAAAAGTTCTAAGTTCCGAACCCATTGTCCAATCCTCACCGTACGTAATCACCGCCGTAGTTTCGCTGCCAATAACCTACAGCACAAATTTCATGAAGATAGCCTCATTAGTTGTTGAGTTATCGTGATTTTTTATATATGTTCCTTAGCCCTGACATCGATTAAAAGGTCCGGAATCCGAACCGTTGGGCTGATTTCGCCCTTATATAGTCCGCGCTGTACTTATAGTACTAGTTAACCCTTGTACACAATTTGAACGGTCTATCCTAATTTTAAGTAACTATTTTTAGTAATTTCGATTATAAGCCTTTAAAACTTGGGAGGTCTGAGAGGGGTACAGAACCACCACTTCAATTGATCCCAAATTAGAGGAACACGCAAGAGATAGTAAAGAACACCCTTGTGGCAAATTGGAAGCTTCTACATTTTTTCAAGTTGTTATCTTTATTAATTTTAAAGATATGCTTTAAGGTCTTCGGAAATGTGTGGCTGGTCCCCGACCCACTACTCCAATTGGACCCAAATTCACAAGACACTTAGGAAATAGGAAGGGACACCCTGATACTAAATTTGGAGGTTCTATCTTCATTGGTTTCGGAATTATGCTCGTTTGGCCTAAATTCGATCAAAAAGTTCTTGGTTCCGAACCCATGGTCCAATCCCGACCTTACGCAATTCCCGAAGTATTTTCACTACTAGTAACCTACAGCACAAATTTGATGAAGATAGCGTCCTTAGTTGTTGAGTTATCGTGATTTTTTATATTTGTTCGTTAGCCCTGAAACCGATTAAAAGGTCCAGAATCCGAACCCATGGGCCGATTTCGCCCATATACAATCCCCGCCGTACTTTCAGTCCTAGTAACCTACAGTTAAAATTTCATCAAGATAGCTCCATTATTTTTTGAGTTATCGTGCCTACGGACGGACGGACGGACGGACGGACATGGCTATATCGACTAAGGCGGTCACGCTGATCACAAATATATATACTTTTCCATATCTAGCTCGCTTTCTTTAGGTGGTTTCAAACACCATACCAAAGTTAATATACCCCTTTACCTATTCTATAGGTGTAGGGTATAATAAGAACACTATCCTTAAAAGTAATATAAAAATAAATAAAACTATTAATAATAATTCAAAAAGTAGCATTAAAAATGATAATAATAATATTAATAATACAGAAAAAGTAGAAAATGATAGTACAAGTAAGATTAAAAACGATAGTATTTATCAAACCAATGATAATGTAAAAAGTAAAATTAAAAACGATAAAATTAACCCAAGCTATGATAAAAATACAGAAAAAAGAGAAAATGATAGTATTAGTAAGATAAAAAATGATACAATTAATCAAACCAATGATAATAGTAATAATAATGTAGAAATAAAAGACTCCAAATACCCGAACTAGAATAAAGGCGAAACAAGAAATTCACAGAACACAACTGAAAGAAAAATAGGTTACTCTAAATTCCAAGATGATAGCAAAAGTTTTGTTGATCCCATGTCACCCCCAATTGTAAGGCTTACAAAAAAAGCAATTGAAAATGAAGATAGTGTATATGTTCTTTCCAGATTAAGGGATTACAGAATATATAACAATGTGCGATTATATTTAGCATTTTTCCACGATCAAAATGATATTTGCTTTGATGGTATAACACAAACCAATATAAAGGTTTTAATTAATCAAGAAGGACTACCAATTGACTGTCCGGAACTTCGGAGAATATATGACAGATACCACGAAAACATAGGAATCTGCAATAAAGATGTTTCGAATGATCTAGCTACATATAGACGACATGTTTATAACAAATTTTTTTTTTTTTTTTTGCGAAGGTTGATGGAAAGCATCGAAAGCCGCCCAGAATCACTGTACGGGGTTCATCTGGGGAGTGTTGGACTTTAACCAACTAAAACCACCCACCTTTTTTTTAAACCAAACTTGGTATGGACCTTAAATACAAATGTATTGTTTGGTTTTTAGGATCGGGATTGGGAAGGAAATTAGGATTAGGATTTAGGAGTTTGAATTATGATGGATAAAGGAATTAATTTAAAGGAAAGTCATGAAGATGGATGTTAATGTTCTTCTTAAACTTTATTGGATCGTACATATAAAAACTACCAACTTTGGGAAACACATTACATGGTAACTGATTCCATAATCGCGATGTACGCACAACAAACGAATTTCCATAAGCCGTGTTTCGCCATCTTACTAATTCAACAGAGTAGGGGTGAGCATCTGTCGCACTCCTTGTTTCACGTTGAAAAACTTTTAGGGGAGGCATTAATTGTTTGATTTCATTGGAAAAGGTGTTCGTCCCTACGAGGTATCTATAAAACAGAGTTAGTGACCAAGCGGTTCGCCGATGGTTAAGTGGAGTGAGCGATGAGGTAACACTAGGATCATTTATAAGACGGATAGCTCTATTTTGCACTTTATCGAGATATCCCAGTGCGGTTTGGTGGGCTCCAGCCCAAATATGTGCATTATACTCCATTTTTGGTCTAATGTAAGTTTTATAGATTTTTAGAAGATCAGGTGCAGTAAAGTAAGTTTTACAGCGAAACAAAAAACCTAAACATTTAGCTGCATCTTTAGCTATACCAAAAATGTGGTTTGACCAGGTCAATTTTTGGTTTAACCCGATACCCAGAATGTTCAGGTCTGTTGTGTGCTGCAAAGGTATACCCTGAAATGACAAGCTGGGGGTAGATATTGCAATTTTCCGCGAGATTAAACAGCATTGGGTCTTTTTTGTGTTGAAATCAACACGGTTACACTCTCCCCATTTTTGGATTTTTGCTAAATCATTGTTTAGCTCACTAGTCATGAAATTTTTTGCTGTTGTGTTAATCTGATGATTAATGTTACAGCGACTATGAAATTCATAGGAAGCCACAAGGGTGCTGTCATCTGCGAAACTGTGAATTGGATTGGAGGTTATTGAAAGTAAGTCATTGATAAATATTAAGAAAAGAGTTGGAGATAGAACAGATCCTTGGGGGACACCAGCATTTATTTGAAATTGGTTGGATGTATAACCATCCACAAGTACACGAATTGTGCGATTTGAGAGAAAATCTCCAATCCATTTTAGAAAAACCCTACCTAAACCTAAAGCCTCGCATTTTGCTATTAAAGCATCATGCCATACTCGGTCAAAAGCTTTAGATATATCCAAGGCTACAACATCAGATTCACCAGAGTGGTGAAGACTGATATTTAGCTTCTCGCAAAGGTAAGTCATGAGATCACCGGTTGAACGACGGGCTCTGAACCCGTATTGTCGATCATGGAGCAAACCTTTGCAATCAAGGTATTTCAGAAGCTTTATATTTACAATTTTTTCCATTACTTTGGAAAGGACCGAGGTTATAGCAATAGGGCGGCAGTTTGAGGGTTCGCTTTTGTTGCCTTTTTTTGGAATTGGAAAAACATTCGCAACCTTCCATTGGGCAGGATGAGTAAAGGAAAGGAAAAAAAGGTTGCGGAGAGGTTTTGAAATAGTGGAATAAGTTTTTTTGAGAACCATTGAAGTGATTCCATCCGGACCGGCCGATTTGTTTGCGTCAAGATTTTTCAATATTTTCATCACTGTTCGTGTCCTGAAGTAAATTCTACCAAAGGAACAGCCAACGCGTGGAATATGAGGTGGATTTTGTGTTGACTGGGGCAGTGTTGAATTGGAAGCAAATTGTTCACCAAACAAGTTTGCTTTTTCTTTAGAATCTGACACAATTCTGTTATTTTTATCAACAAGTGGGGGAAAAGAGGAATCGTTTACGTCCTCCTTTAACCCCTTTGTAAAAGTCCAAAAGGACTTGCTGTTCTTTGGCATGTGGAGCAACCTACGTTTTATTCTTTGGTTGAATAAGAACTTTTGTTTGTTGATAACTCTCTTGCATCTATTTCTGGCCACTATACAGTTGGCCCTGTGAGACTCCGACCGATTGTGTTGGTGACGTTTAAAAGCCTCCTCCTTATTATGAATTGCTTTACTACAAATGCGATTGAACCATGCATTCGGTTTTCGTTGAATACTTCTCATGGAGTGAGGTATGAACAACATCATTCCAAGCAAGATGGTTTCACTGATCGCATTTGCAGCAAAGTTAACATTCTTGTTGCGAAAACGCATTGACCAATCGAAATCTTTAAAAAAATTGTTTAAACCTTCCCAGTTGACACGATTATAATTCCATACCAGTTGTTTGGGAGGAGTCTTTCTATTGATCACTGTGTTAATATGGAAGCTTGTTTTCACCAAACAATGGTCGGAGCCCCCCAGGGGACAACCTACTGAAACCACATACTTTTCAGGATGTGTAGTCAGAAACAGATCCAAGAGGTAACCTTCTTGATCAGCACGGTCAGGGACCCTAGTGGGATTTTGGACAAGTTGAGAAAGTTGGAACATTGATGAGAACAGTTCAACTTGCTTCCCAATTGAGTTTTGGCTCAAAGAAGAATTACTTGAAAAATGAAGCCAATCTCTGTTATGGATATTGAAATCCCCAGCCAGAACTACTTCAGTTTTTGGGCATGACTCCAAAATTTCATTAATCTGGTTAGAGAGATTTTCAATCTCCGTAGCAGTTTCATGTTCATTTGTGTTGGGTGATCTGTATAAGAAACAGAAATGTATGACATGTTTTCCAACGAGAATTTTGACCCAAATGTAATGGAAGGTTGGGCTAGAAGCTTTATATTTATGAAGAATGTTGAAAACTATGTCATTTTTAATGAAGATAGCGATGCCTCTTTTAGGGACGAAGTGTGAAACAATTGAGTAGCCTGTAATACTAAAATTATCTTTTTGGCCACTAACTTGCGTTTCACAAAGGGCTAGGATAGCTGGCTTTAAAGAGTTTAAATGGCATTCTACGGCATGAAAATTCGTCTGCAACCCACGTATGTTACAAAAATTAATACAAAAGTTGGCAATTTTGATACAGAAAATGAATACAAAATTTTAAGAATCAAAAAAAAAAAAAAAAAAAAAAAATTTTTAAAAAATAGAAAGATTTTAAGAATAGAAAAATGAAATAAAAGCAAAAACCGAAATTTTTCTTAATTTGAAATTGAAAGAAAATTATATTTGAATTTTAAAACAAATAAAGAAAAGAAGAATTTAAAAATTTAGAAATTAAAATTAAAAATAAATATGTACGATTTGACCACCTTAATTAATGATTAACACCGGTTAATTTTATTTTACTCAAAATGAGAAAACGACTTATATCAAAGTTCAACAGTTTTTATCTTGCACGATATAATGGCGAAACACTATATGTGCCCTTATTGAACGAAGTTACAGTCGCAAACTCACACAAAGTAAAACCACATGTATTTTAGATTTTAATATAAAAAAAAAAATTTATGTTTAAAAAGAGAAAAATTTAATGTTAAAATATCATAATTAGTATTGATTTATTTAGGTAAGAAAGAGATCACCACATAAAATTATAGTTAGTGTAATAATTTCAGTGTAATCTAATTTACAATCATCAATACTATTATAAAAAAAAATATAAAAAATTGAGAATTATGAAATAATTAATTTAGAGCATCAACATCCATACATAAGAGGAAGGGAGATGGATATATTTGTTTTGTTTACTGCTAGGAGATGTATGAGATGAGAAATAAATTATAAAAAAAAAATTGAATTTGACAAGTTATTAATTGTAAACAAAACAAATCCGACGCGTGTTTTAAAAAAATAAAATAAAATTTATTTAATTTTAAAAATAAAATAAAAGTTCTTAAACTATATATAAACAAAAACAAGTAAAGAAACAGTCAGTCGGTGCAACCGACTTAGAAATACCCTACACCTATTTGGTTCAAATTTAAGGACATATCCATAAGTCATTTTAACACCATAGAAGCTGTTATTAATTTGATCGTAAGACATAGCTAACCAAATTAACTGTATAATACTAAAAACATTTTCTAATTACCCTATCTATTAAAAAATACTACAAATTCTTACTAATTTATCTATTTAAAAATATTAAAAAACAAACAAACTTGAAATAAATGAAAATATATTTATTCCAATTCAATTACAAAATGAAAAAATTCTAATTATTAAATTTTGTGATAAAAAGATAATCAAAGCATAATATATTTAATAATCCAAATTTTTAAAAATTGCAATTATTTTAAATGGTTAGTTTATATACCTAATAGAAAAGCTTATAAACGCAAAATATGCAATAAATGTATTTCTAAAATACAATTAAAAATTTACACCTTTTCATATAATTCATTTAAATATAAAAATAAATTTTACATAAATGCAGAAAGTACCTTTGAACATAGCTGAACCACTACAATTAAGTCTAGATTTCGGAGACACATAGGACATAGGAAATATATTCTTTGGCTTCGAAATTAAACTCGACCACAACCAATTCCCATGGTACTTTCATTACTAGTAACCTACTGTTAAATTTCATCAAAATACCGGCATTATTTTTTGAGTTATGGTGTTTGTAAGATATATGTTTGTTAGTCCTTGAACTTTTCAAGGGTTCCAGGACCCGAAATTATGGTATTTTTTGCCCATATGCAGTCCCGTCATACTTTCAATACTAGTTAACCCTTGTACACAATTGGAACGCTCTATCTTAATTTTAAGTTACTAGTTTTATTAATTTCGATGATAAGCTTCTACACATTGGGGGATCTAAGAGAGGTTCTGAACCACCACTCCAATTGATCCCAAATTAGGGGGGCACGCAAGAAATAGTAAAGAACACCCTTGTGGCAAATTGGAAGCTTCTACATTTGTTTCAAGTTACTATCTTTATTAATTTCGAAAAAATGCTTTAAGGGCCTAAGAACTGAGTGGCTGGTCCCCGATCCACTACTCCAATGGGGCCCAAATTTCAAAGACACTTACGAAATAGGAAGGGACACCCTGATACCAAATTTGGAGGTTCTATCTTCATTGGTTTCGGAATTATGCTCGTTTGTCCTAAATTCGATCAAAAAGTTCTAAGTTCCGAACCCATTGTCCAATCCTCACCGTACGTAATCACCGCCGTAGTTTCGCTGCCAATAACCTACAGCACAAATTTCATGAAGATAGCCTCATTAGTTGTTTAGTTATCGTGATTTTTTATATATGTTCCTTAGCCCTGACATCGATTAAAAGGTCCGGAATCGGAACCGTTGGGCTGATTTCGCCCTTATATAGTTCGCGCTGTACTTATAGTACTAGTTAATCCTTGTACACAATTTGAACGGTCTATCCCAATTTTAAGTAACTATTTTTAGTAATTTCGATTATAAGCCTTTAAAACTTGGGAGGTCTGAGAGGGGTACAGAACCACCACTCCAATTGATCCCAAATTTGGGGAACACGCAAGAGATAGTAAAGAACACCCTTGTGGCAAATTGGAAGCTTCTACATTTTTTCAAGTTGTTATCTTTATTAATTTTAAAGATATGCTTTAAGGTCTTCGGAAATGTGTGGCTGGTCCCCGACCCACTACTCCAATGGGACCCAAATTCACAAGACACTTAGGAAATAGGAAGGGACCCCCTGATACTAAGTTTGGAGGTTCTATCTTCATTGGTTTCGGAATTATGCTCGTTTGGCCTAAATTCGATCAAAAAGTTCTAGGTTCCGAACCCATGGTCCAATCCCGACCTTACGCAATTCCCGAAGTAGTTTCATTACTAGTAACCTACAGCACAAATTTGATGAAGATAGCGTCATTAGTTGTTGAGTTATCGTGATTTTTTATATTTGTTCATTAGCCCTGAAACCGATTAAAAGGTCCAGAATCCGAACCCATGGCCGATTTCGCCCATATGCAATCCCCGCCGTACTTTCAGTCCTAGTAACCTACAGTTAAAATTTCATCAAGATAGCTCCATTATTTTTTGAGTTATCGTGCCTACGGACGGACGGACGGACGGACGGACGGACATGGCTATATCGACTAAGGCGGTCACGCTGATCACAAATATATATACTTTTCCATATCTAGCTCGCTTCCTTTAGGTGGTTACAAACACCATACCAAAGTTAATATACCCCTTTACCTATTCTATAGGTGTAGGGTATAAAAAGTTAATGTTTGTAAGAAATTGAAAATCGAAAATAAAATTTGTGTTAGTTATGTGATAGTTTTGTTTAGTTAGAGTATTCTTTTTTCTTTACATCAAATATTTAGAATAATATAAAAAAAAAAAAAAAAATAATATAATAAAAGTGAAAATAGAAATACTTATCTTGCCACCATTAGAAGTGCGGCTCGGTAATCCAATAATGGAGAGAAATATATTAAATAAAGCAAAACACCATCACAACACAATAAAGAAATTATAATATTTTAAATTAAAAAATTTTTAAAAAAAAGCAAAAAAATTAAGTGCATAAATTTTTGAATAAAAAGAAAAGAAAGTATTAAAATTAAAATTGTAATTAAACTCTAGAGATACAGTTATATACCGATGTGTTCACAACAAAGGTAGAACGAAGAGCACACATTTAGATCCATTTGGATACTGTATATATATATATGTAATATAGGGAAAATCTTCAAATGACAAGAGAATCTTGGCAAAATTACCTGATCGGCAGATAATAATAGCAGAACAAGAAAATATAATGCAAATTGGTGAACTAAAGATATTGTATTTAAATATATGTAGCATTAGAAATAAAATACTGGAACTGGAAACATTAATTAATGAATATAAAGAAATAGACATAGTAATAATTACAGAGGTTTGGATTTATGATTATGAAAAAGATACCTACAACATCCCCAATTATCAAGCAGTTTACAACTGTAGAAATAAAAAAAGAGGAGGTGAGGTGAAACTGCCATTTTTATTAAAAATAATATCAGTTTCAATGAAATATGTAAAGATGAAAAATATAACTTTACTGTAATTGAAATCCTTAACTCAAAACCAAAATTAAAAATCGGTACATTTTATAAAGCTCCAGTGGAAAACAGCAACCTATTTATGGAGTTTCTTGAACCTAAACTGGTAGATAAGGCAAATCATATATTTTTTGCAGATACCAATCTAAATCTATTTGAGAACTCCAATGTAATTATTAAGTATAAGGATATTATAGCAACTTCTGGATATAGCATAGTTAATAAAACGGAAAGTACAAGAAATACAACTAACTCTATAGCACCTTAATTGATCACATAATAACAAACATAAATGGCAATTATGATATTAATTATATAATAGAAAATAACTGCCTATCGGACCATCAATTGGCAATAGTAACTATTAAAGCAATTAACATTGAGAAGTTACCAATGAAAAGTACAACATAAATAAAATCGATTATAATCAAATGCGTTCCATAATAAAATACAAAATTGAAAATAATAATATACCAGAAATCGAAACCTTAGTAAAAATTATACAAGAAGCAAAAAGATTATGTACTAAGACAATACCGATGAGAACGAGAAATAATAGCTGGATAACACCTTTTATTCATGACAAGCTGAAAATAAGAAAAGCATTATATAATCGACATAAAAATTATTCGACCAATAGTGAAAAAAGGCAGAATATATAAAAATTAAGAAAAAGGTAGAACAATTAATAAAAGAAGAAAAAAAAAATTATATTAATAGAAATATTGAAAAAGCCGGGAGCGATTCTAGGAAATTATGGAAAATATTGAATAATTCTATAAAAAATACCAATGAAGATAAACTGAAAAATGTCAGTCATGTTATTAAAAGCAATGGCGAAAAAACTAAAAATGACGTTGAAACTGCAAATACTCTCAATAATTTTTTTACTGAAATAGGAGAACGTATTAAAAAAAACATTCTAAATACCAACGATGTTACTAGCTGCTCACAAAATCTCTTTAATAGCAACTCGTTGTTTCTTATTCCAGTTATAGAACCAGAAATCCATCAAATTATTATGAATTTAAATAAAAATGCAACTCCAGGATTGGATAAAATTACAGTGAGAGATCTACAAGAGTTGGTCAATATTATAACCCCATCTTTAGTGAAACTGATAAATGAAAGTTTCACTAATGGTATGTTTCCTGATTCGTTAAAAAAAGCATATTTAGTTCCTATTCACAAAAGTGGGTCTAAGGAATTCATTTTGCGGAATGTGAAAAACATAATTATTTCTTAATGTTTTATATGTTTTTACTTTATTTATAGATTTGTATAAACGTTACGATTTTTATCTATTTGAATATTTGCATCAAACTCTCCATACAAAATAGCTGTTAAGGTAGAGGGGAGTGGTTTTGATAATTTTGCTTCAATTCTTACAGTTCCTTGATTGAGTAAACCTTGACACACTTCATTACCTGATGAATCTGGTGTTAAGTCAAATGCTAACATAAAGAAACCGTTACTAAACAATGATTTAGTTATTTGATGACCTTTATCGTTATGATGTATTCCAGTACCAGTAAAAAGTGTATTATACGCTCTAGTGAAACAATTATTTTCATCAGAAAAGTTAGTTTCTATCACCAAATTAGGAACTTGAACACCGTTAACAGATAATGAAAATTGGCTAATATCAAAATGCTTGAAATTGAAAGGATTTTTAGATCGTTTTCCTGAGTACCCAACATTCTCCGTCATACAAAATATTAATGTGTTTGGCAATTGCCCAATGAAAGCATTATCTAATAATATGTTTTGACTATTCGATGCAACAGTGAATGATTTTACTTCAACTCTTTTGTAAAAATATTTAGCTGTACTTTTCTCCAAAACTGTATTATGAGCAAGTAAAATACTTGGGTTAACTGTAACATGTTTCATTAGTAAATTTGCTTCTATGATTTTCAATTGAGATTCATCAGTATCCGCTGAGAACATATAAAATTCAGGTTTCTCTAAAGTAAGTAATATACGAATATCAACACCGTTTATTAGTAAAGTAGGTTGATTGAACATATCTATATGTAATTTGCCCATAAGTTCTACTACATTGCTGTTATTGTAAAGTTTCTGTCTTTCTTTCGATGCTTTGTTTTCAGAACTCGCTACATTGGGTTTGTCCAATAACCACCCAGCACATTCTAAATGTGTTATAGCTGCATCGCTACCATAGTTGAGTAATGATTCAATGTATGCTCTATAATGATAATTTCCATCGGATGGAGTAATATTTTTTCCATTTAATTGAACATTGCATTGTTTTATTAATGAATGTAAAATATTATTAACTACACTTGGCTGGATTATTTCTTTTCCGTCGGTACCTTTATCATTATTCCAAAGTGTTCCATCTTTTTTAGTTATTTGCACTTTTAGTCTTAAATATGTTGAAGATAAATCTCTATATGTATCACCATGTCCTAGAGAGACAAATTCAATAGTTGATGAATTATCTAGAGAAGCAATGGGGTTGTAACAAACTTCTTCAGATCGTAAAATACTGGATTGAATGGGTGGTGTTTTGAAAATATCCAATTCAGATTTCATACATTCACTCATTTTAATCAAAAATATCTTTTTTTATACTCTTATTCTTCTTCTTAACTTGACGTCGTTTACTTATTAAATAACTTAAACGTTTCAAAGCTGGCCTTTTTATACTTTTAATTTTTATTTTACTTTTCCTTTTTCTTTTTCCAGAGCCATACATTTCATTCAGTTTTTGAACAGCACCACGTCTAACATTTTTAACTATTTCTTTACCACGATCTTTCATCACTTCCTTTACATTTGCACCTGATGCAATATCAGATAAAGCATTAATACCTGAGCTTATAGCTTCATTCTTTAATATATTTACACCTGAACTAAATATTGGTTTTAAATATCTAATTAATCCGCCGAAAAAACTTCTTAATCCTCGTCCTCTTTGATACGGTACTCCTGAGTAAAACAAGTGACCAATATCTTCCAAACCTCTTCCCGACTGAATCAAATAATACTTATAATACACTCGATCCATTTTGAAATAATGTATTTTTCTGTAACATCCGTTATTTATACTTTTTTAAAATGCAATATAATTTTTGTAGGAATTGAGCTATTAGAAAAATTTACTTTATAACCATATTTATCACATAAAAGTATTGAAATGCTATTAAATGATTTCTCGACATTACAATATTGAATGTTTCTAAATTCTTTTACCACATCATTAAAAGTATTTTGAACATTGATCGTTCTTAAACATCTTACATCTTTACCAGCTACATTTTGTGGTTCAATGATATCTGAGTATATAAAAAACATATCTGGTTTAATAATTGGAATTAATTGTATACTATCTATAAACATTTTGAAAGCTTCTATTATACGTGGTTTAAATTTCTTAAAATCTGGTACTTTCAATGATACTTGTTCGAAACATGTTTTTAAGAGTCCTTCTAAAGTATAAGAAAAATTTGCTCTTAATTTTATATCCATTTTGGGTTTATTCACACATATAGTAGTGTAAGATATATTTTGAGGAAAATTTTCAGATTGTGCTGCTTTTGTAAAATTGGAATCATCATTAATAAAATCAAAAATTCCCCAAATCAGTTGCCGTTCAACTTCTTTTCTTGAAAATCTTTGAAATGGTCTAATATTTTCAATTAATGTTGGTAATAGAAAAACTTTCCAATCACATAATATTTGTTTCTCCTCATACGGAATATATGATGTTCCAACTGCTATTAAATCAGTACTTTCCATCCCCTTAATATATATTTTACTACTTTTTTCCCAATTTTCACCATATATATTTGGAACAAAATCATTGACATAAATTTCAGAAACACCAACTTTCCAACTAGAATCACACATGTATTTATTCATTTTATTAGTAAAAGATGACAATGTATTTTCAGGATAGTAATTCATAGATGAATCGCTAAGTAAGGTAATGTAAAAATCATCCTTTATTTGTATGTTGTCCATGGTGTATGACTTGTAGACTTAACTTTTCGTATTGGAAAATTAAGTTCGGTCTGAGTTTCACCAGCAGCTCTATTTAAGCGTAAAACACGACTTAATTGTTTTTTATCCATTTTATTAGTATTTATAGTTTTTTCCTTTTTTTGAGGTGGACTTGGACTGTCTAAAGGTACGGTTATAATATCTCCAGTATCAGTCTCAAATAGTTGTACATTTTTAATTGATTTCCTTTTTCTGAGACGTTCTCCTGATTTTGCAGCAGAGAATGCTTTTGAATATATTTCCTCTTCTTTTTCATCATCAATAAATACTTCATCGTCGTCAAGTGGTTCTTGTTCATAAATCTCCTCTATAGGAAATTGCATACCAAAATTTTTATTTTTGATATGTTTGGACTGAGCTTCTGCATCTCGTAAAAATGGTTTTGGACGAGTTTGAACACCTTTTGATTCGTAATACTTTATATTTTCCTGTTTTTTCTGATCCTGTTTATTTTGCTGTGAGGTCATTCTACTTTTATTACTTACTTTGTATAAATTTTGACGAAATAAATACCATTTCTGAATATCGGATAAATTTTTATTTAAAATTATTTTTTTCATTTTATTATTCAATTCACTGAGTTCAATATCTATATTTTGTTTGAGTTTATCATAAATCTCAGGTTTCACTAAAATCATTTTATTAAACATGTTGCTCATTGTAAAAATCTTCCAATTATTCCTGAAAGTACAGCACCAATTAGTGTAGGTAAAAATCCTCCCCGTTGAATAATGGTTTTTCGTTTACTAGTTAAAGACTTTTTATGACAAATTAATGTTCTCAACTCCTTTTTATACTTTTTCAACTGTTTTATTGTTGTTTTACTTAAATTGCAATTACCTTTAATATATTCAACGCTATTTCACATATTGTTTTTATTACTTCAGGATCACAATGCTTTATAATAAGTTTTTGAAATTTCGGTTTAGAGTTTTTTAATAGATGCAATATATGTCGGTTTGCCTTCAATCGTTTCATATTTGTCACTTAAATTATCTAAATCGTCTGTTCCACAATAACACAAATTCTCTCCCAATATATCACTTCTCCCAATAGATCGTTAATATCTTGACTAAGATCTATAAATATATAACCGTGTGGTCTTAATGTTACTTCATTATATACTTTTTGGAATTATTTAATTTTATTAGGATAAATTTGCCGTGATAGTGGTAAAATCTGCGACTTGTCTCTGGGGTTTTTAAAAAGTACTAAATATTTACAATTGAGAGAAATATCTCTTGAAAATTTTCCCTGATGAAACACATTTTGTGTTGTAAATATTACAGATATGTTTCTATGATGCGAACCTCTCGTAAACAACTCACATAATTTTGAGTCATGGGAATTCAACATCATATCATCTATTATTATTAACAAAGGATGATGATTTTCACTCAAATCTGGTATTTCTTTAGAATATTCAAGTTCTTTAATGTTTATTGGCACTGCATTTCTATCAGGATTACACCAAATAATTTTATTTATTTTAGGTGGAATAACTGTATTCCAATTTTCTATTAAATTACGGATAAATGTTGTTTTACCGCAACACGATGGTCCCGCAACCATCATTGAAAAAGGGTGATATAACATAACCATTATAAAACTAAAAGATAAACGTACTCTCAGCTATATTTATAGCAAAATCAATATATAATAAAATCATGATAATTCAAAAATATTTAGTCATTTCACTACTACACTTTGCCATGGAAGGTAATAATAATTTTCTAATAGTCGATTTACAATTTTCTCGCGGAAATGAAAAACAATATTTTTTGAAAGAATTGGCGGTAGTGGAGAAGGGAAGTTTAGTTCCTCTTATATTTCACTTCAAACCACCATATTCAGAAGAAGAACTTAATGCTGATGCAAAATATCAAAATCAGTATTGTGAAAGGAACATCAACGGATTAAAATGGAATGAAGGTGTGATTGAATATACACAAGTACCAGTTGTTCTAAAACACTATTTTGATCCTTTTGAAACAATTTTCGTGAAAGGAGAGCAAAAAATAAATTTTTTAAAAGAATATCTTACTAAGCCAGATTTAATAGATCTCAGCAAAGATATGACATCACTTTATAAAATTGAGGACTTCATATCAATGTGTCCTATACATAACAATAATAACAACCCAACGAATACTAAAATTAGATGTGCTGCTAGAAACTGTTTGAATATATACATGTACTTACTAAAAACAAACAAACTTTAACAAAAAAAAGATTAATAAAATTCTTTAAAACAATAAGAATAAAATATCCTTTTTATACCCTACACCTATAGAATAGGTAAAGGGGTATATTAACTTTGGTATGGTGTTTGTAACCACCTAAAGGAAGCGAGCTAGATATGGAAAAGTATATATATTTGTGATCAGCGTAACCGCCTTAGTCGATATAGCCATGTCCGTCCGTCCGTCCGTCCGTCCGTCCGTCCGTCCGTAGGCACGATAACTCAAAAAATAATGGAGCTATCTTGATGAAATTTTAACTGTAGGTTACTAGGACTGAAAGTACGGCGGGGATTGCATATGGGCGAAATCGGCCCATGAGTTCGGATTCTGGACCTTTTAATCGAATTTAGGCCAAACGAGTATAATTCCGAAACCAATGAAGATAGAACCTCCAAATTTAGTATCAGGATGTCCCTTCCTATTTCCTAAGTGTCTTGTGAATTTGGGTCCCATTGGAGTAGTGGGTCGGGGACCAGCCACACATTTCCGAAGACCTTAAAGCATATCTTTAAAATTAATAAAAATAACAACTTGAAAAAAGGTAGAAGCTTCCAATTTGCCACAAGGGTGTTCTTTACTATCTCTTGCGTGCTCCCCTAATTTGGGATCAATTGGAGTGGTGGTTCTGTACCCCTCTCTGACCTACCAAGTTTTAAAGGCTTATAATCGAAATGCCTAAAAATAGTTACTTAAAATTAGGATAGACCGTTCAAATTGTGTACAAGGGTTAACTAGTACTATAAGTAAAGCGCGGGCTGTATAAGGGCGAAATCAGCCCATGGGTTCGGATTCTGGACCTTTTAGTCGGTGTCAGGGATAACGAACATATATTAAAAATCACGATAACTCAACAACTAATGAGGCTATCTTCATGAAATTTGTGCTGTAGGTTATTGGTAATGAAACTACGGCGGTGATCACGTACGGTGAGGATTGGACAATGGGTTCGGAACATAGAACTTTATGATCGAATTTAGGCCAAACGAGCATAATTCCGAAACCAATGAAGATAGAACCTCCAAATTTGGTATCAGGGTGTCCCTTCCTATTTCGTAAGTGTCTTTGAAATTTGGGTCCCATTGGAGTAGTGGGTCGGGGACCAGCCACTCAGTTCCGAGGACCTTAAAGCATATTTTCGAAATTAATAAAGATAGTAATTTGAAACAAGTGTAGAAATATGGGTGTTATTTACTATTTCCTGTTCGTCCCCATAATTTGGGATCAATTAAGGTGGTGGTTCAGTACTTCTCTTAAACCCCTTCAAGTTTTAAAAGCTTATCATCGAAATTAATAAAAATTATAACTTAAAATTAAGATAAAACCTCCAATTGTGTTGGATTAACTAGTATTGAAAGTACGTCGGGGACTACATATGGGTGAAATCGGAACACGGGTTCGGGTTCTGGAACTTTTGATCGTTTGTGTAAATAAAAATTTAATAGTGAGGTAAGTAATAATTTCCAAATAAAAAAATATATAATAGTATATAATATAATAATTCATATTATTACTAATTCGGTAATTATATAAATTCTTTTTTATGTTATTTTATGATATGTATATATATACATATATATATATATATATATATATATATATATATATAATATATTTTATATTTATCAAAATAAAAATAATAAAATAGATTTTCAATTTAATAAAAAAAAATTTATTATTTTATAAAACTTTGCGAATGTACCTACCTAAATATTATACACCTCTATGCATTTATTAACTTATAATTATATATTTTGTATGTATTTAATTAATGAGAAGATGTATATATTACATTTACTTATAAAACAAAATTATTTAAAAAATTTTTTAAGTAAAATGTTTTTCTAAATTACAGTTATTATATTATATTTAATTTTTTTTATGTTTGAATTTGCTTTAAATTAAAGATCTAGCACATTTTATATAAATGAGGGTCTAGAATGGAGTGATAGTGTTCCTTTTATCAAATTTTAAACATTAGTCTCAGGTTCAAATCCTGATGGTTGTGAAAGGCACATTTTAATTTTTTAATTTGTTTTTTTTTTCATTTTAAATTATTTTTTTTTTTATAAATTTATATTTATAAATTTATTTTTTATGTTATTCTTTATTTTTTATATATAAATTTTCATATATATGAAATAAATTTTTAATTTAATAAATAAATAAATTAAATTATAAAATTATTTTTGCGACTGTACCTCCTAAACATTTTACAAATGTATGGATTCATAAATTCATAATTATTTACTTTGTGTGTATTTAATTAATGAGAAGATGTATATTACACTTACTATTAAAACAAAATTATTTTAATAAAATTTTTTTCCTAAACTACAGTTATTAAAATTAATTTAATTTTTTAAGTTTGAATTTTCTTTAAATTAAAGATCTATCACAAATAATTTTAGAGAGGGTATAGAACGGGGTGATAGTGTTTGTTGTACCAAATTTTAACTATTATATATAGTCTCTGGTTCAAATCCTGATAGTGGTGGATGACAGAATTTTTTTTTTTTTTTAACTTAAATGTTTTTTTTTATATATATTTATTTTTTTTAATGTTATTCTTTAATTTTTTATACCCTACACCTATAGAATAGGTAAAGGGGTATATTAACTTTGGTATGGTGTTTGTAACCACCTAAAGGAAGCGAGCTAGATATGGAAAAGTATATATATTTGTGATCAGCGTGACCGCCTTAGTCGATATAGCCATGTCCGTCCGTCCGTCCGTCCGTCCGTCCGTCCGTAGGCACGATAACTCAAAAAATAATGGAGCTATCTTGATGAAATTTTAACTGTAGGTTACTAGGACTGAAAGTACGGCGGGGATTGCATATGGGCGAAATCGGCCCATGGGTTCGGATTCTGGACCTTTTAATCGATTGAAGGGCTAACGAACATATATAAAAAATCACGATAACTCAACAACTAATGACACTATCTTCATCAAATTTGTGCTGCAGGTTACTAGTAATGAAACTACTTCGGGGATTGTGTAAGGTCGGGATTGGACCATGGGTTCGGAACCTAGATCTTTTTGATCGAATTTAGGCCAAACGAGCATAATTCCGAAACCAATGAAGATGGAACCTCCAAATTTGGTATCAGGGTGTCCCTTCCTATTTCCTAAGTGTCTTGGGAATTTGGGCCCCATTGGAGTAGTGGGTCGGGGACCAGCCACACATTTCTGAAGACCTTAAAGCATATCTTTAAAATTAATAAAGATAACAACTTGAAAAAATGTAGAAGCTTCCAATTTGCCACAAGGGTGTTCTTTACTATCTCTTGCGTGGTCCCTTAATTTGGGATCAATTGGTGAGGTGGTTCAGTACCCCTCTCAGACCTACCAAGTTTTAAAAGCTTATAATCTAAATTACTAAAAATAGTTACTTAAAATTAAGATAGACCGTTCAAATTGTGTGCAAGGGTTAACTAGTACTATAAGTAAAGCGCGGGCTGTATAAGGGCGAAATCAGCCCATGGGTTCGGATTCTGGACCTTTTAGTCGGTGTCAGGGATAACGAACATATATTAAAAATCACGATAACTCAACAACTAATGAGGCTATCTTCATGAAATTTGTGCTGTAGGTTATTGGTAATGAAACTACGGCGGTGATTACGTACGGTGAGGATTGGACAATGGTTTCGGAACTGAGAACTTTTTGATCGAATTTAGGCCAAACTAGCGTAATTCCGAAACCAATGAAGATATAACCTCCAAATTTGGTATCAGGGTGTCCCTTCCTATTGCGTAAGTGTCTTTGAAATTTGGGCCCCATTGGAGTAGTGGATCGGGGACCAGCCACTCAGTTCTTAGGCCCTTAAAGCATATTTTCGAAATTAATAAAGATAGTAACTTGAAACAAATGTAGAAGCTTCAAATTTGGCACAGGGTGTCCTTTACTATTTCTTCCGTGCCCCCCTAATTTGGGATCAATTGGAGTGGTGGTTCAGGACCTCTCTTAGACCCCCAAATGTGTAAAAGCTTATCATCGAAATTAATAAAACTAGTAACTTAAAATTAAGATAGAACGTTCCAATTGTATACAAGGGTTAACTAGTATTGAAAGTATGACGGGACTGCATATGGGCGAAATCGTACCATGGTTTCGGGTTCTGAAACCCATGACAAGTTCAAGGACTAAAAAACATATATCTTAAAAACACCATAACTCAAAAAATAATGGCGGTATTTTGATGAAATTTAAACTCTAGGTTCCTAGTAATGAAAGTACCATGCGAATTGGTTCTGGTCGAGTTTAATTTCAAAGCCAAAGAATATATTTCCTATGTCCTATGTGTCTCCGAAATCTAGACTATATTGTAGTGGTTTAGCTATGTTCAAAGGTACTTGCTGCATTTATGTAAAATTTATTTGAATATTTAAATGAATTATATGAAAAGTTCAAAATTTGTAATTGTATTTTAGAAGTACATTTATTGCATATTTTGCTATTAGGTATATAAACTAACCATTTAAAATAATTGCAATTTTTAAAAATTTGGATTATTAAATTTATTATGCTTTGATTATCTTTTTATCACAAAATTTAATAATTAGAATTTTTTCATTTTGTAATTGAATTGGAATAAATATATTTTCATTTATTTCAAGTTTGTTTGTTTTTTAATATTTTTAAATAGATAAATTAGTAAAATTTTGTAATATTTTTTAATAGATAGTGTAATTAGAAAATGTTTTTAGTATTATAAAGTTAATTTGGTTAGCTATGTCTTACGATCAAATTAATAACAGCTTTTATGGTGTTAAAATGACTTATGGATATGTCCTTAAATTTGAACCAAATAGGTGTAGGGTATTTCTAAGTCGGTTGCACCGACTGACTGTTTCTTTACTTGTTTTTTTTGTTCTATAGGGTAATGTTTTTTAATTTATTAAAAAAAAGTTAAGTATATAAGAAATGAAATAACAATATATTGTTTCATAAAGTCAAAAACTATCATAAAGTTTACTTTTTTTTATAACTATATATATATATTATATAATGGATTCTGATAGTTCTGATAGTTCAAATGAAACTATTTATTTCTATAAAAAAGTAACCGGGCAATACTACTTGATCCATCTACATATATTAGTGGTATAGATAAAAGAATTGTTAAGGAAGCGTTCCTTAACAATTTACTAATTAATCATATATACACATTTTACGTAGACAGCGAAGACTATGAAAGAGCTGAAAAAATCGAAGATTATGCAGACTTTCATACAGTTTGTCTAGAGCATCAACATCAAATGTTCGAACATTTTAGAGATGCAGAAACGGGAGAAATAAATTATATACATAATAAGATGTTAGTCCAATATGTGGTATCATTTCAAAGACGAGAAAGTGTTGCAGATTATCAACATAAATATGCACCTAGATGCAGTAATTGTAGGACAATCATAAGACCTAAGGTGCTCTCTCTGAATAAAATCATCAACATTTTTGAAAGAATTATTATAGATAAATATAAAACATCTGAAAATTTTGTAAATTAAAAAAAAAATAAGATAAGAAACAGTCAGTCGGTGCAACCGACTTAGAAATACCCTACACTTATTTGGTTCAAATTTAAGGACATATCCAAAAGTCATTTTAAAACCATAAAAGCTGTTATTAATTTGATCGTAAGACATAGCTAACCAAATTAACTTCTATTAAAAAATACTACAAATTCTTACTAATTTGTCTATTTAAAAATATTAAAAAACAAACAAACTTGAAATAAATGAAAATATATTTATTCCAATTCAATTACAAAATGAAAAAATTCTAATTATTAAATTTTGTGATAAAAAGATAATCAAAGCATAATATATTTAATAATCCAAATTTTTAAAAATTGCAATTATTTTAAATGGTTAGTTTATATACCTAATAGAAAAGCTTACAAACGCAAAATATGCAATAAATGTATTTCTAAAATACAATTACAAATTTAGACCTTTTCATATAATTCATTTAAATATTCAAATAAATTTTACATAAATGCAGCAAGTACCTTTGAATATAGCTGAACCACTACAATTAAGTCTAGATTTCGGAGACACATAGGACATAGGAAATATATTCTTTGGCTTTGAAATTAAACTCAACCGGAACCAATTCCCATGGTACTTTCATTACTAGTAACCTAGAGTTTAAATTTCATCAAAATACCGGCATTATTTTTTGAGTTATGGTGTTTTTAAGATATATGTTTGTTAGTCCTTGAACTTGTCAAGGGTTCCAGAACCCCAAACCATGGTACGATTTCGCCCATATTCAGTCCCGTCATACTTTCAAAACCCTTGTATATAATTGGAAGGTTCTATCTTAATTTTAAGTTACTAGTTTTATTAATTTCGATGATAAGCTTTTACACATTTGGAGGTCTAAGAGAGGTCCTGAACCACCACTCCAAATGATCCCAAATTAGGGAGGCACGGAAGAAATAGTAAAGAACACCCTGGGCCAAATTTGAAGCTTCTACATTTGTTTCAAGTTACTATTTTTATTAATTTCGAAAATATGCTTTAAGGTCCTCGGAACTGAGTGCTTGGTCCCCGACCCACTAGTCCAATGGGGCCCAAATTTCAAAAATACTTACGCAATAGGAAGTGACACCCTGATACCAAATTTGGAGGTCATATCTTCATTGGTTTCGGAATTACGCTAGTTTGGCCTAAATTCGATCAAAAAGTTCTCAGTTCCGAAACCATTGTCCAATACTCACCGTACGTAATCACCGCCGTAGTTTCGCTGCCAATAACCTACAGCACAAATTTCATGAAGATAGCCTCATTAGTTGTTGAGTTATCGTGATTTTTAATATATTTTCGTTATCCCTGACACCGACTAAAAGGTCCAGAATCCGAACCCATGGGCTGATTTCGCCCTTATACAGCCCGCGCTTTACTTATAGTACTAGTTAACCCTTGTACACAATTTAAACGGTCTATCTTAATTTTAAGTAACTATTTTTAGTAATTTCGATTATAAGCTTTTAAAACTTGGGAGGTCTGAGAGGGGTACTGAACCTCCAATTGATCCCAAATTAAGAGAACACGCAAGAGATGGTAAAGAACACCCTTGTGGCAAATTGGAAGCTTCTACATTTTTTCAAGTTGTTATCTTTATTAATTTTAAAGATATGCTTTAAGGTCTTCGGAAATGTGTGGCTGGTCCCCGACCCAGTACTCCAATGGAACCCAAATTCCCAAGACACTTAGAAGATAGGAGAAGACACCCTGATATCAAATTTGGAGGTTCTATCTTCATTGGTTTCGGAATTATGCTCGTTTGGCCTAAATTCGATCAAAAAGTTCTAGGTTCCGAACGCATGGTCCAATCCCGACCTTACGGAATCCCCGAAGTAGTTTCATTACTAGTAACCTACAGCACAAATTTGATGAAGAAAGCGTCATTAGTTGTTGAGTTATCGTGATTTTTTATATGTGTTCGTTAGCCCTTCGATCGATTAAAAAGTCCAGAATCCGAACCCATGGGCCGATTTCGTCCATATGCAATCCCCGCCGTACTTTCAGTCCTAGTAACCTACAGTTA
Organism: Dolichopus griseipennis; assembly: GCA_963082915.1. NCBI lineage: Eukaryota > Metazoa > Arthropoda > Insecta > Diptera > Dolichopodidae > Dolichopus > Dolichopus griseipennis. The sequence goes on along the minus strand of OY720441.1, from coordinate 221,414,217 downwards.
AAATTTCATCAAGATAGCTCCATTATTTTTTGAGTTATCGTGCCTACGGACGGACGGACATGGCTATATCGACTAAGGCGGTCACGCTGATCACAAATATATATACTTTTCCATATCTAGCTCGCTTCCTTTAGGTGGTTACAAACACCATACCAAAGTTAATATACCCCTTTACCTATTCTATAGGTATAGGGTATAAAAAAAAAAACCAACAAATAAATTTAAATAAATAGTTTACATTTAAAGTATACATTTTTTATTTATTTTTTATACCCTACACCTATAGAATAGGTAAAGGGGTATATTAACTTTGGTATGGTGTTTGTAACCACCTAAAGGAAGCGAGTTAGATATGGAAAAGTATATATATTTGTGATCAGCGTGACCGCCTTAGTCGATATAGCCATGTCCGTCCGTCCGTCCGTCCGTCCGTCCGTCCGTAGGCACGATAACTCAAAAAATAATGGAGCTATCTTGATGAAATTTTAACTGTAGGTTACTAGAACTAAAAGTACGGCGGGGATTGCATATGGGCGAAATCGGCCCATGGGTTCGGATTCTGGACCTTTTAATCTGTTTCAGGGCTAACGAACAAATATAAAAAATCACGATAACTCAACAACTAATGACGCTATCTTCATCAAATTTGTGCTGTAGGTTACTAGTAATGAAACTACTTCGGGAATTGCGTAAGGTCGGGATTGGACCATGGGTTCGGAACCTAGAACTTTTTGATCGAATTTAGGCCAAACGAGCATAATTCCGAATCCAATGAAGATAGAACCTCCAAATTTAGTATCAGGGTGTCCCTTCCAATTTCCTAAGTGTCTTGTGAATTTGGGTCCCATTGGAGTAGTGGGTCGGGGACCAGCCACACATTTCCGAAGACCTTAAAGCATATCTTTAAAATTAATAAAGATAACAACTTGAAAAAATGCAGAAGCTTCCAATTTGCCACAAGGGTGTTCTTTACTATCTCTTGCGTGTTCCCCTAATTTGGGATCAATTGGAGTTGTGGTTTTGTACCCCTCTCAGACCTCCCAAGTTTTAAAGGCTTATAATCGAAATTACTAAAAATAGTTACTTAAAATTAGGATAGACCGTTCAAATTGTGTACAAGGGTTAACTAGTACTATAAGTACAGCGCGGACTATATAAGGGCGAAATCAGCCCAACGGTTCGGATTCCGGACCTTTTAATCGATGTCAGGGCTAAGGAACATATATAAAAAATCACGATAACTCAACAACTAATGAGGCTATCTTCATGAAATTTGTGCTGTAGGTTATTGGCAGCGAAACTACGGCGGGTGATTACGTACGGTGAGGATTGGACAATGGGTTCGGAACTTAGAACTTTTTGATCGAATTTAGGCCAAACGAGCATAATTCCGAAACCAATGAAGATAGAACCTCCAAATTTGGTATCAGGGTGTCCCTTCCTATTGCGTAAGTGTCTTTGAAATTTGGGCCCCATTGGAGTAGTGGATCGGGGACCAGCCACTCAGTTCTTAGGCCCTTAAAGCATATTTTCGAAATTAATAAAGATAGTAACTTGAAACAAATGTAGAAGCTTCCAATTTGCCACAAGGGTGTTCTTTACTATTTCTTGCGTGCCCCCCTAATTTGGGATCAATTGGAGTGGTGGTTCAGAACCTCTCTTATACCCCCCAATGTGTAAAAGCTTATCATCGAAATTAATAAAACTAGTAACTTAAAATTAAGATAGAGCGTTCCAATTGTGTACAAGGGCTAACTAGTATTGAAAGTATGACGGGACTGCATATGGGCGAAATCGTACCATAATTTCGGGTCCTGGAACCCTTGAAAAGTTCAAGGACTAACAAACATATATCTTATAAACACCATAACTCAAAAAATAATGCCGGTATTTTGATGAAATTTAACAGTAGGTTACTAGTAATGAAAGTACCATGGGAATTGGTTGTGGTCGAGTTTAATTTCGAAGCCAAAGAATATATTTCCTATGTCCTATGTGTCTCCGAAATCTAGACTTAATTGTAGTGGTTCAGCTATGTTCAAAGGTACTTGCTGCATTTATGTAAAATTTATTTTTATATTTAAATTAATTATATGAAAAGGTGTAAATTTTGAATTGTATTTTAGAAATACATTTATTGCATATTTTGCGTTTATAAGCTTTTCTATTAGGTATATAAACTAACCATTTAAAATAATTGCAATTTTTAAAAATTTGGATTATTAAATATATTATGCTTTGATTATCTTTTTATCACAAAATTTAATAATTAGAATTTTTTCATTTTGTAATTGAATTGGAATAAATATATTTTCATTTATTTCAAGTTTGTTTGTTTTTTAATATTTTTAAATAGACAAATTAGTAAGAATTTGTAGTATTTTTTAATAGATAGGGTAATTAGAAAATGTTTTTAGCATTATACAGTTAATTTGGTTAGCTATGTCTTACGATCAAATTAATAACAGCTTCTATGGTGTTAAAATGACTTATGGATATGTCCTTAAATTTGAACCAAATAGGTGTAGGGTATTTCTAAGTCGGTTGCACCGACTGACTGTTTCTTTACTTGTTTTATTTATATTTTTTACATTTTTAGGTATTTAAGGAATAATGTCCCCAAGCTAAAGTATGAATATTATCATTCTTTATAAATCTCTTATCATCTAAATAACTTAATGAAATTTTATTTAAATTTTGTGTATATAAACTGTGAGACTTACTTCTAAATGTTAACATTTGACTATAAAATATTTTTTTTCTTATATAAACAATCTCTGTAATCATTAATACTAAAATTTTTTACAACACATTTTATAATTCCTTTAGCTTTGTTTATTGTTTTCGTATTCTGAATATCAATCGAATACATTTTTGCTCTTTAAACCTATGAATTCTTTAATTATTTTTCCATTACATTCGTCTTTCATCATTCCAAGAACTTTTTTATTTATTCTAGGAATTTTGTATTGATTATCTATGGGATAGTCTGAAGTATCGAAATGTTTTTCAATATCAGGTAAAATATCTTTATAATAGTCTTCTGTTTCTATTGTATAAACAAAAGAATCTGTATCCATATAATTTAAATGAATATTACCATTGTATTTAGGTTTCATATAATTGTAATGAAAATCATACATTGTCCATTTTGATAATTCTAAGACAGTAAATCCAACATAAATAGGTTTATTATAATATGTATGAACTCTATCCATTTGAATAGCAACCATATTATTTGTAAAATGAGCTATGCTATGAAAATTTGATTTCGCAATTAAAGCCCGTGCACCTAAATGTCTTCCACGACTTTCCCAACTAGTAACAATTTTAACGTCTTTTCTTTTATCAACATTCTCCATAGTTTTTCCATAATTTGCGTTTTTTATTAATTTAAAAAAATTCTTATCAAATTCATTTGTGGCTCTCATTCTATATGAATTATTCAGGTCAATGAAACTTTTTAACCATGGGGATTGATTAAACTGTAATATTCTACGAATGTTTACTAGTTTCAAACCATATTTCAAACACTGTTTTAAATTTTTGTAATGAATTACATAACAATTTTTGTCTTCTAGATCAACAATTAATTTTTTCTGTTTCATATGAATATTCTTTTTATTTACTGGACAAAACGGTAAGTCATTATGTTCATCATGTAAACTGTTAGGATATTCTAGATCTACTTCTAAAATATAACCTATTTCTGAATCATCATTTGTATTTAATATATCATCAATATCAATATTTTCTTTCCATTTAAAATTTGAATGTGGTAAATACTGAGATTGTGCCAAACCATAAAGGTTATTTATATCTAAATATTGTATATATGTAGAAGGTTTCGATTTATTGAATTCATGTACATACTTATTATTAGCAACAGAATGTCTTAATGTACATTGTGTGAGTCCCCCTCTAATAGCTTTTTTTAAAAAATTATACATATTAATATCAGTTAATAGTTCAAGTTCAATTTTCGTTGTCTTAAGCATAGCATCCCATGCTAAACCAGGAAGAGTAAAATACTGACATGGATCTAAAGAATAGATATTTTTACAAACTTTGCGAAAATTTTCAAAGATATCTGTTAATAATAAAACATCAACTTTTAAATAATTTTCTAAGTATTCTTGAAGATTTTTACATTTAAAAGTTCTCCAGACTTTTTTCCCGTGTTCATAGTCTTCATCTGAACAAATGCTATTTGTAAGTCTACTATTAAAACAATTCTGTGGTGGTAATGTTATTTCCTTTAATTTATTCCAAGAATCTAAATATTCATAAGGAAATATGCCTTTTCGTTTGATTAAAGTAAACTGATCATCTGCTGGAAAAGCTTTCTTTGCTGAATGAAAATCAGAATCTGTTAAATTTTTAGCTAGTGATTCTAAACTTGATGGCATAAATCGAAATGAATCTAAAAATCTTAATTCAATTGAATAGTCCTCATCAATTTCAATCCATTTAGATAAAGAAATATAATTTTCTTTATTATTTGGGATTACTTGAATTCTACCAGGAAAGTTTGAAAGACATTTAATAAACAAATGACAATCGTAACCAGAAAAATTATGGAAAAAAATAGGAATGAAATTTGGAATTATATAATTTATGTTACATGTGGAATGCGCCGGTCCTCGATATTTTCCGGTTAAATGACAATGATCGAATACTTTATCATTATTGATAATTTTTTTTTTCACAAATATGACAAACGTTAGTTTTTAAATGATTGGTTAGTTCTAAATATGTTAACGGTTTCATAGGTATTACAATCTTAATATAGTTACGTACTAAAATACTTACATCTTCTATTATTTGTTTAACAAAATCATTCTCGCATCCTTCATTTGTAAACATTTTGAATACATCAAGAGTGTCATCATAACTGCATTTTATGTTGTATGCAAATGAACAAGGTGTATGTTGCTGAATATCTGTTGTTGATGATTCATTAGGATTTGACAATACATGATCAATATTCTGTAGTAGACATTTGAAATCAGCATAGATAGTGAAAGGAACATCCATTTTTCGATGAAAACTTTTAAATTTCAAAATTTTGTTTTCATTAGTAGGCATCACCGTAACAATTTTTGAACATTCTATTTGATGTTGATTTAGATCTGGTTCCTTATAAAAATGTAGCAAACATGTGTTACATAAAAAGATGCGTGATCTATGTTTGGTAATTTGTGACTTTATTAATCTGGAAATATTTTTAATCCAAACGTAATATGTTTTCTCCTCGTTTAGTATTAAGAGCATATTTATATGTATATCTCTTTGTTGTGATGTAAAATAATACGGTCCCACCAATTGATAAAAACTTTTTTCTCCAGGTAATTCTATTTGTTCATATCCAAAAACGTTAATACTGATTGTAGGATTTAGTTCTTCAAATATTTTTATATCAGTTAACGCTAGTGGAAATTCAAGATCATTAAAAATCAAGGTTATTCCATTTTCTAAATGAATTCTGTTGTCTTGTATATTGGAAATGTTGTAAGATGTTATTCGTTTCGGATCTCCTGAAACATTAGCTAAAGCTGATATTATAGACCATTTGAAACAATATTCATCTGCATTCATTACATTAATGCAAGCTTTCTTTGATTTTATAAATTGCGGTAATGGTAAATACTGCGATCCTCGTAATGATCTATATTGATTAATGTTAATTTCCAAATGCAATAGTCGTATTAATGCCCATCCGCTGTCACCTTCTTGAAATTCATCAGTCTTTTTGATAATACAGTCAATTAAGTCATCGTAATTTTCAGGAATTTGTGATTTAAGTAGAATTGTTTTCATTTTGGTGTTAAATGATTTAATTGAAAAAATCATCTTATCATCGTCAAAATCGTCATCGCTGTTTGATTCCTTTGTTAATTTCACATATTCTGCAAAAAGTTCCAGATTAAATTTATAGGATCTATGTTTTTCTAAACATGTCTCCAATAATCCAATAATTTTATTTTTTGTATCATGCAAAAATTTTTCTGGTAATAATGTTTCTTCATCATTATTTTCTAATATGAAGGTCTCCATTCTTTCTTCAAAACAGCATATCACTTTTTTTAAATTATCCTCCACAATAAAAGCTGCATTCTTTTTATGCTTAAATGTTCTGATATGATGCATCCAATTTTTGAATGAAATTTCCATGTTGCAATCGAGACATGTTTTGGTTGGTGAAGTTGACCCTGTTGAACGTTTCATTTTGTTTTGTTTTTTTTTTTATTTAGTTTTTTTTATAAAAAATGACTTAACACTGTACTGTACTACCTCTATTGTTGGTTTTCTGACTAATAACTTTTTAGAAAAATAACGTACTATTTATAGTAGTTACTACAGTTTAAATTAAAATCATTCAAATACAATAAAACATAAATATTATGGTTTAAAATAGGATAATAACTAATTAATTCATTAGTTATAAATTAACGGTTTTTTACTTTATTTTCCTTTGTCTATGAGAAAAAAAACGGTTAAAACCGTTAAACCGTGTGAAAAATTCGTTAAATTTATAGTAATGATCACGAAATTTAATACTCCCTTTGATTATATTAAAAAAAAAAAAACAAAAACATTAGTATTGCAAATCTTATGAAGAAAATTACTTCAAATTTGCATACAAGAAATATTTCCTATATTACATACTATATATTATTTTCCTTTGTAGATCATCATATTTACATTTTAACCGTCTTTTGTTTTAAAACTAGTATAGAGGAGGATAATATTTTCCATTTGTTATCTATAATACACATACTGTTATTTTCACCTCTTTTTTCTACTTGTATGAAATACACTAATTAGATATAATTAGAATTTTTAACGGATTTTCATTTTCTTTGTCTACACGAACTGTAATGTAAAGTAATGATCTCGAAATTTAATACCTTCCCTTAATCATATTAAAAAAAAAAAAAAAAAAAAAAAAAACTTTAGTATTGCAAACCACCTCGCATATTTTGCATTTTAACTGTCTTTTGTTTTAAAATTAATATGGGGGACAATATTTTAAAATAGTTAAAGAATTTGTCATTTTCATTTATACTATTTTTACTATAACAAAAAAAATTTTTTCTCGCTCCCCCTCATTCCTAAAACTTTAATTGCAAAATATTATATTAAAGTTTAACCACCACTCACTTTTTTTTTCTTATTCTTTTTCATATTAAACTGATCTTTTCTTTCTTTTTTTTTTCACCCCTTTTTTATTTTTTATTTATTTCCTAATAATTTCTAAAATTCCGTATACAATACAATTTTGCAAAAATAGTGATATCTACTAAATTTCAATAAAAATTCCTTTTAACTATCCATTAAAAATCATCATTTCCCAAGACACTAACAGCTCAATCAAATACTATTAAAAATCACTTCTAATACACAAACAACTCGTAAAATCCTTTTAAAAATCTTTTTCCAAGACACAAACAACTTTCAAAAACTACGTTTTCATATTAAACTAACTTTTTTATTCCTTTTCATATTAAACTGATCTTTTCACCCCTTTTTTATTATTCTTACTACATTCCCGCATTAATACCATTCACTCAAAAATTCTGACTTCTACCAACATCAGAACATATTAGACATTCCCATTAACTTCCCATTAAACTTACTATTTTTCCCATTCCCCCACTACTAACGACATCTACCAACAACACAACATATTAGATATTCTCATTAACTTCCCATTAAACTTACTATTTTTCCCATTCCCCCACTACTAACGACATCTATCCAAAACCTACTAACAACATACAAATATCATTCCCAAAACACTCATCAATAAAAAAATCCTATTAAAAATCACTCCCAAGACACAAACAACTCGAAAAATCTTATTAAAAAACATTTTCCAAGACACAAACAACTGTCAAAAACCAATCAGCTGATTTTGACTGCCGCAGAAACCCCATATCCATACTACTGACTTACCTAAAAACAATATTAAGTCAAAGTACAACATTTATGCAGATGTCACTAACCTTATAGCAAAAGCGAAAACATTAGAAGAGCTTCAAAATATACTAAATGATGACTTAAAGATATATTGCAGTTGGTTGGACCAAAATGAATTATGTATAAATGCGAAAAAAACTAATTATATGATATTCAAAATGCAAAAGAAAACAAATGATAAGATTACGCTTAAGGTAAAGGATACTATAATAGAACAAGTTGATAATGTTAAGTACTTGGGAATGATAATTGATGAAAACTTAAGATGGGATAAACATATAAAAAGCATTAAAAAAAAAATTATTCCTATAACAATGGCTGTCAGAAGAATGGGGAGTATTCCGAATTATGCTGCTAAACTTATATATAATGGCCATATATTATCAAGAATTAGGTATAATATATGCAGTTGGATTCATTGTTCATATTTTCATAAAAATCAAATGAGTGCGGTAATGAATAGAGCCCTCAAAACTTTATTTAATTTGAATATAAGAACTAGAACCAATAATTTATATAAAATAATTGATACACTGAATATTAGCCAACTAATTTACTTTGAAAAATGTAAATACATGTATAATATGCTGAACAATAATATTAAGTCAAAAGTAAAACTTCAAAATAGGGAGAACATTCATAATTATCTAACCAGAAACAGGAAAAATATCGAAATTCCTAACCAAAACAACATTGAAGCTAAAAAGTCTAAAATGCAGCGCAATAAAACTTTTCAACTCGCTACCGGTAGAAATTAAAAACTGTCAAAATTTAAAAATATTTAAAAGTAAACTTAGAAAATTTGTAAAAAATCTTTGAAATTAATCTTTAAAATTTGAAAATTAAAAAAAAACAAAAAATAAAAAAAAAAAAACTGGAAATTAGAAAAATTGTAAAAAATTTTAAGTTATTAAATGTTAGTTATAAGCTGTAGTTTAAGAATTACTTAATTTCTTATACATAATTTTATATATTATTGTAAAATTATCTGAAATTAAATAAAAAATTTAATAAAAAAAAAAAAAAAAAAAAAAAAGAGTAATATAATTATTTAAATTCGAAGAAGGTGAAATGTATGTGTTAACAATATTAACATTTTTATTAGAAAATTTTATGTTCACACCAATTATTTCAAGACATAATATGAAAAATATTATACATAATATGTTTAACAGTAAAACTCTTAGCCTTTTAAAAATATAAAAGTGTTAAAAAAGAACAGAAATAGGAAATAGTGTATCAAATTTGATTTTTTTATCTTTATTCATTTCGAATATATTATGCTTAAAGGTCTTGGGAGTAGTGGGGATGGTACGCAAACCGCTATTCCAATTCATCCAAGATTTCCCGTGTACAAAACAAACAAGAAGAAACACATTCGATCAAAAGGTTCTAGAATCTGAACCCGACAAGAACCAATTCCATGGTACTTTCCTTACTAGTAACCTAGAATATAAATTTCATCAAAATATCGTAATTAGTTTCTAAGCTTTGCTGTTTTTAAGATATAGGTTTGTTGCTTTTGAACTTTTCAAAGGTTCCAGAACCCGAAACCATTGTACGATTTTGCTCACATGCTGTCTCAATCATACTTTCAATACTAGTTAACACTTGTACACAAGTGGAACATCCTATATTAATTTTAAGTTACTATTTTTATTAATTTCGATGTTAAGCCTATCAACCTTTAGAGATCTAAGAGAGTTACCTGAACCACCACTTCAACTGATCACATTCAGGGAACACGTAGGAAACAGTAAAGAAAAGCCTTGTGCCAAATTTGAAGCTTCTACATTTTTTTAAAGTTACTATATCTTTTATTTTCGAAAATATGCTTTAAGGTCTTCGAAACTATGTGGATGGTCCCCGATCCACTATTTCAATTGGTTCAAATTTTCGAGGACACTAAGGGAATAGAAAGGGACACACTGATAGCAAATTTGGAGGATCTAACTTCTTTGAAATCGGAATCATGCTCCGATTTTAAAGTACAGTAAAGTCGTACTTTAAGTCCTAGTAACCTACAGTTAAAATTCCATTAAGAAAGCTCCATTAGTTTTTGAGTTATCGTTCCTACGGACGGGCGAACGGCGGACATGGCTATATCGACTCAGGAGGTCACGCTGATCACAAATAAATATACTTTCCAATATCTAGCTCGCTTCCTTTAGGTGGTTACAAACACCATACCAAAGTTAATATACTCTTTTCCTATTTCATAAGTGTAGGGTATAAAAAGTATTATTTTTTAAAACATAATATTAGAAATATAAGATAAACCAATAATAATATTATATACATTTTGTCAATTTGTAAATTTTTAAAATCCGCGTTACGCGTATACTGGTTGTTCCCAAGTAAATTCATATACCTACTTATTTCTAAATTTTTTGACAGAAATTATACGCCGTATGCTTTTATTTAGGTTATACAAATAATTTTTTTTAAGGATGGTTATTTTTTTGGTTTTGCAAACATATTATAGGTATTATCAATTAGTTTGAATATACTGTATTTTTTAAGAAAAAATTATTTAAAAAAAAAATATTAATAAAAAAGAATATACAATTACAATATTTTTATACGCTTTGTCAATTTTTAAATTTTAAAACTCAGAGGTACAGTACATAGCACATGCTTTCATGTAAATTTATTTACATAAGTATTTATTTCAAATTTTTTCTAGAAATTAGTTAGTTAAGGCGTAAGTAATAAATAATTTAAATTACAAATTATTTTTGTAAGAAAGATTATTTCTTTTTTGTTTAATATTTTGCAAATATATTTTTTAATATCATTGCTCTCAAACGTAATAGCAACTACAGAATATATTTTAAAAGTCGGATTTCTTATTGTACAAAAAAATCAACAAAAAGCAACAACAATAAACGATTAACAAAATACTTTTTTTTAGCAAAAAAAAAAAAAAAAATACAGTAGTTTTCACTTATAACGACCATGAAGGGACGGAAAATATTCGTCGTAATGAACGAATGTCGCTTTAAAAGAATGGTGTAAATTTTGAAAAATTAGTATAAGACTTGAATATTGCAGAATGTGCTAATCCTAGAATGGACAATTCGAACTCATTTACTAGAATGTTTGTGTCAGCCTCAAGCCTGTGTATAATGCTTTTTATTCTAAAAAAAATTATTTTTTTTGATTGATTGCGTTGATTTTGACGAATTTTATATTTAAAACTAAATAAAAATACTAAACCATATTTATTATTATTATTATTATTTTTTATTAACCATAATTAAAATTACAATTAATCTTTTATTTTATAAGCAATTAGCTGCCAGGGCTATCGGCTTGAATTTTTAATATAATGTGTTTTATAACTTATTAAATTTAGTATTTTTACATTTTTATTCAATATTAAATTTACAATGTTTGTTTGAGAAAATTTATTTTTTTTATTTTTTTTATATTAATTCATAAATTTTAATTTTGATAAGAAAATCTTGTATTTTTTTAATATTTGTAACTGTAGGATGAGATAGGAGATCTGCCGGGTTCATGTTATTGAAAATGGAAGAGCGGGTTTGAGTAAGGAGTGTGCATTCGGATAGGATATGTGTAATGGTTAGCGGGAATCTATTACAAAATTGACAAATAGGTTGATCCTCGTTCTTGAGTAGGTATGAGTGTGCTATGCTGCTATGCCCTAATCTCATTCTTATAAAGCACCGATTCATTTTGACTGATGTGGAAACTGGAAGTTTAATAGCTATTCTTTCTTTATTGATAGATTTATATTGGTGTGTGTATGTTGCCCATTCAGTATTTATCATCTTTAAAATCGTTTTAGATGCCTTGTAGTTAACTGCTTCATTAGAAAATGGCATGAATGTATGAAGTGGAAATTTGGAAGCAGATTTGGCAGTAGTGTCGGCGAATTCATTGCCAGATATTCCTATACGACTCGGGACCCACATAATTTTAATTTTATTTTTCATTTGGAAAATTAGCTGTCTTGCATAGTTTAATGGGCTGGACTCATTTCTTGTATTCTGTATAGCTTGGAATACTGATAGGCTATCGGTGCAAATGAGATATTTTCCCTTGTTTTCTTTTGCAAATTCTATAGCAGAAAGAATGCCCTGTGTTTCAGCTTCGAAGACATTTCCGCATTCAGGAAGCAGTCCTTGGGCTGGGATACTCCCATCTTCTCCAACCACGCCAAACGAAACATTATTATCAGTTTTTGATCCGTCAGTAAATATTATTTTCCAGTTGGTTTGTTTTAAAATGGTGGATTGTTCTCTGTAAAGGTGCAGATATTGGCTTTTTGAAGTATATTCTTTTCGAAATTGGGAGAGTTCATCGATGAATAAATGTGATCCCTGTTGCCAAGGTGGAGGATTATTATGTTTTATAGGCATTGGTTTAATATTTGGCTCGAGTTTTGAGTTTATGTCAAGGACCTTGCTTAGAGTTGATTGCATTGATAATTTCGTTGATCTGCGTTTTAGCAAGTTAATCTCTTTGAATAAAAGGTGTTTTGAACTACAAAATATTTTGCTGGTAAGTCGGCTTGTTAAATATAGTTTTCGTTCCTCTATTGAAATGAATCCTCCTTCAGCTAATAAATTTCTTATTGGAGTTGTTCTAAATGCCCTTAAGCTTGCTCTGATTGCAGCATGAAATGGGGCTTTTAATATATTTAGATGGCTTTTTGCACATTTTCCGTATATTTGTAAACCATAGTCAATTTTCGATAATAAGGTTAGTTTGGTCATGTTTAGGAGGGAGTTAGTATGCATGAAACTGTTAGAGGAAGCGAGATATTTAATAATATTTAGTCTGGCAGCTAGATTTGATTTTAAATATTTACAATGATACTTAAAACTATGTATACAATCAAAATATAAGCCTAAAATTTTTAATTCTTTAACATTACAAACATTTTGGTTTTTAAAGTTAATTTGTACATTATTACAATTAATTTTTCTGCAAATATGTAAATGTTTTGTTTTTTCAACTGAAATGTTAGTACCTGAGTATTGTGACAAATGATCTATTGCAGTTAGGATTTCGCAAAATTGTTGTGAAATTTCATTCTGGTTATGTTTTTTACTAATTATATATAAATCATCAGCGTAGATGCAATGGTATAGATTTTTGTAGTTTAAAATAATTTTGTTAATTTCTTCGAAAGCTATTAAGAACAACAGAGAGAGGGGAACCTTGTGGGATCCCATTAAAGAGAGAATAAGTAGGAGATATTATGTTATTAACTCTACACCGAATTTGTCTATTCGTTAAGAAAGATTTTATAAAGTTAAACATTCCTCTCAGACCTCCCAAGTTTTAAAAGCTTATAATCGAATCGAATTATAAACGTGTTACTTAAAATTAAGATAGACCGTTTAAATTGTGTACAAGGGTTAACTAGTACTATAAGTAAAGCGCGGGCTGTATAAGGGCGAAATCAGCCAAAGGGTTCGGATTCTGGTTTAATCGGTTTCAGGACTAACGAACATATATTAAAAATCACGATAACTCAACAACTAATGACGCTATCTTCATCAAATTTTGTGCTGTAGGTTACTAGTAATGAAACTACTTCGGGGTTTGCGTAAGTTCGGGATTGGATTATGGGTTCGGATCCTAGAACTTTTTGATCGAATTTAGGCCAAACTAGCATAATTCCGAAACCAATGAAGATAGAACCTCCAAATTTAATACCAAGGTGTCGCTTTCGATTTCCTTAGTCTCCTTGAAATTTGAGCCCAATTGGATAAGTGTGTGGGGACCAGCCACTAAGTTCCGAAGACCGAAAGCATATTTTCGAAATTAATAAAGATAGTAAATTGAAACAAATGTAGAAGATTCAAATTTGGCACATGGGTGGTCTTTACTATTTCCTGCGCGTTCTCCTAATTTTGGATCAATCAGAGTGGTGGTTCAGTACCTCTCTTAGACCCCCCAATGTGTAAAAGCTTATCATCGAAATTAATAAAACTAGTAACTTAAAATTAAGATAGAACGTTCCAATTGTGTACAAGGGTTAACTAGTATTAAAAGTATGACGGGGACTGCATATGGACGAAATCGTACCATAGTTTCGGGTTGCCACACATTTCCGAAAACCTTAAAGCATATCTTTAAAATTAATAAAGATAGCAACTTGAAAAAATGTAGAAGCTTCAGATTTGGTGTTCTTTACTATCTCTTGCGTGCCCCCCTAATTTCGGATCAATTGGAGTGGTGGTTCAGTACCCCTCTTAGACCTTCCAAGTCTTAAAAGCTTATACTCGAAATAACTAAAAATAGTAACTTAAAATTAAGATAGAACGTTCAAATTTTATACAAGGGTTAACTAGTGCTTAAAGTACAGCGCGGACTGTATAAAGGCGAAATCAGCCTAAGGGTTCGGATTCTGGACCTTTTAATCGGTTTCAGGGCTAACGAACATATGTAAAAAATCACGATAACTCAACAACTAATGACGCTATCATCATGAAATTTTGTGCTGTAGGTTATTGGTAATAAAACTACAGCGGCAATTGCGCACGGTGAGGATTGGACAATGGGTTCGGAACGTAGAATTTTTTGATCGAATTTAGGCCAAACTTGCATAATTCCGTTACCAATGAAGATAGAACCTCTAAATTTGGTATCACAGTGTCGCTTTCGATCTCCTTAGTCTCCTTGAAGTATGAGCCCAATTGGAGTAGTGGGTGGGGACCAGCCACTCAGCTCCGAAGACCTTAAAGCGTATTTTTGAAATTAATAAAGATAATAACTTGAAAAAAAAGTAGAAGCTTCAAATATGGTACATGGGTGTTCTTTACTATTTCCTGCGTGTCCCTCTAATTTTGGATCAATTGGAGTGGTGGTTCAGTACCTCTCTTAGTAATGTGTTAAAGCTTATCATCGAAATTAATAAAACTAGTAACTTAAAAGTAAGATAGAACGTTCCAATTGTGTACAACGGTTAACTAGTATTGAAAGTATGACGGAGACTGCATATGGGCATAGTTTCGGGTTGTGGAACCCTTGAAAAGTTCAAGGGCTAACAAACATATATCTTAAAAACACATTACTCAAAAAATAATGTAGATTTATTTGATGAAATTTAAACTCTAGGTTACTAGTAATGAAAGTACCATGGGAATTGGTTCTGGTCGGGTATAATTTCGAAGCCAAAGAATATATTTCCTATTTTCTATGTGTCCGCGAAATTTTGACTTAGTAGTAGTGGTTCAGCTATGTTCAAAGGTTGCTGCATTTATGTAAAATTTATTTTTATATTTAAATGAATTATATGAAAAGGTCTAAATTAGTAATTGTATTTTAGAAATACATTTATTGCATATTTTGCGTTTATAAGCTTTTCTAATAGGTACATAAACAAGCCATTTAAAATAATTGCAATTTTGAAAAATTTTAATTATTAAATATATTAATTTTTTCACAAAATTAAATAACTCAAATTTTTTCACTTTGTAATTGAATTGTAATAAATATATGTTCATTTATTTCAAGTTTTTTTGTTTTTTAATATTTTTAAATAGATAAATTAGTAAGAATTTGTAATATTTTTTAATAGATAGTGTAATTAGAAACTGTTTTTAGTATTATAAAGTTAATTTGGTTAGCTATGTCTTACGATCAAATTAATAACAGCTCTTATGGTGTTAAAACGACTTATTGATATGTCCTAAATTTGAACCAAATAGGTGCAGGGTATTTCTAAGTCGGTTGCACCGACTGACTGTTTCTTTACTTGTTTTTTTTTTAAGTTGATAACGGAAAATCATCAGACGATGATTCTGTATCAATATCAATTTCTATGTCTTCATATGAAG
Source organism: Dolichopus griseipennis (assembly GCA_963082915.1). Lineage (NCBI taxonomy): Eukaryota > Metazoa > Arthropoda > Insecta > Diptera > Dolichopodidae > Dolichopus > Dolichopus griseipennis. The sequence goes on along the minus strand of OY720441.1, from coordinate 221,398,414 downwards.
TTAATGTTGTTGATTCATTATTATTATTTATGTTAGCATTTTTTTTATTTTGATCGAAAGAAATATTAGAAGTATTAGTTGGAGATTTGGATATATTATTTTAATAGATTTTGTTTAAATTGTTATTTGATTCTTTGTTATTATTTGTATTAGGATTTTTTTTATTTTGGTCGGAAGAATTATTGATAGTAATAGTTGGAGAGGTAGGTGATAAATTTGTGTTAGGTATATTAGAATTGTTGTTATTTAGATTGTTATTTATAAATTGTTTTGATGAATTGTTAGTTTGATTCGTGATAGAGGAGGAACTTGGAATTGGAAAGGAGCTAGGTTGGGTGCTGATTGAAGGATCAGTGCGCTTTTGATTGCTGTTGACAGTTTGTTTACTAGTAGATAAATTTTGTAATTTTATAATAATAGAGGAGAAGGTTTGTGAATTATTTGTTGTTTTTAAATTATTCTGATTATAGGTTTTTCGCGCTTCACCAAAGCTGCATTTATTTTGTGTTTTTATTTTTAAGATTTCTTTTTGTTGCAAGAATTTGGGGCATTTGTTGAAGGAAGATGGATGATCTCCAAGGCAATTGAACAGAGTGTTCGAGTGCATGGCAATCGTGAGTGTGGTGGAAGATTGCAATTAACACAGCTTGATGGATTGTTACATTTGTTTGCAGTATGTCCGAGGAGCTGACAATTTTTGCATCTCATGGGATTTGGGAAATATTCCTGAACTTTAACTTGATACCAAGCGATGTCAATTTTTTTTGGAACCGTGTAGGAGTCAAAAGTGAGCAGAATAAGGCCAGCATAAACTTTTTTGTTATCAATTAATTTAGAAAATTTGTAGACATTAGTAACACCCTGATTTTTGAGATCATTTAATATTTCTTCTTCAGTTGTTGGAATTAAATTCCTATCAAAAATTGTACCTTTTGTGGAGTTCAGTGTAGCATGAAGTTTAGCTGTTATGGTACATAAACCACCAAAATTTTTTGTATTGAGGAATTTGTCTGCCACTTTTTGGGATTTGGTGAGTACAAGAAGATTGCCATCACGAAGAAGGCTTACGGAATCAATTTCGGTACTAATACAGTCTAGTGCCTTTTTTTTGGCAAATACACTGAATGAAGAAAGTGGTTTGTCTTTTTGGGTGGATTCGATAACGACGAATTTGGGACATTTTTGTTGATTTAAATTTACCTGAGGTAGGATTGGGAAGACATAGCTTGTAATATCTTTACCTCTTCCTCGTTTTGGTTTTGGGCCAGGTTGGCCTGTGTCATCATCCTGCAAATCTGCAAACCGATTCCCCGAAGGGATCGGCCGTTCTTTCGGCATGGTGCACTATTATTGGATCAGAATGTGTTGTTTTTGCACAAAAAAAAATTTTATATATATTTAAATTTTAATTTTTATGTATAACTAAAATGAATTTTTGTTTTTATTATTTAGGTTAAATTTGATATGAAAGTGTGAGAAAAAAAAAAAAAAAATTGTATAAGAACGAAAAGGATGACTATAGTGGAAAAGGATAATAAAAGAAATTATTTATTAGCACTAAAAAAGAAACGTCTACTCGTTACGAAGGGTAATCGATGACTGTTAACCATATTTATATTTTACGTTGATCTAATAAATACGTAAAACAACAAATGATAAAAACTAAAACCATTATCTGTCAACATCTGTCGCTGTAAACATAATATAGTTAAAGCCGAGTTCGTTATAAATAAAAAATACTTTATAAACAAAATGTATTGCACAACACACAACTTTGAACCGCGTCATTGTTAAATTCAAATTTATGTTAAATTTAAAACAGGTTTTCACCTGAAAAACGCAATATTCTAAAGAAAGAATATCATTGTAATATAAAAACAAAAAAAAAATTTCTTTTGGTTGTTGTTTCAAATAGTTTCCTGTGAAAAGGGATGTTTATGTTTGTATGGGAAAAAATAAGCCGATTAAATATTATGATATATTTTGTTCATATATATGGATAAAATGAATTCAAATTCTATCCAGTTGCCACGAAACAGCTCCTTTGTCAGCAAAATATTCAGCAAATCTGTTTCTCATTTCAAATGAGAAGTGGTTGCAAATTGTTTGGCTCTGTCCTCCAAGATCCATCAACTATTTTTCCGTTTTCTTCAACATCCATCTGTTTTCGAAGCGAGTTGTGTAAGCATACACAAGACATTATGATGTTTTCCACCTTAATTATAAAAAAATTTATATATTTATTAATTTAAATTTAGAGCTATATTACGGTGTCCAATTTTGAAATAATTGGAGAACGAAAAATTCTCCATTTGCTGCATAAAATGCCAAAAGCATTTTCAATTATGCGACGAGCTCTGCTTAAACGATAGTTAAAAATCCTTTGTGATTGTGTCAGATTGGTTTTGATGTGTGTATGATGATTCATCATATTTTTTGTCAGAGGAAACGCATCATCTGTCATAAACACATAGGCACGTCTTTAAATTCAGCACACACATCAGATGGGATTGGAATTTTAAAAAAAGGTATTATATAGGACAAAAATAATATACAATTAATTTAGTATTTTTTACTTACGGTAGAGAATTTTCATAACATTTTTTTCCAAAAACTGAATGTCGGAAAATCCTTCCATCGCTTTGGCGTCTTGAAGCTTCTACGTCACAAATTATAAAGCTATAATTGTGGTCGCACTGGACTGGACAAGCGAGCTGGACTTCTTATATTAAAACTGGCTATTTCTCAACTTTTATATTCAAGATAAGGAGTTTCGAGCACTTCTGATATAAATATGTATTACAATCATAATTCTCTTGTTATCTGTGCCACTAATTTTCATTAAAACTCAAAGTTATTAGAAATATATTTATATATATATATATAGGTCAATGTAATTCCATGGTTTTTAATATAAACTAAAAACATTAATGCTTTGATTATCCTTGTGTAACAAAATTTAGTATTTGAAATTTTTACTAGTGTATTAACCTATTTGAAAGGCTTATAAATACAGAACATGAAATAAATGTGTTTCTAAAATACAATGGCAAATTAAGTACTTTTAATATATTTTATTTAAATATCAAAATTAATTTTACACACATGCAACAGATAACATTATCAGGCGGGGAACTCATGGAAAGATCCTAAGCGCAACCAATGTTACATGTGACTTTAACACACTAAACACACCCGACCTGTTTTAAGAGACCTTGCCAACTTGTAAAAAAATTTTGCACAACAAAATTATTATAAACTAGCAGATTTACCCGGGAGCGTACAAATTGTAAAAAACCGAGTTTCGGCCGATTTTTCGAAAACTATTTTGGTTAAAAAGAAAGCCTAAAAAAAATATTTTGGGAGTTCCGTTAACCCATTGTGGCCCAACAACTTTTTAAATTACGTCAAATTTTTGAAAGTAGGTACAACTTCTTTGAATTAGGGGAATGCTTCAAAAAATGTTTTGTCGAGTTCTTTTAACCGATTGCGAAACAAAAACTATAAAAAACAGTTTGCAAAACATTTTGAACGATTTTCTGTAATTTTTCTATACGTATTGCTTCTTGACAATTTGGTGCTCCTTGACGATAGAGTTGAGAATGGTGGTTTCGGCGACTAATATTAACTTAATTAAAATGACTATAGGCCATTATGTCTTTATACTCTGTCAATAGTAGTTTTCTTGAACTGCCAACCCTTGAATAATATATAGTCGATGGTTTAGAAAAGGTTTAAAAATCTGCTTTTCAACTTATATCTTGTTTAGTACTTACCTGAAAGTTCTACTACGCATTTAAGCATAATATATACGAAATTGAATTTTTGATTTTTAGATTTCATTTGAAGAAAACTGCAATTTCAAACTGAAATCTATTTTTAAAAAACAACAACTGCCAAGAAGATAAAAAACAAAGACTAACAAAAAATTTACAGAAGGAAAATGTTATGTTATTTAAATTTAAAGATATTATTATTCGTATTCTTTATTAGCTTTATTATTATTATTATTAATATTATCTCATTTAGCTTTTGCACTATTTTAGACTATTTGAGAGCAAAAAATTAGTCTTAGTAATTAAGTGAGCTTTTGGAATAAAGGTTAACTTGCGATAATACCAAAAATTTGAAAATTTCATTGAATCTTTGTTCAAGACGCGTAAACAGGTCAAAACCAAATGAACCCTGTGTGTTTTTATAATTAAAATGCTGATACAAAATTTTCAATAAAATTCTTTTAATCGTTTAAGCAAATAAAATTTATAGAAAACTTCATGGCGTCGTCGTGGAAAACGGGTTAATCGAACTTAATTAAAACTTTTTGCAGCCTCTTTTTTGGACTACAAAATCAATCTGTAAAATTGAGCACAAATCGGAAACAAAATTTTTTTTGAAAGCCCGCCAGGCTGAAATGGATTAATTTATTCCAACCAAACATATACAACAAATTCCGGTTACTAAGAGGAACATTTAAGCACAATTTCAAGTCAATCGATCAAACCGTTTTGACTCGACATCAAAAATATTGAAAAAGTTTCATTGCGCCCTCGTGCCCAAACGGGTTAACCGAACTCAACAAATATTTGCGCCAGTCTCTCTTTTCGACTGCAAAATCACCCTGTAAAATTGGACACAAATCGGAAACACAAAATTTTTTGGAAGCCCACCAAAAGTCTCTCTTTTCGACTGCAAAATCACGTGCTTTTCACGTGAATCCTGACAAACAAACAAACAAATAAACAAAAAAATTTTCTTCTCTATGTATTAGATATACTTCATCCAATAAATATTAATGGCAATACTCATAACTTTAAATTTATTATTATGCATCCCCTACACGATGGGCATGCTTTGTTGCTATTAAAGTATTAGAATTGTGTATGGGTAAGCTGAAAGACCATTTTGAAGGTTGAAAAGTTGGTTGTGAGAAAATGAAAAATTTTGATTTTTGCGAGCTAAGTCTTTGGTTTATATTTTGAGTTGAATTGTGTATGGGCAAATTGAACAACTTAAATGTAATTTTTTTTTTGTATTTTTCTTTTTTTGATACGAAAGATTGTTGAGATATTCCGATTTGAAAAAATAATAACACTATAATGTATAAAATACCAAATAATTAAGTAAATAATTTTAGTTAATTATGAAATTAAGTTAAAAAAATGTTTTAAAATATAAAAAATGTACATATCTACACATTCATAACAAAATTCAAACCGATTTTTTATGAAATAGTATAAAACAGATAAGAAAACCAAAACGTTTAATTTGAATTATGAATGTAGTAAAGAATAGTCCCACTTCCTGTTAACGTCTATTTTTTTGTAAGACAAAAGTACAATTTTATTTAAAAAATTTTTTTAAAATTGAAAAAATAAATAAATAGTATATACCTATTAGAAAACCAAAAATCTATATTTATTAATTTCGAAGTTAAGCCTTTGAATTTTGGGATTTTTTAAGAGGCACATGAACCACCAATGCAATTAGTCTAAATTTAGCGGACTAAAAGGAAATAAGAAAAAACACCGTTATACCAAAACTAAGGATTCTATATTTATTTTAAGTTACTATGTTTATTGATTTCGAATATATGTTTTAATGTATTAGTAGTAGTGGGGGTGGTACGCAAATCACTATTCCAATTCAAAGCAAAATTTCACGTACACAATGCAAATATGAAGAAACACCTATGCACCAAATTTTAACGTTCTATCTTATTTTGTTTCGAAATTATACTCGTTTTGCCTCAATCCGATCAAAAGCTTCTAGAATCCGAACTCCTTGTCCGATCTTGACGAGAACCAATCCACGCGGTACTTTCATTACTAGTCACCTAGAAATTACATTTCATCAAAAAAACGTCATTAGTTTTTGAGTTATGGTCTTTTAAGCACTATTTCAAAAAATGTTGTTAAAATGTGCCTATATAGTTTTATTACAAAACTTTTACATCGTTTGAAATAGAGAAAAGAAATTTTAACCACGGGTAGGTATTGCAAAAAAAAAGTAATTTCATAGAAAAACTTTTTTCTTTAACCCCACCCGTTCCGGAGCTACAACCCCCCCAAACAGGAAAAAGCCCTATTTTTAAATTGTTATAACAAGAATTCTGTTTAGTGTATTTTCAATCTGAAAACGGCAAAATATTGCTGGTTTTAAAGCTTTATAAATTTTCAAAAAGCAAATATTTAGGTTTACGGCAATAAAATTTACCATTATGGAAAACTCACTTTTTGCTAAATTTTTGACCCAAATATCTTCTAAACGATTCAAGCTAGAGTTTTGAAATTTCGGGAGAAGTTAGACCTTCAGAAATTAGTAGAGTCGGTCAGTTTAGGAGCTATAAGAGCTCAAAAATTGAAATTTTACTATATTTAAACACCTGTAACTTGCATCTGTAACCTGTTACATTTTTTTTTTACAAATACATATACAAAATTTGAAGCTTCAGCATTATATTTCAGCATATGTAAAAGTTTTTTCTTAAATTTAAAAGAGTTTCTTTAAATCGAAGAAACTGTCTCTTAGTTTTAACCATTTTTGGTAAGATAAAATAATAGGTAAAACTCCAAATTTTGGTGGAGTTCACAATTGATTTCCTAGAACCTAAAAAATGGAAAGGTGGGGACAGGAGAGGGGTGGGCAGACCCATCAAATTTGGGAACCTTCCCCTTCGAAGGACTACTAGGTCTTCAAATTAAAACTTTTATGTTTTTATAAAACAGTAACTTATTCACCAGTGTATGTTTTTCCACTTTAACATTGAAGCTCCAACATTACATTTTGCACTTGTAAGCAGGTTTTGTTGAGTGCATTAGGATTATATTCTAAGTATTGATTTCACTATTAGTCATAATTAATAAATTGATAAAATAACTAAACCGTAATATTATCATTTATTTTTGTATATATTTTTATAAAAATAAATGATAAAATAATCAGTACAAACCATATCTAATTTTGAAAATGTGCTTTTTAAAAACTCTTGTTTTTTTTCACTTGTTTACAAACATTAGAATCTGTTATAATTGAAATTTTCAAATTCTTCAACTTAAAGATGAATAATATTGAAATTCAGAATAAGACTTTAATTAAAGAAAATCAAGTCAGAAAAACTCGCCTTCAGCAGGTGAAGATAAATCAAACTATCTGGAACAAAACGTGTACAAGCTTGAACCTAACCCCTCTAATATCCTACTTTCCTTCCCTTTCCAACTAAACCTACATATTATGTATACAGAAATCCATTCCTAGCGTTTAGTTAGCGTGTAAAAAAAAAAAAAAAAAATATAATGATAAAATACTCAGAAAGAAACCCTGTATAATTTTGAAAATGTGCTTTTTAAAAACCCTTGATTTTTTTTATCACTTGTTTATATATACGTTCGTTAGCCCTTGAACTTTTCAAAGGTTCCAGAACCCGAAACCATGCTCCGATTTCGTCCATATGTAGTCCTTTCCAAACCTTCAATACTAGTTAACCTTTGTACAAGTTCCAATTGTTCTTTCTTAATTTTATGTTACTATTTTTATTAATTTCGATGATAAGCTTTTAAACTTTGGCAGGTCTAAGAAAGATACTACACCACTACTCTAATTGATCCCAAATTAGAGGGACGCGCAGGACATAGAAAAACACGCATGTGCCAAATTTGAAGCTTGTACAATTGTTTTCAAGTTACTATCTTTAATAATTTCGAAAAAATGCTTTAAAATTTTGGGAGCTGTGTGGCTGGTCCCCGATCTTCTTCTCCAAGTGGTCTCAAATTTCAAGGACACTACGGAGATAGAAAGAGACACTCTGATATCAAATTTGAAGGTTCTATCTTCATTGGTTTCGGAATTATGCTTGTTTGGCCTAACTTCGATCAAAAAGTTCGAAGTTTCGAACCCATGGTTCAATCCTCACCGTGCGCAATCGCCGCCATATTTTCATTACCAGTAACACACAACACAAATTTGATGAAGATAGCGTCATTAGTTGTTGAGTTATCGTGTTTTCTTATATATGTTCGTTAGCCCTTAGACCGTTTAAAAGGTCCAGAATTCGAACCCATAGGTCGATTTCGACCAAATGCAGTCCGAACCGTACTTTAAGTACTAGTTAACCCTTGTACAAAATTTGAACGTTCTATCTTAATTTTAAGTTACCATTTTTAGTAATTTCGAGTATAAGCTTTTAAAACTTGGGAGGTCTAAGAGGGGTACTGAACCCCCCCTCTAATTAATCCCAAATTAGGGGGGCACGCAAGAGATAGTAAAGAACCCCAAATTTGAAGCTTCTACATTTTTTCAAGTTGCTATCTTTATTGATTTTAAAGATATGCTTTAAGGTCTTCGGTAAATTTTTAAAAACCTCAATTTTTATTTTTTTAGCAATATTTATATAAAACTAGCTGTGCCCGGTCCGTGTTGCTGGCCCCCGTCCGTGTTGCTGGTCCCGGTTCATGTTTCCATAGAGTCAAAGCAAAAGCTCAAATGACTGGAGATTATTTTAAATAAAGGAAAAAATTCTTTGAAATCTCTCAAACAAATAAAAAATAGGTTTTTTTGCTTTTGTTTACAGATTTTTTTTTTTTTGAATTAATGATTTTATAATAACAGTGATTTTTGGTGTTAAATCATAATGTCTTGTTGTGGGTGTCAAATATTCTTTCCATAAAATAAGAAAATAAAATAATATACCTAGAAAATAAAATAATATACTCAACATGAATCTTTAAATAATTGAAAAAAAAAATATATTTTTATTCTTCTGTCTTCTTTAATATACATATATACATACATACATTGGTGACATCCAAATTGCCAAAAAAAATTTTAAATGCGGTAAACATATACCGCATCTAAACTTAAACTTAAGTGCGATTTCGATAGAAAGAATATAAATGGCGTTTTGGCGTTTTGGATCTAATATCCAATTAAGAATTTTACGCTTATGTATAATATTTTAAACTTATTATATACAATGCAAGTACTTATATGGTCAAAAGCAACAATTTGCTGTGAACTGACCCTACAGACGTTGTCCTGTCTTAGCTATGAATATTCAATTCAACTGAAAATAAATATATATATGTATATATATAGATTTATATATATATGCGCGTTTGAATATATATTTATATATATATATATATATATAATATATATGTATTTATTTATGACTACCTATGAATTCGCCAAGATCTTTTCAATGATACCCCACATGATCATATACAGCTGATTTTATATCAAGGGCTTTAAACGCTTTTTGGACCCAAGTGGGCGTCCTGGAACCTTGGTCCCCAAACAAAAGTTGTTAAGCTCGGCAAGACCTTTTCAATGATACCCCACATGATCATATACAGCTGATTTTATATCACGGCCTTTAAACGCTTTCTAGGCCCAATAGGGGCGTCCTGTAGGAATTTTCTTAATTTTTCTTTCCGTAAGAACCTTCTACAAAGTATTAGAAAACAAAAAAAAAATGGTTGAATAAAATCGGTAAAGTCGTTCTCAAGTTATGCCGTGACCAACAGAAATAGCGATTCATTTTTTCATGAAACTTAAATATTTATCGCAGTATTAAAAAATTTTCCAAAGTAACTCGATATTAAAAAGTACTTCAAAATGAAAATTTAAGTATCTAATGCTTAAATAGTTAAAATACTTTAGCAAAAATGGCTACAAAAACCTGTACATTTGCACGGAGGTCATTCTAGTATTTATTTATTTTAATAAAATTTTTCTGAATAAAATTCATTTAAATATCTCATATAATGATAAAAAGAAGATGAAATTTAATCGTTATAATATAATATAGAATATCTTTTTATTAAAATTTAATTAACACTACCACATTTCAGATTTCATCATTTTTCATTTCGATAATGTGCTTTTTAAATCTTTAGTAGAGTGTGAGAGGTACTTTAACCCAGGAATGGCGCTAAACTTTACGGCGCTCTGTGCAATTTTGAAATTTAGAGCCCTAATAAGCGCGCTTCCACATCACTCGTAAGGTGGGATTTATATCCATTTTTTTTAGTGAGGTGGACACCTGGAATAATCCTCGTTCAACCTTTTGAATACTTTTAAACTCATAAAATTAAAAATTAAAAAATTCAACCGACTTAGAAAAAAATAATATTCAAAAAATTAACAAAATAAAAAAATTTCATTAAAAAAAATACAAAACAAAAATTATTTAAATTCATTTTATTAAATTTTAACAAAAATAGTAAAGAAAAAGCAAAAAAGTCATTGATTAGGTGTAAAATTATTACAACTAAAAAAGTACATAGTACTAAGTAAATAAAATAGAAAAATTTATGAAAAAGCATATTCATATTTTAATAATTTTTACATTTATTTCATTTATTTAAATATATTCACCTGTCTTTTGTTTAAGCGAAATCCAATTAAATTATTTTTCCATAATTTTTTTTTATTATTTTTAATTTTAGTAATGGGAATCGTTAACAAAATTTTTTAAACTAAAAGAATGTTACGAAAGAGTACCTCTAATGTTTTTAGCACATTTTCAAAGAATTTTGTAAAAATGTGCCTATATAGCTTCACTCTGTCCGTCCGTCTGTCCGTCTGTCCGTATGTTTACAAAAACTTTTACATCATTTGAAATAGAGAAAAGAAGTTTTAACCACTAGTTTAAAATAATTTCGTAGAAGATTTTTTTTCTGTAGCCCCACCCGTTACGGAGCTGCAGCCCCACAAAGTTGGAAAAAGCCCTATATTCAAATTGTTATAACAAGAGTTCTGATAGGTCTATTTCCAATTGAAAAACGGTTGAAGCGAGCTGCTTTTATAGACTTTACAAAAATACTTCGCTTAAATGTTTAGGGTTGCCATACGGTACTAAAATTTACCACTGTGCAAAACTCAATTTTTGCAAAATTTTTGGCCCCACATATCTTTTAAACGGTTCAAGCTAGGGTCTTGAAATTTTGGAAGAAGTTAGATCCTCGGGAATTAGTAGGAGTCGGTTAACAAAATTTTTTTGTCAAGCCCCATGTTCAGGAGCTATAAGGGCTCGAAAACTGAAATTTTGCTATTTTTAAACACCTGTAACTTGAATACCTGTTTAAATATTTTTTCCTTAATATACAAAATTTAAAGGTCTAACATTATATTTTAACATATGTTAAAGGTTTTTCTTAAATTTAAAACGAGTTCTTTAAATTGATGAAAGTGCCTCTCAGTTTTAACCATTTTTGCCTAAATAGTAAAAATCTAAGAAAAATTCCAAATTTTGGTGGAATTCACAATTTAATTCCTAGAACCTAAAAAAGTTTGGGGGAAGGGGAGTAGTGAGCATTATATCCTTGAGAAATTTGGCAACCTTCCCCATACTGGGGCTACTAGGACTTAAAAATTTACTGTTATTTATAGGTTAGCACTAACTTAGTCACCAACGTATATATTTCCTAAATTAAACGTTAATATTGAAGCTTCAACATTATATTCCGATAAAATACTTAGTATGAAACACTATATTATTTTGAAAATGTGCTTTTTTAAAAACCCTTGGTTTTTTTTCATCACTTGTTTAATAAATAATATTGGAAGTTTTAAGCGAAGTACCTACCTCTTGATTTAAAAACAAATTTTTTTTTATTTTATTTTTTTTTTTATTTTTGTTTTTATTTTACGTGGATTGGTGGGAATCTTGGCCCCGTAGCAGAAGTGTATGGTGGGTTCTTACCGAGCTAAACCACACCCTTCTCTTATCAAAACTAGTTGAACTGACTAACCATAATTTTTAGCTATCTTTGGTTTGAGTATAGGTTTTGTGTACTTTCCCTTAGGAAATCTGTACTTTATAATATATTATCTAAAGGTCGTTTTCTTTTAAGCCTTCCTGTAATGATCTGGTTATTTATTAACTGAGCAGCTTCAATATTTATATGCACTTCTAGACGAGTTTTATGCTTCATGGCATATCTACTTATTTCATCTATACCTTTGGGAATTTGTAAATCTGTATGAATGTCATTATTACGTACATACCAGGGAGCACTTACTATTTTAACTAAAACTTTATTCTGAAAGGTTTGTATTTTTTTAATACGCGTATGCTTGGCGCAACCCCAAAGTTGAATGCAATAAAACCATGTAGGTTTAATTACTTGGTTGTAAATTAACACTTTATTATATATTGTTAATTTAGACTTACGCCCTAGGAGGCAGTAATTTTCTCTATATTTATTTTCAAGTTTTAGTTTTTTCTTTTTAACATGTTCATTCCACCTGAGCTTGACATCCAGTGTCATTCCTAGGTATTTTGCCGAATTTTCGATTGATACAAATACATCATTTAAATTTATTTTAGGAAGGTTTCTTATATTTCTATAACTAAAATTAACGTGAACAGAATTACTTTCATTAAATTTTGTTTCCATTTGTTGGTCCAAAAACATATTTTTTCACTTGCTTTCGGTAATTTTCCTGTAGCTTCGTCAATATTCGATCCTACTGCCAATATAGCAGTATCGTCAGCAAATGTAGCTTCAGTTAAATTTTCTACTTCTGGTAAATCACTTGAATAAAGCAAATACAAAATTGGACCTAGAATACTGCCTTGAGGCACACCTGCTTTTATTTTTCTTAATTTAGAATACTCTTCATCTTGTTTAATTCTAAATAATCTATCTGACTACATAGTACGATTCGAGTATCTCTACATATTGAATAGGTATCAATCTCCTTAATTTAAATATTAATCCTTCATGCCAAACTTTGTCAAACGCTTGTGGTACGTCTAGAAATATTGTAGAGCATATTTGTTTTTCTTCAAACCCTTTTTCTTGAACTTGCTCAATTGCTGCATGCAATCCAAACTGATGGAATTAAATTTTTATTTTCTATAATTGGCTTCAGCCTTTTTAACAACAATTTTTCATAAAGTTTCGACATATTTGTAAGCAGAGACATTGGCCTGTAAGATTTTGCATTATTTAATGGCTTCCCTGGCTTCCCTTAATAACCTCTGCTACTTTCCAAGCGGTTGGAACATACTTCAGTTTTACTGTTGCATTTATGATTTTTCTTAAAAATTTTAGAGCTTTTGGTGGAAGCTATTTTTAATCTGAGCTGTAATAAGATCAAAACCTGAAGCTTTTCTTAACTAAGTATTTAATTCTTCACTAATTTCTTCTTGTCTAAATGGATTAATATTGTTCTCTTCTATTTTAATATCCTCCAGTAAACAAACATCTGAATTTATATCGTTTGGTTTGAATATAATTTCTAATTATCTGCAAATAATTCTACTTTATGTTTATTTTCCTTTGCCCAAGTGCCGTCTGGTTTCATGAGCGGCGGGCGTACTTTATCGGCTTTTGATACCCTACACCTATAGAATAGGTAAAGGGGTATATTAACTTTGGTATGGTGTTTGTAACCACCTAAATGAAGCGAGCTAGATATGGAAAAGTATATATATATTTGTGATTAGCGTGACCTCCTTAGTCGATATAGCCATGCCGTAGGCACGATAATTCAAAAAATAATGGAGCCGTCTTGATGAAATTTTAACTGTAGATTACTAGGACTGAAAGAACGGCGGGGATTGCAAATAGGCGAAATCGGCGAAAGGGTTCGGATTCTGGACCTTTTAATCGGTCCAAGTGCTAACGAGCATATATAAAAAATCACAATAACTCAACAACTAATGATGCTATCTTCATCAAATTTGTGCTGTAGGTTACTCGTAATGAAACTACGGCGGAGATTGTGTACGGTCGAGATTGGACCTTGGGTTCGGAAATGAAAGCTTTTTGATCGAATTTAGGCCAAACGAGCATAATTACGTAACTAATGAAGATAAAACATCCAAATTTGGTATCAAGGTGTCACTTTATATTTTCTTAGTGTCCTAGAAATCTGGAACCAATTGGACTAGTGGATCGGGGACCAGCCACTTAATTCCGAAGACCTTAAAGCATATTTTCGAAATTAAAAAAGATAGTAACTTCAATCAAATGTAGAAGCTTCAAATTTGGCAAATGGGTGTTCTTTACTATTTGCTGCGCGCCCCCTAATTGTGGATCAATCGAAGTGGTTGTTCAGTACCTCTCTTAGACCCCCCAAGGTTTAAAAGCTTATCATCGAACTTAATAAAAATAGTAACTTAAAATTAAGATATAAAGTTCCAATTGTGTACAAGGGTTAACTAGTATTGAAAGTATGACGGGGACTGCATATGGGCGAAATCGTATTTTTGATGAAATTTAAACTCTAGGTTACTAGTAATAAAAGTACCATGGGAATTGGTTCTGGTAGAATTCGGACAATGAGTTCGGATTCTAGGAGCTTTTGATCGAATTGAAGCCAAACGAGTATAATTTCGAAGCCAAAGAATATATTTCCTATTTTCTATACGTTTCCCCGAAATTTAGACTTAATTGTAGTGGTGATTCAGGTGCCGTTATAAAGAAGTCAATTAGATCTGGAGCTTTGTTGGTATCTGTGGGTATCAGTAAGTTGGTTTGCCAGTCGAATTGTGGTAACAACCTAACTCTTGAATAGCTTTTCTTAGTTCTCTACCTCTAGTTGAGGTTGTTCTAGAACCCGAATCTTTATGTTTGGCATTGTAATCACTTCCTAGCAGAAGTTTATGTCCGCACACATTTAGAAGTTCTTTAAATATATTTTTCTTTATATTGCATTTTGGTGGACAATTTACTGCACCCACATTAAGATCTTGTTTAGTAGATGAAGTTTTTATCATAGAAAGTTGGATTTCTTCAAATTCAATTTTGAATTCTTCATTATGTTTTATAGTGCCCTTTGTTAGAATATCACTACCTCCTCTCGGATGATTACTAGGATGAACTACCTTGTAGTATTCATTACCTAAAATGTTAAATTTTGTGTTTATTGTTAAATGAGTCTCTGATAGCAGACATATATCAATATTGTTAGATCTTAAGAACACTTCTAGTTCATGTTTGTTATTGAGGACACCATTAGGATTCCATGTTGTAATACGTATTTTATCTAGATACATTTTTAATAATTTTTTTAGGTGTTTCTTGATATTCAATATTGGTTCTCTTTTCTATTTTATTGAATCTTATGGAGGCTTTGCCAACTTTGAGCAATAGATTTTGCATCATGTGCGTCACTTCATTGTCATTGCGTTTAGATTTCATAACCTCAGTTTCTTTTTTCGTAGTTTCTGTAGTTTTTTCTAAGTTTTGCATCTTGTGCTTCATTGTCATTACGTTTAGGTTTCATAACCTTAATTTGTTTTTCTGTTATAATGTTTTCTTTAATTTTAGTTTTTAGTGCTTGGGAGTATGAAACTCCATTTGAAACTTTACTGGATATAAATGGTGTAGTTTTGTTCGGTATTTTTGTTTCATTTGATTGTTTGGGTTTGCGCATAATCAATCTTCTTTTCTGTAATTCTTTTGTTACCAAACAACCACGATAACTAGCAGGGTGTGCCTCGTTGCAGTTTGCACATATGGCTTGGAAATTTTCTTTTTTACTACACTCTGCTGTCATATGATTTTACACATTTAGCAAAACCATTTGGCAAAATTTTTGTGTATGTCCAAAGCTCTGGCATCTCTTAAACTGAGGAATGGACTTATTACTTCTGAGAGCCTCAATTTTCACTCTCATGTGCCGTAAGTATTCTATTTTGTATATTCTATTTATTTCCCCTGCATGATCAAAAGATAGCATAAATAGTGGAAGCTTGGTTCAATAATTATATTTTTATCTTTAGTTTTTTTAATTTTGTTTGTCACATCTAGACTATTAAAACAGTTATTAATAATTTCTTTTTTAATATTTTCTGGTTCACATGATGTGTAAAGATTTCTTGCCGTAACAAGAAATTGGTCTAGTCAGTTTATTTTCACATGTATTTTTAACTGGTAATATCATTTTCTTTTTTTATTATTTTTATATTTTTATTTTTTTTATTTTTTTTATTTTTACGTAGGTTGGAATGGAATTTTCAAAAGACACAATGAGCCCCGTAGCTTGCCATTGCGTGTGGGATTCTTACCCACTAAACCACACCCTTCCTCTATTACGATCTAGTCCTATAGGGCTAATGAGCAATTTTTCTTCTGGCTTTATTTTAGTTTTAAATGTAGATTCCATCTAGCGATGTCTATCTAACTGTTTCTTTCTCTTATTATAGCTACACTAACTCAAAAGGCTTCACTCTTTTGAGTCGTCTGGCTATATTTGTATTATCCAGAAGCTGGACTATCTCGACATTTACATGGTTTTGGAGTCTTTTTTCGTGACTTCTTGCAAAATTTTGAATTTCTTTGTCTACAAATTCTATTTGCATATCTCTATGTAAGTCATAGTTTCTGATGAACCAGGGCGCGTTCACAATATTTCTTAGAACTTTTTTCCTGGAACCTCTGAATAACATCTCTTTTACTCTTTTTGCTGCATCCCCATAGATGGATACCATATGACCATACTGGTTTCAATATTTGTTTATAGAGCAGAAGTTTGTTTTGTATTGTCAAGGTAGAATGCTTACCTATGAGCCAGTACATTTTTCTATAACGGATTTGTAACTCTTCTTTCTTGTTTTTGATGTGGGCTTTCCAGCGAAGCTTCGCATCTAATGTCATACCAAGATATTTGACAGTATTTGAATAATGTATTACTTGACCAATTATATATACTGGTTTATGGTAAATTTTTTTATTTGTGAAATCCACATGAATTGACTTAGCTTCATTTAATTTTAGCCTCCATCTTTTTGTATAATTTTTGATTTTTGTCATAGCTCTCTGCAGTTTTTCTGTAAATTCTTCATTATTTTCTCCGACAGCCAAAACCGCTGTATCATCAGCAAACGTCGCAATTATATTATTTTCAAGTGCAGGAAAATCACAAGTATACAACAGATACAGTATTGGACCGAGTACACTTCCTTGAGGAACTCCAGCACTGATTTCTTTAAGATCGGAATATTCTCCTTCTTGTTTTATGTAGAAATATCTGTCTGATAGATAGCTTTCTATCATTTCCGAATGCTCTTTTGGAAGGATTGTTTTCAGTTTACAATTCAATCCCTTGGGCCACACCTTATCGAATGCCTGAGTCACATCCAAAAAGATTGCTGAACAGACTTTCTTCTCCTCTAAAGCTTTTTCAATAGTGTTTGTTATTCTGTGTACCTGGTCTATTGTTGCGTGTTTTTCTCTAAAGCCGAATTGGTGGTCCGGAATTAGATTCTTCCTTTCAATAACCGGTTTTAGTCTTCTCAAATAAATTTTTTCAAATAGTTTTGACATTATAGGCAGCAATGAGATTGGTCTATAGGGCGATATCTCATTTGGTGGTTTTCCTGCTTTGGGTATCATAATGACCTCGGCCACTTTCCACAATTTCGGCACATATTTCAGCCTGAATGCAGCATTTATAAGATTTGTTATTTTAACTATTGCCTTTTCAGAATTTGTCCGGCTATTAAATCATATCCCAGAGCTTTTTTAGATTTAATGTTGTTTTTAATTTCTTTTTTCACTTCAGCTGGATTTGTTAATGCGATTTCCTCTTGCTCCTGAATTTGTTCTACATCTAGATCTTCATCTTCTTCTCCAGTGTTTACTTGAAATATCTTTTCTAGGTCTTCCGCAAATAATTTGGCTTTTTCTTTATTATCTCTCGCCCACTTTCCGTCCAGTTTTCTAATTGGAGGAATTGCTGCAATAGGTTTTTTCAGATTTTTAGCTGCCTTCCAGAGAGAGTATTCAGTAATTTTATCATTTGTTAGCTTTTCCAAATATAAACTTATCGATTTGTTTTTTACTTCCTTAATTCTTCCTCTTAGTTGTTGGGTGAGATTATTCAGCCTAGTTTTATCTTGTGGAGCTCTAGTTTGGTGCCATTTTTTCCTTGCTCTGCGTTTTATTGCAATTAGTTCTAAGATTTCGGCTGTATATTTATTTTCTTTTACTCTTTGTTTAATTACTGGAGTATTTTCCCACACTGTAAGTTGTATATCTTTAATGTAGTTTTCCACCTCCGCATCCAATTGTTCTTTGTATTGCAACGGTACAGCTAGTTGTATTTTTTTCATCCAGACATACTTTAAAGCTTTCCCAGTCAGTGTATTTATTGGCGAGAATCGGAATGCTCTGCTTTTCAATAGCGTTTTCACTTACAGTTAGCAGAATTGGTGAGTGGTCAGAGTCCATTTCCTGCCTATCTTCTATCTGTATGAAATTATTCGAAATGTTTTTAATAATGAAAAAATCTATTAAATCAGGTATTTTATTTGGATCTGTAGGCCAATATGTAGGTTTTCCTGTTGATATGGTTTCACACCCAAATTCGCTTGTTGCTTGGAATAATTCCCTGCCTTTGGTTGTTGTTAGCCGTGATCCCCAGTGTGTATTTTTGGCATTAAAATCAGCTCCTATAACAAACTTTTTTCCTAGTTTCTTAAAAAGATCTAAATAATGATGTTTCTTCAGAGAGTACTTAGGTGGACAATATATACTTGCTACTATAATAAAGTAGTTTTTACATTTTACGTTTACGGCCATAGCTTGTATTTCTCTGTTTCAAATTTGGCTTCTTCAAAATGTTGTATACTTTGTTTTATAATCACTGCACTTCCTCCTCTAGCAGAGTTACCTGGATGTATGCTATGATAAACTTTATAACCATGAAAATTAATATGTGTTTGTTTGTTAAAGTGTGTTTCTGCTATAAGACAAACATCTATATTATTTATGTCAAGGACTGCTTGTAGCTCTTGTTGGTGTTGTAGCAGTCCATTGGCATTCCATGAAAGAATTTTTAGTTTATTCATCTTTTCGATTTCGAAGGAGGTTTTTGTTACTGCTCTCTAGTGCTCCTATTCTACAATCCGTATCGACCATAGAACTTTCTATTTTGGTTACTTTTTTTAGTATAAGCAGAATGGATTGTTTTAAATAATTTTCTTGTTCGCTATTATTATTAAGTTTTTTACCCGCAACAACTTGGGCATAAGTTTTACTGCTTCTATTTGTCTGGAAATCTTGCTTCACTTGCGACGTTTGCAGATGGTTTCTGATTTGTTTTTTAGCGTATTGTGGAGTATTCCTTTGTTGTGAATTTGGGCTCATATTCTTAAATTTGATTTTTTGCATTTCTTTTGCGATTATGCAGCCTCTGTAATTAGCTGGATGTTGATTTCCGCAATGAACACATTTTGGTGGTTCAGTTTTAGGTTTCAAACATTCCCTGGTATGCTGCCTACCTGCACATTTTACACATCTTGGGGTTTTTCCACAATATTTTTGTGTGTGACCATATGCCTGACATGATTTACATTGTACTACAAGCTTATTTTTTCTTAGGGGCTCAATATTCACAATACATTTTAGAATACTTTTAATCTCGTATATTCTGCTAATATCTTCTTCCACTTTGAAGGTTAACATAAACATGTTTAATGGTTCTTTATTCTTCCAGCTAAGTTTATTTACTCCTATTATTTTATATTCTCTATTTTCAAGACTTTAATTATTTCTTCTGTTTTACACGAGTGAGGCAGGTTCTTCACCATAACTCGTATTGGCCTTTGCTGTTTGCTTTCGTATGAGTGCCAACTATATTTGTACTCTGATAGAGCTTTTGTTAAAGTTCTGTAAGCATCTTCATCTAACAAATTGATTTTTATACAATTTTTTCCAAGGAGTTTCATCTCAAACTGTTTTTCTGTTATTACTTTTTTTACTCTCTCGCAGAATTCATTATAGTTATTAAATTCATCCACAATTATTGGCGGTGGAGATTGTTTTTTCTTAACTTTTTCCGGATCGGTTATTTTTTTGGCGAAATAACCTTTTTTGGAGTAGTTTCTTTACTTGGAGTGGTTTTATAGTCCATCTTTTTTGCGTTTGGAGGGGTAAGTGAGTCATTTTTTTTATAATATGAGAATAGTTTTTTATATTGCTCAAAATTATAGGGGGACGTTTATATGTTTTAGTGACCTTATCATTTCTTTTTAATACTTCTTCTTGGAGTTTAAATAGCGGTTCCAAATATGTCTTAACAACTGGGGACTTATCCGCTTTACTTTTCTTCTGATTTCTTTTTATATTCAGAATGCAATCAGTTTCTCTGATTAGTTCTTCTTCATCCTTTTCGAATGTCACAATTTTAGTATCTGTGGATACATTTGGCACACTATTTATTTCAATTTTAAATTTTAAATTTCTCCCTTAAGTTGGCAGATTTCTCTTTGTAATTCTTTACACAAGTTTTCCCACTCATTAATTCTGGATTTTACTTCCGTATTACTTTCTTGTAATATCGGACTTTGAATTTTATTGTTACCCTCGTGGGTTCTCTTAATATTGCCTTTATCAAAGAATATTTTTTCTTTATTTCCCTCTTCGGTTTCCTTATTTTTTTCACTTTTTTTAGGAGGACTTCTTTGAACCTTGAGGTAGCCGTCCATTCTGGAACAGTCGCTTCTGGATTTTTATTTGGATTTTAGTGGATACTGACTTACTGAGAGTATTTATATTCCCCTACTATCCGGGGTCATTTAAAAGTTTTGAAATTCTTCGACTAACTCTTTTCCATCTTCAATATCAGACTCTATTCCATTAGAGGGATGTTTTTCTAAGTTCAAACCATATTTTCTTTCAAATCTACAAAAACTACACTTACAACTTAGACAATTACAAGATAACTCAACATACATACATACAAACATACAACCGGCATACTTATCTGAATTATAACATGCATACAGACAGAAATTAAAATACTTTTTGAATTCTCTCTCTTTCTCAATTTCGTTCTCATTAAAAAATAATATATAATGGAAAAGTATCATATACAATAAAACTAATTGTGTCTATCTATGATATAATTGAAATTCGAAAAATTTCGAATCTGCGTCAAAATCGCCCTAGCTTTCATATAGTTTGTTTTTATTTTTTATTGGAAATTTAAAAATTTATGAATGTATAATGCGCACTTTTTCAATTTTGCACATAGTGATAGATTATTTTAAAACAACAAATTTTCGCATGCGATATTTTCAATATAATTTCTATCTTGTGATAGTTTCAAAAAAAATTGTTAGAAATGAGTAAAACCCAACATGTGTGTGTTTCAATTTTGTATGAGAAGTGCAAATAAAAATTTTGCAGTCTAATATAACAAGTAATTGCGTGAGTTATGTATGCTGCATATGCATATACTTACATAACACATGCCGAAGTCAACCAAAACTTCAACAACTTAGCTTTATTAATGAAAATAGTTGCAAACACTTTTCCTATTAAAATCAAGTAATAAACAGTTCACTTAAATATTGTGAATTTTTTATTCTAATTATATCAAATTTCACAATTGTAAAAAAAACTTAATTAACACAAATTTTATTATTTAAACCTGGAACAAATTAAATTAATTAATCATTATATTATATACTTTTAATAAAGAACTTACTTTTAATGTTAACATAAATTGTTTTTTTATACCCTACACCTATAGAATAGGTAAAGGGGTATATTAACTTTGGTATGGTGTTTGTAACCACCTAAAGGAAGCGAGCTAGATATGGAAAAGTATATATATTTGTGATCAGCGTGACCGCCTTAGTCGATATAGCCATGTCCGTCCGTCCGTCCGTCCATCCGTCCGTAGGCACGATAACTCAAAAAATAATGGAGCTATCTTGATGAAATTTTAACTGTAGGTTACTAGGACTGAAAGTACGGCGGGGATTGCATATGGGCGAAATCGGCCCATGGGTTCGGATTCTGGACCTTTTAATCGGTTTCAGGGCTAACGAACAAATATAAAAAATCACGATAACTCAACAACTAATGACGCTATCTTCATCAAATTTGTGCTGTAGGTTACTAGTAACGAAACTACTTCGGGAATTGCGTAAGGTCGGGATTGGACCAGGGGTTCGGAACCTAGAACTTTTTGATGGAATTTAGGCCAAACGAGCATAATTCCGAAACCAATGAAGATAGAACCTCCAAATTTAGTTTCAGGGTGTCCCTTCCTATTTCCTAAGTGTCTTGTGAATTTGGGTCCCATTGGAGAAGTGGGTCGGGGACCAGCCACTCAGTTCTTAGGCCCTTAAAGCATATTTTCGAAATTAATAAAGATAGTAACTTGAAACAAATGTAGAAGCTTCCAATTTGCCACAAGGGTGTTCTTTACTATCTCTTGCGTGTTCCTCTAATTTGGGATCAATTGGAGTGGTGGTTCTGTACCCCTCTCAGACCTCCCAAGTTTTAAAGGCTTATAATCGAAATTACTAAAAATAGTTACTTAAAATTAGGATAGACCGTTCAAATTGTGTACAAGGGTTAACTAGTACTATAAGTACAGCGCGGACTATATAAGGGCGAAATCAGCCCAACGGTTCGGATTCCGGACCTTTTAATCGATGTCAGGGCTAAGGAACATATATAAAAAATCACGATAACTCAACAACTAATGAGGCTATCTTCATGAAATTTGTGCTGTAGGTTATTGGCAGCGAAACTACGGCAGTGATTACGTACGGTGAGGATTGGACAATGGGTTCGGAACTTAGAACTTTTTGATCGAATTTAGGCCAAACGAGCATAATTCCGAAACCAATGAAGATAGAACCTCCAAATTTGGTATCAGTGTGTCCCTTCCTATTTCGTAAGTGTCTTTGAAATTTGGGCCCATTGGAGTAGTGGATCGGGGACCAGCCACTCAGTTCTTAGGCCCTTAAAGCATATTTTCGAAATTAATAAAGATAGTAACTTGAAACAAATGTAGAAGCTTCCAATTTGCCACAAGGGTGTTCTTTACTATTTCTTGCGTGCCCCCCTAATTTGGGATCAATTGGAGTGGTGGTTCAGCACCTCTCTTAGACCCCCCAATGTGTAAAAGCTTATCATCGAAATTAATAAAACTAGTAACTTAAAATTAAGATAGAGCGTTCCAATTGTGTACAAGGGTTAACTAGTATTGAAAGTATGACGGGACTGCATATGGGCGAAATCGTACCATAATTTCGGGTCCTGGAACCCTTGAAAAGTTCAAGGACTAACAAACATATATCTTACAAACACCATAAGTCAAAAAATAATGCCGGTATTTTGATGAAATTTAACAGTAGGTTACTAGTAATGAAAGTACCATGGGAATTGGTTGTGGTCGAGTTTAATTTCGAAGCCAAAGAATATATTTCCTATGTCCTATGTGTCTCCGAAATCTAGACTTAATTGTAGTGGTTCAGCTATGTTCAAAGGTACTTGCTGCATTTATGTAAAATTTATTTTTATATTTAAATGAATGATATGAAAAGGTGTAAATTTTTAATTGTATTTTAGAAATACATTTATTGCATATTTTGCGTTTATAAGCTTTTCTATTAGGTATATAAACTAACCATTTAAAATAATTGCAATTTTTAAAAATTTGGATTATTAAATATATTATGCTTTGATTATCTTTTTATCACAAAATTTAATAATTTGAATTTTTTCATTTTGTAATTGAATTGGATTAAATATATTTTTATTTATTTCAAGTTTGTTTGTTTTTTAATATTTTTAAATAGATAAATTAGTAAGAATTTATAGTATTTTTTAATAGATAGGGTAATTAGAAAATGTTTTTAGTATTATACAGTTAATTTGGTTAGCTATGTCTTACGATCAAATTAATAACAGCTTCTATGGTGTTAAAATGACTTATGGATATGTCATTAAATTTGAACCAAATAGGTGTAGGGTATTTCTAAGTCGGTTGCACCGACTGACTGTTTCTTTACTTGTTTTATGTTAAACTTGTGTAAGTCACGTAATTGGCGATTAGGTGACGATCCTCGTGGTATCAGTGAAAAAGTAAATTTCGACGGATAATCGAAAAACAAAATTTTTCATTTGAAATATTAATTCGAAGGATTATCGAAAAATTTAAAGAATAAAAATTAAAATTTTAATCAAATTAATAAAACACCATTAAATTAAATAAAGTTCATAAAACAAAAAAAAAAAAGAATAATTCGACGTTTAATCGAATTAAATGAATAAAAATACAAATTAACTAAAACTTTCGACAGGTAATCGAATAAATTTAAGTGTTTAACAAATTAACTATTTAAAAAAAAAAAAAAATATATAAACTGAACTATAAACTAAAGATTATAAAATAAATACAGTGCTAGAAGTTAGAAGTTGCTTCTGTTAGAAAGCATATTGGAATTAATTATAACAGACAAAGAAAACTGAGTTACCACTGGTATCCCGGATCGGAAAATTTTAATTTTTTGCACCTGATACAATGTTAAAGATTTGCCTGGTAATAATCATCACAAAGTAAATCAAATTTTTTATTATTTCATTAAATAGTGTTTTCTATTTAATGAAATAATAAAAAATTTGATTTGAAATAATAAAAAATAGTGTTTTCCGACCCTGCGGTAGGGGAATAGAATACTTCCGCAGTACGAACTGCTTGTCGTAAAAGGCGACTAAAAGTTCAAACAAAAATCCCGAAGCGACTGACTCGGAACGAGCGGCTCTCTGGTCTGCGTCTGATCCCTGAGGGACGGCAGTTAAACTCCTGGCAGTAGGTAAAATGCAACCAATATATAAAATAGAAAATATGAATAACGATAATAAAGAAATAAATCCGGTAGGGATATCTACCAAAGTGTCGGCAGAAGCCACGGCTGCCGGCGAGGGCTTTGCTGATCTTATAAGAAGGTCAGAGGAGTCGCCAGTGGCCCAAAAATCAAAAAACAATATAGCGGACCCATTTAAGAAGAGCGGAAAAATTAACAGATCACCACCGATTAGAGAACTCCAAAATGAACAAGCACTGTATAACAAATGGCAGAAGGCTGTCGAGTCGCCAGTGGCCCAAAAATCAAAAAACAATATAGCGGACCCATTTAAGAAGAGCGGAAAAATTAACAGATCACCACCAATTAGAGAACTCCAAAATGAACAATCACTGTATAACAAATGGCAGAAGGCTGTCGATGAAACAACACAACTAAAGAAGTTGATAAGCAATATGGAAAAACAAATACAGGATCTTAAAAATGAAATTACTTATTTAAAGATGCAGAAACCACAAGATGCAGAAACCACAGTTCTACAAGCTTCACAAGTTCAACACTTATCAAAGTCAGAAAACAGTAAAAAAATAGTATACTCTACAGATGAGGAAGAATTAGCGAAAGAGACTGAATGGATAAGGGTGAAGCAGAAACAAAAAAGGAAGTTAAATGACTCACTTACCCCTCCAAACGCAAAAAAGATGGACTATAAAACCACTCCAAGTAAAGAAACTACTCCAAAAAAGGTTATTTCGCCAAAAAAAATAACCGATCCGGAAAAAGTTAAGAAAAAACAATCTCCACCGCCAATAATTGTGGATGAATTTAATAACTATAACGAATTCTGCGAGAGAGTAAAAAAAGTAATAACAGAAAAACAGTTTGAGATGAAACTCCTTGGAAAGAATTGTATAAAAATCAATTTGTTAGATGAAGATGCTTACAGAACATTAACAAAAGCGCTATCAGAGTACAAATATAGTTGGCACTCATACGAAAGCAAACAGCAAAGGCCAATACGAGTTATGGTCAAGAACCTGCCTCACTCGTGTAAAACAGAAGAAATAATTAAAGATCTTGAAAATAGAGAATATAAAATAATAGGAGCTGCAAATAAACGTAGCTGGAAGAATAAAGAACCATTAAACATGTTTATGTTAACCTTCAAAGCAGAAGAAGATATTAGCAGAATATACGAGATTAAAAGTATTCTAAAATGTATTGTGAATATCGAGCCTCTAAGAAAAAATAAGCTTGTAGTACAATGTAAATCATGCCAGGCATATGGTCACACACAAAAATATTGTGGAAAAACCCCAAGATGTGTAAAATGTGCAGGTAGGCACCATACCAGGGAATGTTTGAAACCTAAAACTGAACCACCAAAATGTGTTCATTGCGGAAATCAACATCCAGCTAATTATAGAGGCTGCATAATCGCAAAAGAAATGCAAAAAATCAAATTTAAGAATATGAGCCCAAATTCACAACAAAGGAATACTCCACAATACGCTAAAAAACAAATCAGAAACCATCTGCAAACGTCGCAAGTGAAGCAAGATTTCCAGACAAATAGAAGCAGTAAAACTTATGCCCAAGTTGTTGCGGGTAAAAAACTTAATAATAATAGCGAACAAGAAAATGATTTAAAACAATCCATTCTGCTTATACTAAAAAAAGTAACCAAAATAGAAAGTTCTATGGTCGATACGGATTGTAGAATAGGAGCACTAGAGGGCAGTACCAAAAACCTGCTTCGAAATCGAAAAGATGAATGAACTAAAAATTTTTTCATGGAATGCCAATGGACTGCTACAACACCAACAAGAGCTACAAGCAGTCCTTGACATAAATAATATAGATGTTTGTCTTATAGCAGAAACACACTTTAACAAACAAACGCATATTAATTTTCATGGTTATAAAGTTTATCATAGCATACATCCAGGTAACTCTGCTAGAGGAGGAAGTGCAGTAATTATAAAACAAAGTATACAACATTTTGAAGAAGCCAAATTTGAAACAGAAGAAATACAAGCTATGGCCGTAAACGTAAAATGCAAAAACTACTTTATTGTAGTAGCAAGTATATATTGTCCACCTAAGTACTCTCTGAAGAAACATCATTATTTGGATCTTTTTAAGAAACTAGGAAAAAAGTTTGTTATAGGAGGTGATTTTAATGCCAAAAATACACACTGGGGATCACGGCTAACAACAACCAAAGGCAGAGAATTATTCCAAGCAACAAGCGAATTTGGGTGTGAAACCATATCAACAGGAAAACCTACATATTGGCCTACAGATCCAAATAAAATACCTGATTTAATAGATTTTTTCATTATTAAAAACATTTCGAATAATTTCATACAGATAGAAGATAGGCAGGAAATGGACTCTGACCACTCACCAATTCTGCTAACTGTAAGTGAAAACGCTATTGAAAAGCAGAGCATTCCGATTCTCGCCAATAAATACACTGACTGGGAAAGCTTTAAAGTGTGTCTGGAAGAAAAAATACAACTAGCTGTACCGTTGCAATACAAAGAACAATTGGATGCGGAGGTGGAAAACTACATTAACGATATACAACTTACAGTGTGGGAAAATACTCCAGTAATTAAACAAAGAGTAAAAGAAAATAAATATCCAGCCGAAATCTTAGAACTAATTGCAATAAAACGCAGAGCAAGGAAAAAATGGCACCAAACTAGAGCTCCACAAGATAAAACTAGGCTGAATAATCTCACCCAACAACTAAGAAGAAGAATTAAGGAAGTGAAAAACAAATCGATAAATTTATATTTGGAAAAGCTAACAAATGATAAAAGTACTGATTACTCTCTTTGGAAGGCAGCTAAAAATCTGAAAAAACCTATTGCAGCTATTCCTCCAATTAGAAAACTGGACGGAAAGTGGGCGAGAGATAATAAAGAAAAAGCCAAATTATTTGCGGAACACCTAGAAAAGATATTTCAAGTAAACACTGGTGAAGAAGAGGAAGATCTAGATGCAGAACAAATTCAAGAGCAAGAGGAAATCGCATTAACAAATCCAGCTGAAGTGAAAAAAGAAATTAAAAACAACATTAAATCTAAAAAAGCTCCGGGATATGATTTAATAACCGGACAAATTCTGAAGCAGCTACCAGAGAAGGCAATAGTTAAAATAACAAATCTTATAAATGCTGCATTCAGGCTGAAATATGTGCCGAAATTGTGGAAAGTGGCCGAGGTCATTATGATACCCAAAGCAGGAAAACCACCAAATGAGATAACGTCTTATAGACCAATCTCATTGCTACCTATAATGTCAAAACTATTTGAAAAAATTTATTTGAGAAGACTAAAACCGATTATTGAAAGGAAGAATCTAATTCCGGACCACCAATTCGGCTTTAGAGAAAAACATGCAACAATAGACCAGGTACACAGAATAACAAACACTATTGAAAAAGCTTTAGAGGAGAAGAAAGTCTGTTCAGCAATCTTTTTGGATGTGACTCAGGCATTCGATAAGGTGTGGCACAAGGGATTGAATTGTAAACTGAGAACAATCCTTCCAAAAGAGCATTCGGAAATGATAGAAAGCTATCTATCAGACAGATACTTCTACATAAAACAAGAAGGAGAATATTCCGATCTTAAAGAAATCGGTGCTGGAGTTCCTCAAGGAAGTGTACTCGGTCCAATACTGTATCTGTTGTATACTTGTGATTTTCCTGCACTTGAAAATAATATAATTGCGACGTTTGCTGATGATACAGCGGTTTTGGCTGTCGGAGAAAATAATGAAGAATCTACAGAAAAACTGCAGAGAGCTATGACAAGAATCCAAAATTATACTAAAAGGTGGAGGCTAAAATTAAATGAAGGTAAGTCAATTCATGTGGATTTCACAAATAAAAAAATTGACCATAAACCAGTATATATAAATGGTCAAGAAATACCTTATTCAAATACTGCCAAATATCTTGGTATGACATTAGATGCGAAGCTTCGCTGGAAAGCCCACATCAAAAACAAGAAGGAAGAGTTACAAATCCGTTATAGAAAAATGTACTGGCTCATAGGTAAGCATTCTACCTTGACAATACAAAACAAACTTCTGCTCTATAAACAAATATTAAAACCAGTATGGTCATATGGCATCCAGCTATGGGGATGCAGCAAAAAGAGTAATAGAGATGTTATTCAGAGGTTCCAGAATAAAGTTCTAAGAAATATTGTGAACGCGCCCTGGTTCATCAGAAACTATGACCTACATAGAGATATGCAAATAGAATTTGTAGATAAAGAAATCCAAAATTTTGCAAGAAGTCACGAAAAAAGACTCCAAAACCATGTAAATGTCGAGGTAGTCCAGCTTCTGGATAATACAAATATAGCCAGACGACTCAAAAGAGTAAAGCCTTTTGAGTTAGTGTAGCTATAATAAGAGAAAGAAACAGTTAGATAGACATCGCTGGATGGAATCTACATTTAAAACTAAAATAAAGCCAGAAGAAAAATTGCTCATTAGCCCTATCGGACTAGATCGCAATAGAGGAAAGGTGTGGTTTAGTGGGTAAGAATCCCACACGCAATGTCAAGCTACGGGGCTCATTGTGTCTTTTGAAGATTCCATTCCAACCTACGTAAAAATAAAAAAAAAAAAAAAAAAAAAAAATAGTGTTTTCATTTAAATGCATAGACAAAATCCCTATCCAAAATTTTTAAAAATAAAAAACCTTATCAGAAATAGTAGATAATTTAAATAATTTAGAAAATATGGAAGATAATAATAGTATATTAATTAATAATCCTGTAGATAATTTACAAATTAATATCTCGCGAAATAATATTGAAGATAACAATGTTTTTGAAAGTAATTCTGATCTTTCACCAGAACATATTTGTCCAATAGACATTAATTCATCCTTTAATTCAATAAATCCTAATAATTCCAATTTAAATATGGCTCCACCAAATGTTGTATATACAACAGATATTTTCAATTCTCTCCGTATACCTGATGCTATCAAAAACTTACCCCACTTTGACGGAAACCCTAGGTTATTATTTGACTTCTTAGCTAATGCGGACGAAGTCCTTGAATTAATATCAGTGACAAGTGGTATTAGTTTCGGACAACTTCTTTTGAGCGTAATACGGAATAAGATAGTAGGACCCGCGAATGAGGTTCCTAACATGTACGGAACTCTATTAGTGTGGGATAACATTAAAGAGAACCTAATCCTACATTACGCGGGCAAACGTAACGAAAAATCTTTAATCCGTGACTTACATAAAATATAACAAAATAATGCAACGGTTGAAAAATTTAATAAAGAATATAACATATATACTTATATATATGTATAACTTGAAAAGATGAACAAAATCCGATTAACATTGAAAATGATTATCAAAGTTCAAAAAACTGTGAAACGTTATACAATAACAACAACAACGAAATATACGACTCACAAAACAAGTACCAAAATTTAAATGATTATTCACAAAATTTATGACTATGATTATAATAACTATAATGACTATAATAACTACGAAATGCACGAAGAACAAAACTATCCCGAATTTACCAAACTTTCAAAAATTAAAGAAATAACACCCATAACAATTTCAACAGCTTTCAAACACCATAAACTAAATCAAACAGTAGAACTTCACTTTTAAAGAATTTAACTAAACATGATCAATTCAATTTTTAATCTTCCGCTTTCACGCTTATTTTGATGGATTGATTGGCTTTAATACTCTTCAAAAATTAAAAGCTAAAATCGATCTAAGTAACCATATCCTTTTAACTGATAATCTTCACTTTAAAACTAATTTAAATCAGAAAAATATATTATACCAGCCAAATCCAAACTAGAATAAAATTACCAGTAGATAAAAAATATGGGAAGTAAAGACGATATTCCTATATATACGAAATCGAATAGTACCCATTCGTGCATAAGCAAGAAGTAAAAAGGTAAATACACGAAATGCTTGTACAAGGTATCATAAGTCCCAGTTATTCTCCCTGGAGCTCACCAGTTTGAGTAGTTCCAAAAAAAAGCCAATGCAAGCGGTAAGAAAAAAAGGAGGCTTGTAATCGGTTATCGTAAGCTGAATGAGAAAACTGTGAGTGATAGGTACCCTATCCCAAATATCACAGAAATCCTTTATACTTTAGATCTCGCGAGTGCATTCCCCAAATAGAAATGGATCCTCGACATGTTTCAAAAACAGCATTTACGGTAGAAGGTGGACATTTTGAATATGTTCGCATGTCTTTTGGCTAAAAAAAAGCACTAGCACATTCCAACGGGTCATGGATAATATCCTTAAACAATTGCAGGGAACAATATGTCTTGCCTAATTGGCCGATATCATAGTGTACTCTACATCCTTACAAGAACATATGGAGAATCTGAAAAAGGTATTTAATGCTTTGAAAAGGGCAAATTTAAAAGTAAGGATGGACAAATCGGAATTTTTGCATAAAGAAATCGAATTTCATTGGTATGTCGTAACAAATGAAGGCATAAAACCCAATCCCTTGAAAATAGAAGCAATAAGGACATAAAAGGCTTTTTAGGACTTCTAGGTTATTACAGGAAATTTATAAAAGATTTTTCTAAACTAACAAAACCAGTGACGGAATGTCTTAAAAAGAACAAAAATGTAGTTCACAATGAAAATTCTTAAGAACGTTTGAACTTTGTAAACAATTGTTGATAAATTATACAATTTTACAATATTCAGATTGTTGATAAATTATACAATTTTACAATATTCAGATTTTGAAAGACCATTTATACTAACAACGGACGCCGGCAATTTTGCATTAGGTGCCATTTTATCCCAAGGAACGGTTGGCCATGACAAACCAATTTGTTATGCAAGCCGTACTCTTACCGAGTCGGAAAACAATTACTCAACACTAGAAAAAGAATTTCTAGCCATAGTTTAGCTACGAAATATTTCCGTCCTTACCTTTTTGGAAGGAAATTCCAAATCGTGACAGACCATAATCCACTAACTTAGATTATGAGTCTAAAGAATCCTAACTCAAAATTAGTGCGTTGGCGCCTTAAGTTCGAAGAGTATGAATACGAAATTGTTTACAAAAAAGAACTGTGAATTCTGATGCTTTGAGTCGAATTAGGACATTAATTAATATCAATGAAACTGGTCCAAGCTCTGGCGGAGCTACGGTACACTCAGCCTTAGAAGATATGGGTGATGGTATACCTATATCGGAGAGACCATTAAACGAATTCTCATTACAGGTAATAATCGACAAATCAGACACTAACCTCCTCACTAAAAATGCTTTTTAAAAATAAGCAAAGAAGAATCATTAAACTCAAGAGTAGGGATGGAAAAAAGAGTGATTTTCAAATCACTGTTACCGACAGTGATTGCTACTTTTGAATCACTGTGATAAATCATTTTTAGTATCTTTCACTTGTTATTTTTTTTAAGAATATTGAAAATTGAAATCAAAGAGTATTTTCACAGTTATTGCAATCACAGTTCTTTTAATGATTTTTTAATATTTTTTAGTATCTTTTACTTATTAATTTTTTTATTAAAATTAAAATTGAAATCAAAGAATAATTTATTTTAGTCATATTATAATTTATAATTATAAATATGAATTTATTTCGTTTTTAATAATTTAAAAATAAGTAATAAAGTATTTTAAAAATAATTTAATCATAAGTAATTTAAATTGAAAAATAAAATGAGAAAACAAATAATATAACAAATAATAAAATTAAAAAAAAATTCATTTAAAATAAGTTTAAGTTTTAGATTTTATATTTTGCTAGAACAAAGTTCCAAATTTTTTTTTATTACATTTTTACAATTTACCCATATTATTAACTTTAGACCATATTATTAACTAACACGACTCTAACAATAATCACCGGCGGAATAACAGAAACATTTCTTCACTTAAAAACAAAATATTTTTTTCCATCAATGAAAAATAAAATTATGAAAATTATAAATAATTGTGGGATTTGTCAAACCATGAAATATGATGGTAACTCACCGATTATTAAACATATGGTACCCGAGACTCCAAACAAACCATTAGATATTGTTCATATAGATACACATGTCATAAGTCATAAGCAAGTAACAAATACTCACCCTTATTGATAAGTTTTCTAAATTTTCTGCCGCATACACTATTGAAAGTAGAAATAGGCTAATAATTATAAAACATGTCAAACATTTTATAAGTCTACACGGCATATCAAAAAGCTGGTTACTGATTTCGCTCTAGAATTCACTTCTACAATATTCAAAGATTTTTGTAACCAATATTCAATAGAACTTCATCATACGTCTTTACAACAGAGTAGTAGCAATTTTTTTTTTTTGTCTTTATTTATTGTTAAAAATTTACTTAATGATATACATATGCTTTTACATTTTATTTTGTTTTTTTTTTTTTTTCTTAAGCCTTAACATTTATTTTTGTGTTTTTTTTTTTTTTTTATTAACTGTGATATAAACAAAACTTATAGTTTTGGTATAAAACATCGCAGTTACTTCCTAATACTATTCAACAAAGTAAATTATTTAAAATTAAATATATTGACATATATATATACATATATAATTATATAAATACAAAAATAACAGCTCGTACAGATATGTGATAAGAGCGTTGAAGGGTTATTCTTTAATGAATGCTTCAGTTTTATTTTTATTTATTTTTATTTTTTTATTTCATTTAATTTCAGATAATTTTACAATATATATAAAATTATGTATAAGAAATTATTTAATTAAAACTACAATCTAATAAATTATATAATTACAATTAATTTTAGTTTAAAATAACTATTTTGAATACACTAATTTTACTTATTTCCAATTTTAATTTTAATTTCTAAATCTTTTTATATATTTTTTAAGTTTTCTATTAAATATTTCTAAAGTTTGACTTCTCCTAATATTTAATGGTAATGAATTATAAATTTTAATAGCACTACATTTTAAACTTTTTTGTTTCTTTGTGGTTCTAGCTTTAGGTATTTCAATATTTTTTTTATTTCTAGTATTAAATTTATTAAATCTCTATTTATTAAATTTATATTAGATTTAATATTACTATTTATTACTTTATAAATATATTTACCTTTTTCAAATATATTAATTGGTTAATATCTAATTCATTTGTTTTTTTATACAAATACTTAGTACTAGTTCTGTAATTATATTTGTAAAGAATTTTAAGCGCTTTATTCATTAAAATACCAATTTGATTAATATGGAAATTTGAGCACTATATGACTATTATAGATAAGATTTGCTGCATACTGCGAAATACCACTACATCTTTTTATAGCTAATATAATTGGCATAACTTTTTTCTTCACGTTTTTGATATGATTGTCCCATTTCAAGTTATAATCAATTATTATTCCCAGATATTTAACTTTATCTACTCTTTCAATAATTGTTTCGCTTATTTTAAGAGTAATATTTTCGCTACTTTTTCTTTGTGTTTTAAATAACAAATAGTTAGTTCTTTTAGCTTTAATGCAGAGTTCATTGTAATCTAGCCAATTACATATCGTATTTAGATCCTTATTTAGTATATTTTCGAGTTCTTGTACTGTTCTCGCTTTAGCAATGATATTAGTGTCATCTGCATAAACGTTATAATTTGAAATAAAATTATTTGTCGGCATATTCATTATATATAAAAGGTACAACAGCGGTCCTAGCAGTGAGCCTTGTGGTACACCTGTTTTTATAATAAGTTCATCGCTAAGCACTTCGTTCACTTTAACACACTGAGTCCTATTTGTTAAGTAACTGCTTAATAAAAGATTACTAGTACCTCTTATCCCCAATATATCTAAAAAACTAATCAGTCTACGATGATTTACCACATCAAAAGCTTTAGTAAGATCAATAAATACTGCATCGACGAAATATCCTCCATCAAGTGCGTCATAAATATATTCTAACGTAGCTGTTATTGCTGATTCTGTGCCGCTGTTCTCTAGGAAACCATATTGATTTGGATCAAAACCAATCGTTTTTGAAATAAAATTTCTTATCCTTATATTAATTACTTTTTCATATACTTTGGATATTGAGTTCAGGATAGAAATTGGTCTATAGTTACCACTTTTATGAATTGGCACTATGTATGCTTTTTTTAATGATCAGGAAATACTCCTTCTTCAAGGCATTTATTTATCAATGTTGCCAATGTTTTTTTGATCATTAGATCCACTTTTATGAATTGGCACTATGTATGCTTTTTTTAATGATCAGGAAATACTCCTTCTTCAAGGCATTTATTTATCAATGTTGCCAATGTTTTTTTGATAATATTAACTAATTCCTGTAGATCCTTTACAATATATTATCTATAATGTTATTATCTGTAATATTATCTATAATGTTATATTATCTAATCCTGGGGCTGAATTTCTGTTTAACTTCATAATAATTTGATAAATCTCTGTTTCAGTAACAGGTCTAAGAAATAATGTTTTATTATTTCTTAGACCTGTTATAATGTTTTATTATTTCTTATGTGTTCTATAGTTACTATATTATTTTTTTTTATTCCTTTTATAATAGATTCTCCTACTTCATTAAAAAATTCATTTAACGTGTTTGCCGTTTCGTTTTCATCCTTTGTCCTTTCTTCACTTTTTTTTACAATGCTTGTTATATGTTCTGAAATATCCTTATTAGTATTCCTTATAGTATCATTTAACACTTTCCATAATTTCCTAGAGGCACTTCCAGCATTTCAATGCTCTTATTGATATGGTTTTTCTTAGCCTCTTTTATTTTTTTATCGACTTTTTTCTTACATAGAGTCAGTGATGGAAACCATTTAATTTTTTTGGTTGGTTTGGTTTCGTGGTCCGAAAATATTATAGTCTTGGTTTTTGTTTTGGTTTCGGTTTGCCAAGCCATGAAAACCTTGGTTTGGTCTTGGTCTTGGTTTGGTTTTATTGAAAGGAAATCAATAAAGTAAATCTTCAATTGAATATATTATAAAAAATAATTTATTAAAAAATTAAAAATATAACAAAAACAGAATAATAATAAATTCAAATCCAATATAAGTAAATCCACCAGCATTATAAAAATAAAAACTATATATATAGGAACTGAAAATAAAAAAATTATCCATTATTATATTATTTACAACATATATGTAACATTAAAATTACCCATTAAAACGAGATCAGGAGTTTAGTTTTAGTAAGAGCATATTTTGCAATACCTCTTCCCCCAACCTTTCTCTCTGATCACTTAAAATAAATTTAAGAGCAGAAAATGCTCTTTCAACAAACACTTGCGTAGCAGATACAGCAAAAATAATTTGAGCAATATTTATAGTTCTATTTCAGATTGTTTTCTATTTTCCCAATATAAAATAGGATTATCCGTTTTTGGTATCCTTTTTATATTGTCAAAAGCGTCAATTTGAGATTTAATACGAAAATTTTTGGTAGAACATGTTCTTAATATTTCATTATTTTTTTTATTTTATGCGTTTTATAGTTTAATATTTATATTACTTACATAAAAAACCATGACCGAATGTATGACTTGAAAAACAATTGTTCCTTATGGCAAAAACAAAATATATATGGAAATGAAATGACATATTCGATATGAAATTAAAAATGTTGCCAATATGGCAAAAAAAATATATGGAAATGAAATAAAAAATGTTGCAAATTTTTTTATTCGTGAGGGCTAGATTATGCATTTCAAAATGAAAAGAGCTGAATTGCAAGTTTTGTTTTGAAAATGTCTAATGACTTTTTAAGTAAAAATTTTAAATTGCTCCTGAAGGATTTTATTTCATTTTAAATTAAAACCATAAAACCAACTAATTTTTTAGTGGTTTTGGTATGGTTATGGTTTCTGTATTTTAAGTTATGGTGGTTTTGGTTTTGGTTTTGGTTCCTTAAATTTTGACTGGTTTTTTGGTTTGGTTCAAAACCGGTTTCCAACCCTGCATAGAGTATATTTTATCTTTTTATCTCTGTTATTTGGATCTCTTTTATGGCTATCGTATAGTGATTTTCTAATTTTTAATTCTTTATATATCGACGGTGTTATCCATGTATTATTCCTAGTTCTAACCGACATTGAATTTGTACATAAAACTTTGGCTTCTTGTATTATTTTTGTTAACGTATCTATTTCTAATACGCTAGTGTTTTTATACCCGTGCATACATATATGACATCGGGTATATTAGATTTGCTCCTCCGTTTGTAACGCATCGATCTAGACGAGCTAGATATAGTGTCAAGGGTACGTATCGGCTCAGAATCGAAAAATTAGTCGATCTAGCTATGTGTGTCTGTCCGTCCGTCCGTCCGTCCGTCCGTCCGTGTGTCAGCACGATAACTCAAAAACTAAAAGGGCTAGAGTCTTGAAATTCACACAAAGTGATTTTTAGACAATTTCTAGGTTCCCTATTGTTTTTGGTTAAAATCGGACCAAGTCTTCGGGGAGCTGCCATACAACTTTTTTGCACCAATATGAATTTCTTCAAAAGTAATTATACTACGAGAATGAAAATTACACACGGTTAGTTTTATAATGACTCCGGCACTTATATGAAGTTTCAAAATGTAAGGGCCCCAATTTCGGGGGGCTGCCATACAACTTCTTTGCACCAATATGAATTTCTTCAAAACTAATTATACTACGAGGCTGAAAATTACACACGGTTAGTTATATAATGAATCGAGCACTTATATGAAGTTTCAAAATGTTAGGGCCCCATTTTCGGGGGACTGCCATACAACTTCCTTGCACCAATATGAATTTCTTCAAAACTATTTATACTACGCGGATGAAAATTACACACGGTTAGTTATATAATGAATCGAGCACTTATATGAAGTTTCAAAATGTTAGGGCCCCATTTTCGGGGGGCTGCCATACAACTTCTTTGCACCAATATGAATTTCTTCAAAACTAATTATACTACGAGGCTGAAAATTACGCACGGTTAGTTATATAATGAATCGAGCACTTATATGAAGTTTCAAAATTTTAGGGCCCCATTTTCGGGGGGCTGCCATACAAAGTTTTCGATTCAATAACTTTGAATCTAATGAAGCTACAAGGTTAAAATTAAAATTGGGCAGATAAATTAATAGGGCAAGTTACTTGGCAAAGTTGGACATCACTCGGACCTTCGGACTTTTAGGGTGGGCCAATTTTTTTTTTTTTTGTTTTTTTTTTTTTTATTTTTTTTTTTTTTTTTTTAAGCTAAAGTTATGGGACAATGAAAGAAAATTTTGTTTTTTGTTTTGTGATTTTTTTTTTTTTTTTGTTAATTTTTTTTTTTTTTTTTTACGTCAAAATTATGGGGTAATGAGTTAAATGTATAAGGGAAGTAAATTACGGTTTATTTTATATACCATCGTGGGTATGCACGGGTATCTAAAAGTTGACAAGGGCAACTATAATCTTCCTCGTTTATTTTATTATTTACAATTTGAGACATCTGGTTATAATCAGTTTTACTTATAGTGTGCTTCTTCATTGGTATTTTCTTAATACTTATTGCTTTTAGTGATACTATTGCCACTTGGTGATCGGATAGACTGTTACTTTGTATTGTAAAATTAATATCATATTTATCATTTGAATTTGTTAAAATGTGATCAATTAAGGTATTGGAATGAGCTGTGTTTCTTGTACTTTGTTTTTTGTTTATTATACTATAACCAGTTGTTGCTATCATGTCTTTATACTTAATTACGGTATTAGAATTATCAAAAATATTTAAATTAGTATCAGCAAAAAATATGTAATTTGCTTTATTTTTATACCCGTGCATATATATATGAACATCGGGTATATTAGATTTGCTCCTCCGTTTGTAACGCATCGATCTAGACGAGCTAGATATAGTGTCAAGGGTACGTATCGGCTCAGAATCGAAAAATTAGTCGATCTAGCTATGTGTGTCTGTCCGTCCGTCCGTCCGTCCGTGTGTCATCACGATAACTCAAAAACTAAAAGGGCTAGAGTCTTGAAATTCACACAAAGTTATTTTTAGACAATTTCTAGGTTCCCTATTGTTTTTGGTTAAAATCGGACCAAGGCTTCGGGGAGCTGCCATACAACTTTTTTGCACCAATATGAATTTCTTCAAAACTATTTATACTACGGGGATGAAAATTACACACGGTTAGTTTTATATTGACTCCGGCACTTATATGAAGTTTCAAAATGTTAGGGCCCCATTTTCGGGGGGCTGCCATACAACTTCCTTGCACCAATATGAATTTCTTCAAAACTAATTATACTACGCGGATGAAAATTACACACGGTTAGTTATATAATGAATCGAGCACTTATATGAAGTTTCAAAATGTTAGGGCCGCATTTATGGGGGGCTGCCATACAACTTCTTTGCACCAATATGAATTTCTTCAAAACTAATTATACTACGAGGCTGAAAACTACACACGGTTAGTTATATAATGAATCGAGCACTTATATGAAGTTTCAAAATGTTAGGGCCCCATTTTCGGAGGGCTGCCATACAAAGTTTTCGATTCAATAACTGTGAATCTAATAAAGCTACAAGGTTAAAATTAAAATTGGGCAGGTAAATTAATAGGGCAAGTTACTTGGCAAAGTTGGACATCACTCGGGCCATCGGACTTTTAGGGTGGGCCAATTTTTTTTTTTTGTTTTTTTTTTCTTTGTTGTTTTTTTTTTTTTTTATTTTTTTTTTTTTTTTTTTTAAGCTTAAGTTATGGGACAATGAATGAAAACTTTTTTTTTTTTTTTTGTGATTTTTTTTTTTTTTTTGTTAATTTTTTTTTTTTTTTTTTAAGCTAAAGTTATGGGACAATGAATGAAAATTTTGTTTTTTGTTTTGTGACTTTTTTTTTTTTTTTGTTAATTTTTTTTTTTTTTTTTACGTCAAAATTATGGGGTAATGAGTTAAATGTATAAGAGAAGTAAATTACGGTTTATTTTATAAACCATAGTGGGTATGCACGGGTATCTAAAAGTTGACAAGGGCAACTATAATCTTCCTCGTTTAATCTATTTTCTAAATCAATATATATTATATATATAAAAGCGAAAGTTTATTTGTTTGTTTGTTTGTTTGTAGCGAATAGACTCCTAAACTGCCCAGCCGATTTTCATGAAAATTTGTATATAAAGGTTTTTGGGTACGGAAAGAAATCGTGGCCCAAAAATTTTGCTCTAACGGTTCGCCAAATTGGGGCTGTGGTGCAAGTATTTAAACTTCTTTGTTCTAAAATGAAAACGGTTTGACCGATTGACTTCAAATTATGTATACGTGAAGGCCTTTGAGAATTGAGTAGACACTATTAACAGTTTTGGAATTTGTTAACCCATGTCGGCCCGACGGGTGGTCAAAAAAATTTTTGGGTCCAAATTTTGTCCGATTTTACGAAATTCTGCTTTGGCATAAAAAAAAGCCCCAAAAAAAATTTTGTTGAGTTCCATTAACCCATTGGGACCCAAAAGCCTTTTATAGGTTTTTTCAATACTTAACTCTAAATTAAAAACGGTTTGACCGATTTTCTTCAAATTTTGTATACGTGCTCATCTGTGAGAATTAAGTTGACACTATTAACAGATTTGCAATTTGTTAACCCATGTCGGCCCGACGGTTGGTCAAAATAATTTTGGAAGCTAATATAGTCAAAATTTGGGAAGTACTGCTTTGGCTAAAAAGAAAACCTCAAAAAAATTTTGTTTAGTTCCATTTACCCATTGCGGCCAAACAGCTTTTTATAAAGTTTTTGGTTACTAACGGTTTAACCGATTTTCTTCAAATTTTGTATATGTGTCCGTTTTGAGAATGAAATTAACTCTTTTAACAGACTTGCAATTGGTTAACCCATGCCGGCCCGATTTGGAAGCAAATTACGTCCAATTTTGTGCAATACTGCTTTGCCCAAAGAGAAAGTGTAGTTCCGGTAAACCATCCCGGCACAGTGGATTTTTATAAATTTTTGCGTTACTTAACTCTAAATTAGAAACGTTTTGACTAGTTGACTCCAAATTTTTATATGCTTGAAGCAACTTGAAAAGGGAGTTGAGTATGTTAACAGGCTTGGTGTTTGGTAACACATGTCGGTCCTACGATTGGTCAAAAAAAACTTTTGGAAGTAATTTTGGAAAGTAATTTAAACTGCTTTGAATTAGAGAAAGTTTCAAAAATTACTAGAATAATCCTAGAAATATCGTTTTAAAAAAATTGCTTTCATACATTTTAAAATTTACACCGTGTGCAATTTTTGGGTTAACTTTTTGCGGTAATATCAACTTCAATTAAACGTCCATTGAGAGGCGCAGCAACGCGCAACGGGTATTAGTTAGTAATCTATAAATATGTTACTATTTTCCGCTGGAGCCTTGTAAAATGTACCAATTCTTAATCTAGGTGCAGAACTTAATCTAGGTACCAATTCTTAATCTAGGACCAATTCTTAATCTACAACAGCGGTCCTAGCAGTGAGCCTTGGGTACACCTGTTTTTATAATAAGTTCATCGCTAAGCACTTCGTTCACTTTAACACACTGAGTCCTATTTGTTAAGTAACTGCTTAATAAAAGATTACTAGTACCTCTTATCCCCAATATATCTAAAAAACTAATCAGTCTACGATGGTTTACCACATCAAAAGCTTTAGTAAGATCAATAAATACTGCATCGACGAAATATCCTCCATCAAGTGCGTCATAAATATATTCTAACGTAGCTGTTATTGCTGATTCTG
Organism: Dolichopus griseipennis; assembly: GCA_963082915.1. Lineage (NCBI taxonomy): Eukaryota > Metazoa > Arthropoda > Insecta > Diptera > Dolichopodidae > Dolichopus > Dolichopus griseipennis. Next base: position 221,357,051 of record OY720441.1, on the reverse strand, counting down.
TGCCGCTGTTCTCTAGGAAACCATATTGATTTGGATCAAAACCAATCGTTTTTGAAATAAAATTTCTTATCCTTATATTAATTACTTTTTCATATACTTTGGATATTGAGTTCAGGATAGAAATTGGTCTATAGTTACCACTTTTATGAATTGGCACTATGTATGCTTTTTTTAATGATCAGGAAATACTCCTTCTTCAAGGCATTTATTTATCAATGTTGCCAATGTTTTTTTGATCATTAGATCCACTTTTATGAATTGGCACTATGTATGCTTTTTTTAATGATCAGGAAATACTCCTTCTTCAAGGCATTTATTTATCAATGTTGCCAATGTTTTTTTGATAATATTAACTAATTCCTGTAGATCCTTTACAATATATTATCTATAATGTTATTATCTGTAATATTACCTATAATGTTATATTATCTAATCCTGGGGCTGAATTTCTGTTTAACTTCATAATAATTTGATAAATCTCTGTTTCAGTAACAGGTCTAAGAAATAATGTTTTATTATTTCTTATGTGTTCTCTAGTTACTATATTATTTTTTTTTATTCCTTTTATAATGGATTCTTCTACTTCATTAAAAAAATTCATTTAACGTGTTCATCCTTTGTCCTTTCTTCACTTTTTTTTACAATGCTTGTTATATGTTCTGAAATATCCTTATTAGTATTCCTTATAGTATCATTTAACACTTTCCATAATTTCCTAGAGGCACTTCCAGCATTTCAATGCTCTTATTGATATGGTTTTTCTTAGCCTCTTTTATTTTTTTATCGACTTTTTTCTTACATAGAGTATATTTTATCTTTTTATCTCTGTTATTTGGATCTCTTTTATGGCTATCGTATAGTGATTTTCTAATTTTTAATTTTTTATATATCGACGGTGTTATCCATGTATTATTCCTAGTTCTAACCGACATTGAATTTGTACATAAAACTTTGGCTTCTTGTATTATTTTTGTTAACGTGTCTATTTCTAATACGCTAGTGTTTTTTATTTTATTATTTACAATTTAAGACATCTGGTTATAATCAGTTTTACTTATAGTGTGCTTCTTCATTGGTATTTTCTTAATACTTATTGCTTTTAGTGATACTATTGCCACTTGGTGATCGGATAGACCGTTACTTTGTATTGTAAAATTAATATCATATTTATCATTTGAATTTGTTAAAATGTGATCAATTAAGGTATTGGAATGAGCTGTGTTTCTTGTACTTTGTTTTTTGTTTATTATACTATAACCAGTTGTTGCTATCATGTCTTTATACTTAAGTATTAGGTATTAGAATTATCAAAAATATTTAAATTAGTATCAGCAAAAAATATGTAATTTGCTTTATTTTTTAATCTATTTTCTAAATCAATATATATTATATCTATCTATATATATAAAAATGAAAGTTTGTTTATTTGTTTGTTTGTTTGTTTGTTTGTATGTTTGTTTGTAGCGAATAGACTCCTAAACTGCCCAGCCGATTTTCATGAAAATTTGTATATAGGGGTTTTTGGGTACGGAAGGAAATCGTGGCCCAAAAATTTTGCTCTAACGGACCGCCAAGTTGGGGCTGTGGTGCAAGTATTTAAACTTCTTTGTTCTAAAATGAAAACGGTTTGACCGATTGACTTCAAATTTTGTATACGTGATGCTCTTTGAGAATTGAGTAGACGCTATTAACAGTTTTGGAATTTGTTAACCCATGTCGGGCCGACGGGTGGTCAAAAAAAATTTTGGGTCCAAATTTTGTCCGATTTTATGAAATTCAGCTTTGGCTTAAAAGCAAACCCCAAAAAAAATTTTGGTGAGTTCCATTAACCCATTGCGGCCCAACAGCTTTTTATAGGTTTTTTCAATACTTTACTCTAAATTCGAAACGGTTTGACCGATTGACTTCAAATTTTGTATACGTGATGCTCTTTGAGAATTGAGTAGACGCTATTAACAGTTTTGGAATTTGTTAACCCATGTCGGGCCGACGGGTGGTCAAAAATAATTTTGGGTCCAAATTTTGTCCGATTTTGCCGAATTCTGCTTTGGCTTTAAAGAAAGCTCCAAAAAAAATTTTGTTGAGTTCCATTAACCCATTGCGGCCCAACAGCTTTTTATAGGTTTTTTCAATACTTTACTCTAAATTCGAAACGGTTTGACCAATTGATTTCAAATTTTGTATACGTGATGCTCCTTGAGAATTGAGTAGACACTATTAACAGTTTTGGAATTTATTAACCCATGCCGGGCCGACGGGTGGTCAAAAAAAAATTTGGGTTCAAATTTTGTCCGATTTTATGAAATTCTGCTTTGGCTAAAAAGAAAACCCACAAAAAATTTTATTGACTTGCATTAACCCATTAGGGCCCAACAGCTTTTTATAGGTTTTTTCAATACCTAACTCTAAATTAAAAACGGTTTGACCGATTTTCTTCAAATTTTGTATACGTGCTCCCCTGTGAGAATTGAGTTGACGCTTTTAACAGATGTGGAATTTGTTAACCCATGTCGGCCCGACGGTTGGTCAAAATAATTTTGGAAGATAATATTGTCAAAATTTGCGAAGTACTGCTTTGACTAAAAAGAAAGCTTCAAAAAATTTTGTTGAGTGATTTGGAAGCAAATTACGTCCATTTTTGCGTAATACTGCTTTGCCCAAAGAGAAAGTGTAGTTCCGTTAACCCAGTGGGGCACAGTGGCTTTTAATAGATTTTTGCGTTACTTAATTCTAAATTAGAAACGATTTGACCGGTTTTCCTCAAATTTTATATGTGTGAAACAACTTGAAAATAGAGTTGAATCTGCTAACAGTCGGTCCTACGATTGTTCAAAAAAAATTTTTTGGAAGTAAATTACGTCAAAATTTGGAAAGTAGTTTGTACTGCTTTGAATTACAGAAAGTTTCAAAAATTACTAGAACATTATTCTTTTTAAAACCTAGAAAAATGGTTTTAAAAAGATTGCTTTCATTCATTTTAAAATTTACATGTGTAAACCGAGTGTAATTTTTGTGTTAACTTTTTGCAATAACATCAACTTCAATTAAACCTCCATTGAGAGGCGCAGCAACGCGCACCGGGTATTAGCTAGTATTATATAAAAGCGAAAGTTTGTTTATTTGTTTGTTTGTTTGTTTGTAGCGAATAGACTCCTAAACTGCCCAGCCGATTTTCATGAAAATTTGTATATAAAGGTTTTTGGGTACGGAAAGAAATCGTGGCCCAAAAATTTTGCTCTAACGGATCGCCAAGTTGGGGCTGTGGTGCAAGTATTTAAACTTCTTTGTTCTAAAATGAAAACGGTTTGACCGATTGACTTCAAATTATGTATACGTGAAGGCCTTTGAGAATTGAGTAGACACTATTAACAGTTTTGGAATTTGTTAACCCATGTCGGCCCGACGGGTGGTCAAAAAAATTTTTGGGTCCAAATTTTGTCCGATTTTACGAAATTCTGCTTTGGCATAAAAAAAAGCCCCAAAAAAAATTTTGTTGAGTTCCATTAACCCATTGGGACCCAAAAGCCTTTTATAGGTTTTTTCAATACTTAACTCTAAATTAAAAACGGTTTGACCGATTTTCTTCAAATTTTAAATACGTGCTCATCTGTGAGAATTAAGTTGACACTATTAACAGATTTGCAATTTGTTAACCCATGTCGGCCCGACGGTTGGTCAAAATAATTTTGGAAGCTAATACAGTCAAAATTTGGGATGTACCGCTTTGGCTAAAAAGAAAACCTCAAAAACATTTTGTTTAGTTCCATTTACCCATTGCGGCCAAACAGCTTTTTATAAAGTTTTTGGTTACTTTACTCTAAATTAAAAACGGTTTAACCGATTTTCTTCAAATTTTGTATATGTGTCCGTTTTGAGAATGAAATTAACTCTTTTAACAGACTTGCAATTGGTTAACCCATGCCGGCCCGATTTGGAAGCAAATTACGTCCAATTTTGTGCAATACTGCTTTGCCCAAAGTGTAGTTCCGGTAAACCATCCCGGCACAGTGGATTTTTATAAATTTTTGCGTTACTTTAATTTAGAGTTAAATTAGAAACGTTTTGACCAGTTGACTCCAAATTTTTATATGCTTGAAGCAACTTGAAAAAGGAGTTGAGTATGTTAACAGGCTTGGTGTTTGGTAACACATGTCGGCCCTACGATTGGTCAATAAAAACTTTTGGAAGTAATTTTGGAAAGTAATTTAAACTGCTTTGAATTAGAGAAAGTTTCAAAAATTACTAGAATAATCCTAGAAAAATCTGTTTAAAAAAATTGCTTTCATACATTTTAAAATATACACCGTGTGCAATTTTTGGGTTAACTTTTTGCAGTAATATCAACTTCAATTAAACGTCCATTGAGAGGCGCAGCAACGCGCAACGGGTATTAGTTAGTGATCTATAAATATGTTACTATTTTCCGCTGGAGCCTTGTAAAATGTACCAATTCTTAATCTAGGTGCAGAATTCAGAATATATCCAAATATATGATAAATATATCCAAATTTGAACTTCTTTTTAACTCCAACGGCATTTTATTATAGATCCTTATTGATGACGAGAGACAACTATTTCGTGATAACTCTATTCTTGATTTGGCATCATTTAAATTGTTTAACCTTCTTGTATTGTAGTTATGAATATTGTTTCTTCTGGTAGTTATGATATTTTTTTTGTACACCCCTTTTTCTATTTTAAAAATTAGCTTAGATTTTTCCAAAATAATGAGTTCGGATAACTTTAGATATCCCGTGCGTTTAAAAATTTCATTTGTTGGTGTTAGCCAGTCGTACTTATGTAAGCATTTAATGGCTTTCGTTATTAGAACACTAATTTTATCTTTCAACCATAATGAACAGCTGGATCAGTTACATAAATTGTATCTGATGTGCGAAACAATATGAGAATAATATAACTTATCTGCAGTTTTTTTATTCATTATAATTCCACTCCTTTTGAAGGCACCCAGGAGATACACAATTTTTTTACTAATTTATATGCAGGAACTCCAAGGTATTTATATGCAGGAACTCTTTCAATTTTAGTCTTATTTACCAATAGATTGGAATTTATATCAATTTTATTCTTTATTTTATATACTATAAACTTTGTTTTTTCCGCATTTATAGTTAATTTATTACCTTTTAACCAATTTTCGTAAATCCGAAAGTCAGTATTTACAAGAGTTTTAAGTTCTTTACAGGTTCTAGCATTATAGATAAGTAAAGTATCGTCAGTTAAGCTCGCAAATTCGCATACTGGATGTTATGAATGTAAAGTAAATATAATGTAGGACCAAGTACTGATCCTTGAGGAAGACCAATGGTTATATTATGTTCATTACTAAAAACTCCATTAATTTTTATAATAGTTTTCTATTATTCAGATATGAATAGAGTAAGTTATTAGCTGTACCCCTTATTCCAATTTCATGCAACCTGTTAAGTAAAATATTATGATTTACTGTATCGAAGGCCTTCTTAAGATCAACAAATACCAAACAAACATAGTTTCCTTGATCTAAATTATTTACAATTGAGTTGGTGGATTCTAGGACTGCAGATTCTGTTCCAATTTTCTTTTGAAAACCAAATTGATTTGTATCAAATCCTAAAACTTTTTGCACGAACTCCTGTATTCTGGAATTTATAACCTTTTCAAATACTTTTCCAATACAACTTGAGGGAGCAATTAGTCTGTCTGTAATCCAATGTTGACCCAGATTTAAAGATATGTACAACTATACTTGATGTAAGGCACTTAGGATGTATACCAGTACTTAGACATCTATTTATAAAGCATACAATTATAGGATTTATCAAAGTTACAACATGTTTTAAATCTGAAGCTGAAACATTGTCACCTCCAGGAGAGCTATTTTTTAATTGCATGATGATATTATATATTTCTGTTTCATCTGTAGGTTTAAGAAAAATAGACTTTCAACGAATATATTTTTTATTACGTATTTTTCAGCATCAGTAATTTTATCTGCTAGTTTGCTACCGATTGAACTGAAGTAACAATTGAAGAAATTTGCAATTTCAAAGCTATCACATGTTCTGATTCCATTACCGTTTATTTCTTTAATAACCTTGCTTGACTGATTTGATTTTTTTAAGATTATTTAGAACTTTCCAAATTTTTTTTTGGTCACCACCAACTAATTGTAGTTTATCATTAAAATAATTTTGTTTGGCTTTAGTTATTTCATACTTCACCTTGTTTTTTGCATTTTTAAAACTAGCTTTAATATCTATATCGTTAGGCTGCTTTTTCAACTTTTTAAACAAATTATTCCTCTTTTTGATCATATTTAATAATTTCTTTGTCATCCAATGATTATTGTTTCTAACTCTTCGGAGTGTTTTAATTGTAGAATTCACCTTTGCTTTTTGCAATATTTTTATAAGGTCATCCACACTATGACATTTATTTATTTCAAGTAACTTTCTAACATTTTCTTTATATTTCTTAAAATTTGTGTTGTAGATTTCCCTTTTAAAAATAGGTTCAATCTTTCTTAAAACTTTATTTAATTTGACACTAATCGTTTTATGATCCAGATTAACTATATCGTGAAGCTTTATGTCAAAGTCAAACTTTTCTAGGTCTGTCAGAATTTGGTGATGATTGTAGAAGAATATTCAGTCACTCTAGAGGCAGATTCATAACTAAGTACGTTTTTTATGGTAACTCCGTTAGATTCTAACATCAATTTATAAGATCTGGAGAGCTTTGTGTCTGTTAATAAATCAATATTAATATCACCCATCAGAACTATATTCTTGTATTTGTTAAAAATTCAATCCAGATGTGCTAGTAAATCGCTATCGTTATCACTTGGTTTTTGTAGGTACTTGCAATTTGAATTGCACATTGAATTGCTCCAATATTCCTAACACCGTATACCGAATATTATTCTTAATAAAAATAGCGGTTCCACCTCCTCTTGATTTATTATTAGAATTAAAAGATGCAGAGAAGCCTGGTATATTAAAAAATGTTTCTTCATCTGAGTATAACCACGTTTCACCAATCATAATAATGTCAATATCTATTTTGTCTTTAACAAAAAGTTCGATTTCTCGATTGAAATGCACCTTATTTATATTATTGTGTTTGTTACGTGTCATGGTTTACTAATCATATAATTTTGCCAGGACTCTCTAATTAACACTACACTCTACTCTAAACACTACACTCTAGAAACACTACACTCTACTCTAACAGAAATATTCAGAGTCATAAACGATAAACTAAAAAATTGAAAACCCTCATGAAATTCTTTCAGAAACATTAATCACTTTTAATAATGAAATCCATTCTAAATCCATCTATTGAAGTTTTTTTCGGTAAAACCCATCAATTTGAAAAAATTAATCAACAAAATATCCACGAATAGGTACATAAACAAGCTTGACGAATTTCAAACCTAATTCTTCCCCTCAATAAAACAACGACTTGAACAAAAAGCTAACAGAAACATCGAAAATTTAAAACAGAATAGAAATGAGGAGTCCTTACGAATCTTTCCCGCCATAACAGTTATAGAACATTCAGTTAATATTACAAAACTTAGGTTGAACGAACTAAAAATTAAATACGAATCACTTATACCCAAATTTAGGGTAAAAAGAGGACTAATTAATAAACTTGGAACTGTAATTAAGGCGATCACAGGCAATATGGAAGCCAATGACGCAATTAAAATAAATCACCAAATTGAAAACTTACTTTACAATGGCAATATCTTAAAAGACCAAGCAAACTATCATATTTCAATAAACAATCAGATGATAGAAAGATTTGAAAACGTAACCAATCACATTAATAAACAACAACCAACTGTTGCAGAAAATATAAACAATTTACAAGACGGAATATAAAATAGTATCAAACGCGAAGAATATATTTTCATGAAAATACAATATCTGAACGAAATTAACTATTATATTGACTTATTAAACAATCATCTGAGTAATATTGCCGAAGCCATCATCCTAGCAAAACTTAATATTATACCCAAACAAATCCTAAACCCAATAGAGCTCTCAGAAATACTTTAAAATTTTATCGAACAAAATTTTAGTATAACATCTACAGTACACCTTTACAAATTATTAAATCTTCAGGCTTATTATAATAATACAAATATAATTCAATGTTCAGATACCTATCACTTCAAAAATATGCTATTCCTTATTCCATATACTAACCCTTCCAATTAACAATGCTAAACAAATAATTACAAAACCATATCTTTTAACAAATGGTAACACTATGCAATTATTTAATGAAAAATGTCAAAAAATCGAAGGCACTTACTTATGTGATGAACAGTTACATGTAGAATCTACTAATGGACTAAATTGCATTGGAAATTTAATAAAAAACCGATCAGCAAACTGTGAAATACAATAAATCGAAAATTCTGTGGAAATCTACCAACCAGAGCCAAATTTCATTATACTTGCATACATCCCGCACACCAGCATAACAACAACATGCGAAAATTCGATACAATTCGAAAATTGTAAAATTGAAATAAACGGTATAACATATTCAACTTTAACAAAACAATATTGGGACGAAATTAATATGCATTCAATAGCTTTCAATGAGATCAATCACATTTATACATAATTAAAGCAACTTGTCAACTTTCAATTTGGCACTCGTAAAATACTTACGTCAGCTAAATACCCTAGAACACATTTTTACAAAATTATTTTACATACTAGCAGATTTACCCGGCATTGCCCGGAAGCTTGCAAATTGTGAAAAAGCAAGTTTCAGCCAATTTTTTCAAATGCTGCTTTGCTTATAAATGAAGCCACAAAAAAATAATTGTGGAGTTCCGTTAACCCATTGTGGCCCAACAGCTTTTTATAGGTTTTTTCGTTGCTTTGCTATATATTAGAATGATTTAACCGATTAACTTCAAATTATACATATGTGTTCCTCTTTGAAAATGAAGTTCACTTTACTAACAGACTTGGAATTTGTTAACCCCTACCGACCCGACGATTGTTCAAAAAAAAATTCGTAAGTAAATTCCGTCGAATTTTTGAAAGTAGGTGCAACTTCTTTGATTAGGGAATGCTTAAAAAAATGTTTTGTCGAGTTCTCTCAACCGATTGCGAAACAAAAACTTTAAAAAACAGTTTGCAAAACAGTTTGAACGATTATCTCTACTGAATTAAAATGACTGTAGGTCAAAAGGGTATACTAAATTTGCCATTATGTCATTATACTTATGGTTTAGAAAAGGTTTAAAAATCTGCTTTTCAACTTATATTTTGTTTAGTACTTACCTGAAAGTTGTACTACGCTCTTCCTCGTTTTTTTATGATTTTATGAGAGAAATGTTAGCTTCTTTTTTGGAAAAACTGTTTTAAAACACTATGTATTTAAGCATTATATACACGAAATTTAATTTTTTGATTTTTAGATTTCATTTGAAGAAAACTGCAATTTCACACTGAAATCTTTTTTTAAAAAACAACAACTTCCAATTAGATAAAAAACAAAGACTTACGAAAAAATGTGGAGAAGGAAAATGTTATGTTATTTAATTTTAAATTTATTTTTATTCGGATTCTTTATTAGCTTTATTTTTATTATTATTAATATTATCTCATTTAGGTTTTAACTATTTGAGACTATTTTAGGAAAAAAATTAATTTTAATTATAAAGTGAGCTTTTGGAATAAAGGTTAACTTGCGTTAATACCAAAAATTTTAAAATTTCATTGAATCTTTGTTCAAAACGCGCAAACAGGTCAAAACCAAATTAATCTTGTGGGTTTTAATTAAAATGCTGGTACAAAATTTTCAATAAAATTCTTTTAATCGTTTAAGCAAATAAAATTTATAGAAAACTTCATGGCGTCGTTGTGGAAAACAAACAAATTTTGTATATGTGTTACCGATTAACAAATTTTGTATATGTGTTCTTCTTTGAAAATGAAGTTCAATTTACTAACAGACTTGGAAGCTGTTAACCCCAGCCGACCCGGCGATTGTTCAAAACACAATTTGTAAGTAAATTACGTCCAATTTCTGAAAGTAGGTACAACTTATTTAACTGTTTTAAAATACTATGTTTTTAAGCATTATATATAAGAAATTGAATTTTTTGATTTTGATTTAGATTTCATTTAAAGAAAACTGAAAATTTCATTGAATCTTTGTTCAAAACGCACAAACAGGTCAAAACCAAATTAACCATGTGGGTTTTAATTAAAATGTTGGCACAAAATTTTCAATAAAATACTTTTAATCGTATAAGAAAATAAAATTTATAGAAAACTTCATGGCGTCGTCGTGGAAAACGGGTCAATCGAACTTAACTAAAACTTTTTGCAGCCTCTCTTTAGACTGCAAAATCAACCTGTAAAATTGGACACAAACCGAAAACACAAAATTTTTTGAAAGTCCGCCAGGCCGAAATGGGTTCAATTATTCCAACCAAATTTATATAACTAATTGCGGTTGCTAAGAGAAACATTTGTGCAAAATTTCAAGTCAATTTGTCAAACGGTTTTGACTCGCCATCAAAAACATTGAAAAAGCGTCTTTGCGCCCTCATACCCAAACGGGTTAACCGAACTCAACAAAAATTTGTGGCAGACTCTATTTTCGACTGCGAAATCCCCTTGTAAAATTGGACACAAATCGGAAACACAAAATTTTTTGGAAGCCTGCCACGCCGAAATGGGTTAAATTATTCCAACCAAATTTATACTACTAATTGCGGTTGCTAAGAGGAACATTTGTGCAAAATTTCAAGTCAATCGGTCAAGCCGTGTTGACTCGACATCCAAACAACGAAAAAGCTTAAAACTGCTCTGGAGCCGCAACCTGTTGACTTATAAAAATGTGACATAGCCTATGTCACCCCCCGGGCTCCCAAAATTATTCCTTTAAAGATTTGTGACAATCGGACCAGTGGTTTTCACGTGAATCCTGGACAAACAAATAAACAAACAAACAAACAAATTTTCTTCTTTATATATTAAGATGAACACTAAATATAATAAAAAACAGGTAAAGAAACAGTCAGTCGGTGCAACCTATTTAGAAATACCCTACACCTATTTGGTTCAAATTTAAGGAAATATCCATAAGTCGTTTTAACACCATAAAAGCTGTTATTAATTTGATCGTAAGACATAGCGAACCTAATTAACTTTATAATATTAAAAACATATTCTAATTACACTATCTATTAAAAAATATTACAAAATCTTACTAATTTATCTATTTAAAAATATTAAAAAACAAACAAACTTGAAATAAATGAAAATATATTTATTCCAATTCAATTACAAAATGAAAAAATTCTAATTGTTAAATTTTGTGATAAAACGAGGAAGATTATAGTTGCCCTTGTCAACTTTTAGATACCCGTGCATACCCACTATGGTTTATAAAATAAACCGTAATTTACTTCTCTTATACATTTAACTCATTACCCCATAATTTTGACGTAAGAAAAAAAAAAAAAATTAACAAAAAAAAAAAAAAAGTCACAAAACAAAAAACAAAATTTTCATTCATTGTCCCATAACTTTAGCTTAAAAAAAAAAAAAAAAAATTAACAAAAAAAAAAAAAAAATCACAAAAAAAAAAAAAAAGTTTTCATTCATTGTCCCATAACTTAAGCTTAAAAAAAAAAAAAAAAAAATAAAAAAAAAAAAAACAACAAAGAAAAAAAAAACAAAAAAAAAAAATTGGCCCACCCTAAAAGTCCGATGGCCCGAGTGATGTCCAACTTTGCCAAGTAACTTGCCCTATTAATTTACCTGCCCAATTTTAATTTTAACCTTGTAGCTTTATTAGATTCACAGTTATTGAATCGAAAACTTTGTATGGCAGCCCTCCGAAAATGGGGCCCTAACATTTTGAAACTTCATATAAGTGCTCGATTCATTATATAACTAACCGTGTGTAGTTTTCAGCCTCGTAGTATAATTAGTTTTGAAGAAATTCATATTGGTGCAAAGAAGTTGTATGGCAGCCCCCCATAAATGGGGCCCTAACATTTTGAAACTTCATATAAGTGCTCGATTCATTATATAACTAACCGTGTGTAATTTTCATCCGCGTAGTATAATTAGTTTTGAAGAAATTCATATTGGTGCAAGGAAGTTGTATGGCAGCCCCCCGAAAATGGGGCCCTAACATTTTGAAACTTCATATAAGTGCCGGAGTCAATATAAAACTAACCGTGTGTAATTTTCATCCCCGTAGTATAAATAGTTTTGAAGAAATTCATATTGGTGCAAAAAAGTTGTATGGCAGCTCCCCGAAGCCTTGGTCCGATTTTAACCAAAAACAATAGGGAACCTAGAAATTGTCTAAAAATAACTTTGTGTGAATTTCAAGACTCTAGCCCTTTTAGTTTTTGAGTTATCGTGATGACACACGGACGGACGGACGGACGGACAGACACACATAGCTAGATCGACTAATTTTTCGATTCTGAGCCGATACGTACCCTTGACACTATATCTAGCTCGTCTAGATCGATGCGTTACAAACGGAGGAGCAAATCTAATATACCCGATGTTCATATATATATGCACGGGTATAAAGATAATCACAGCATAATATATTTAATAATCCAAATTTTTAAAAATTGCAATTATTTTAAATGGTTAGTTTATATACCTAATAGAAAAGCTTATAAACGCAAAATATGCAATAAATGTACTTCTAAAATACAATTACAAATTTTTAACTTTTCATATAATTCATTTAAATATTCAAATAAATTTTACATAAATGCAGCAAGTACCTTTGAACATAGCTGAACCACTACAATTTAGTCTAGATTTCGGAGACACATAAGACATAGGAAATATATTCTTTGGCTTTGAAATTAAACTCGACCAGAACCAATTCGCATGGTACTTTCATTACTAGTAACCTAGAGTTTAAATTTCATCAAAATACCGGCATTATTTTTTGAGTTATGGTGTTTTTAAGATATATGTTTTTTAGTCCTTGAACTTGTCAAGGGTTCCAGAACCCGAAACCATGGTACGATTTCGCCGATATGCAGTCCCGTAATACTTTCAATACTAGTTAACCCTTGTATACAATTGGAACGTTCTATCTTAATTTTAAGTTACTAGTTTTATTAATTTCGATGATAAGCTTTTACACATTTGGGGGTCTAAGAGAGGTCCTGAACCATCACTCCAAATGATCCCAAATTAGGGGGGCACGGAAGAAATAGTAAAGAACACCCTGGGCCAAATTTGAAGCTTCTACATTTGTTTCAAGTTACTATTTTTATTAATTTCGAAAATATGCTTTAAGGTCCTCGGATCTGAGTGGCTGGTCCCCGACCCACTAGTCCAATGGGGCTCAAATTTCAAAGACACTTACGCAATAGGAAGGGACACCCTGATACCAAATTTGGAGGTTATATCTTCATTGGTTTCGGAATTACGCTAGTTTGGCCTAAATTCGATCAAAAAGTTCTCAGTTCCGAACCCATTGTCCAATCCTCACCGTACGTAATCACCGCCGTAGTTTCATCACCAATAACCTACAGCACATATTTCATGAAGATAGACTCATTGGTTGTTGAGTTATCGTGATTTTTAATATATGTTCGTTATCCCTGACACCGACTAAAAGGTCCAGAATCCGAACCCATGGGTGATTTCGCCCTTATACAGCCCGCGCTTTACTTATAGTACTAGTTAAGTTGTACACAATTTGAACGGTCTATCTTAATTTTAAGTAAATATTTATAGTAATTTCGATTATAAGCTTTTAAAATTTGGGAGGTCTGAGAGGGGTACTGAACCACCTCTCCAATTGATCCCAAATTAAGGGAACACGCAAGAGATAGTAAAGAACACCCTTGTGGCAAATTGGAAGCTTCTACATTTTTTCAAGTTGTTATCTTTATTAATTTTAAAGATATGCTTTAAGGTCTTCGGAAATGTGTGGCTGGTCCCCGACCCACTACTCCAATGAGGCCCAAATTCCCAAGACACTTCGGAATTGGGAAGGGACACCCTGATACCAAATTTGGAGGTTCCATCTTCATTGGTTTCGTAATTATGCTCGTTTGGCCTAAATTCGATCAAAAAGTTCTAGGTTCCGAACCCATGGTCCAATCCCGACCTTACGCAATCCCCGAAGTAGTTTCATTACTAGTAACCTACAGCACAAATTTGATGAAGATAGCGTCATTAGTTGTTTAGTTATCGTGATTTTTTATATATGTTTGTTAGCCCTTCGATCGATTAAAAGGTCCAAAATCCGAACCCATGGGCCGATTCCGCCCATATGCAATCCCCGCCGTACTTTCAGTCTTAGTAATCTACAGTTAAAATTTCATCAAGATAGCTCCATTATTTTTTGAGTTATCGTGCCTACGGACGGACGGACGGACATGGCTATATCAACTAAGGCGGTCACGCTGATCACAAATATATATATACTTTTCCATATCTAGCTCGCTTCCTTTAGGTGGTTACAAACACCATACCAAAGTTAATATACCCCTTTACCTATTCTATAGGTGTAGGGTATAAAAATATTAAAAAACAAAAAAACTTGAAATAAATGAAAATGTATTTATTCCAATTCAATTACAAAATGAAAAAATTCTGATTATTAAATTTTGTGATAAAATGCTTATAATATATTTAATAATCCAAATTTTTCAAAATTGCAGTTATTTTAAATGGTTAGTTTATATACCTAATAGAAAAGCTTATAATCGCAAAATATGCAATAAATGTATTTCTAAAATACAATTACAAATTCAGAACTTTTCATATAATTCATTTGAATACAAAAATAAATTATACATAAATGCAGCAAGTACCTTTGAACATAGCTGAACCACTACAATTAAGCCTAAATTTCGGGGACACATAGGAAATAGGAAATATATTCTTTGGCTTCGAAATTATACACGTTCGGCCTCAAATCGATCAAAAGCTTCTATAATCCGAACTCATTAACCAAACTCGACCAGAACCAATTCCAAAGGTACTTTCATTACTAGTAATCTAGAGTTTAAATTTCATCAAAATAGCGGCATTATTTTTTGAGTTATGGTGTTTTAAGATATATGTTTGTTAGCCCTTAAGCTTTCAAGGGTTCCAGAACCCGAAACCATGGTACGATTTCGCCCATATGCAGTCCCCGTCATACTTTCAATACTAGTTAACTCTTGTACACAATTGGAACGTGTTATCTTAATTTTTAGTTACTAGTTTTATTAATTTCGATGATAAGCTTTTACCATTGGTGGGTCTAAGAGTGGTACTGAACCACCACTCTAATTGATCCAAAATTATAGGGACACGCAGGAAATGGTAAAGAACACCCATGTGCCAAATTTGAAGCTTCTACTTTTGTTTCAAGTTACTATCTTTATTAATTTCGAAAATATGCTTTAAGGTCCTCGGAACTGAGTGGCTGGTCTCCACCCACTACTCCAATCGGGTTCAAATTTCAAGGAGACTAAGGAGATCGAAAGCGACACTCTGATACCAAATTTGGAGGTTCTATCTTCATTGGTTACGGAATTATGCTAGTTTGGCCTAAACTCGATCAAAAAGTTCTAAGTTCCGAACCCATTGTCCAATCCTGACCGTGCGCAACTGCCGCCGTAGTTTCATTACCAGTAACCTACAGCACAAATTTCATGAAGATAGCGTCATTAGTTGTTGAGTTATCGTGATTTTTTACATATGTTCGTTAGCCCTGAAACCGATTAAAAGGTCCAGAATCCGAACCCTTGGGCTGATTTCACCTTTATACAGTCCGCGCTGTACTTTAAGTACTAGTTAACCCTTGTACAAAATTTGAACGTTCTATCTTAATTTTAAGTTACTATTTTTAGTAATTTCGAGTATTTTTTTTTTTTTTTTTTTTTTTGCGAGGGAATGGAACGTTTGAAAGCCACCCATTGAAATTGTGCGGTATTTCGTTGTGTAGTGTGCGATTTTAACGCACCAAAACCACACCCTTTTTGAACCAAACTTTAGGAAGGAACCTGTGATACAAATGTACAGTTTGGTTACAGGGATGGGATATGAAAGGATTTTGGGATTGTCGGAGGATATTTGGGAATTTTGGATTATGGTGGATGGGGAAAATTTGGAGGGATATTTAGGAGAAAGATGTTAATATTCTTCTTAAATTTATTTAAGTCGTACACATACGAATTACCAACTTTAGGAAACACATTGGACGGAATGTGATTCCATAATCTCGACATGCGCATAGCAAACGAATTTCCATAGGCCGCGTTTCGCCATCTTAACAATTCGACGCAGTAGGGATGAGCATCTGTTGCACTCCTTGTTTCACGTTGGAAAACTTTGAGTGGAGGCATTATTTGTTTTATTTCTTTAGAACAGGTGTTCGTCCCCACTAGGTATCTATAAAACAGGGTAAGTGACCAGACTGTACGCCGATGGCTAAGTGGAGTGAGCGTTGAGGTAACACTGGGATCATTTATAAGACGAATAGCTCAGTTTTATACTTTATCAAGATATCCCAGCGCTGGTTGGAGTGCACCAGCCCAGATATGTGCATTATACTCCATTTTTGGTCTAATATATGTTTTATAGATATTGAGGAGATCTAATGGAGAGAAGTAAGTTTTACAACGATACAAAAAACCCAAACACTTAGCTGCATCTTTAGCTATACCAAAAATGTGATTTGACCAAGTCAATTTCTGATTTAACTCGATGCCCAAAATATTTAAATCTGTTGAGTGCTGCAAAGCTGCTCCCGGAAAAATCAAGTTGGGAATGGAGTTGCTATTTTTCGCGAGATGAGACAGCATTGGATTTTCTTCGTGTTGAATTGAACACGATTATTTTCACCCCATTTGTAAATTTTTGCTACATCGTTATTTAGCTCACTGACAGTGAAATTTTTTGCTGTTGTATTAACCTGATGATTAATGTTACAGCGGCTATGAAATTCATAGGAAGCTACAAGGGTGCTGTCATCTGCGAAACTGTGAATTGGATTGGAAGTTAAAGATAGAAGATCATTAATGAATATTAAGAAGAGGGTGGGAGAAAGAACAGAACCTTGAGGGACACCAGCGTTTAGTTTAAATTTGTCAGATGATAAACCATCGACCAGAACTCGAATCGTACGATTCGAAAGGAAATTTCCAATCCATTTGAGAAAGACTCCACCTAACCCTATAGCTCTGCATTTTGCTAACAAAGTAGCATGCCATACACGGTCGAAAGCTTTAGAAATATCCAGTGCTATCACATCAGATTCACCAGAGTGGTGAAGACTGATATTGAGCTTTTCACAAAGATAAGTCATGAGATCACCAGTTGAACGACGGGCTCTGAACCCGTATTGTCGATCATGAAGCAAACCTTTATGATCCAGATATTTCAAAAGCTTTTGGTTTATAATTTTTTCCATTACTTTGGAAAGGACCGAAGTTATATCTATAGGGCGGTAGTTAGAGGGATCGCTTTTGTTACCTTTTTTTGGAATTGGAAAACCGTGCGCAATCTTCCATTGGGCAGGATGAATACCCGAAGTAAAGGATAAATTGAAGAGGTTGCGTAGAGGTTTTGAAATCGTAGAGTAGGTTTTTTAAGAACCGTCGTTGTGATTCCATCGGGACCGGCTGATTTGTTCGTATCTAGATTCTTCAAAATTTTCATCACTGCTCGCGTCCTAAAGTAAATTCTACCAAAGGAGCAGCCAACTTCTAGAATATTTGGTGGTCTTTGAGTTGACTGTGGCAGTGTTGAGTTAAGGGAAAATTGTTTGCCAAACAAGTTCGCTTTTTCTTTTGAATCTGACACAATTGAGTTGTTTTTATCAATAAGCGGAGGGAAGGAGGACCCACTAGTGTCCTCCTTTAGATTTTTTGCAAACGTCCAAAACGATTTGCTATTCTTAGGCATATGAAGGAATTTTCGTTTCAACCCTCGGTTGAATAAGAATTTATGCTTATTGATAACTCTCTTGCATCTGTTTCGAACCACGATATAGTTGGCCCTGTCGGACTCCAACCCGCTGTTCCGGTATTGCTTAAAAGCCTCCTCTTTTTTACGAATGGCTTCTTTGCAAGTGCGATTAAACCATGATTTGGATTCTCGTTTAATACTTTTCATGGAGTGAGGAATGTACAACCTCATTCCAAGTAAAATTGTTTCACTAATCGCATTTGCAGCGAAGTTGACATTTTTAGCGCGGAAGCATAATGACCAGTCGAACGCTTTGAAAAAATTGTTTGATCCCTCCCAGTTAGCACGACTATATTGCCATACTAATTTTTTGGGAGGAATCCTTCGGCTGGCTAATGTGCTTACCGGGAAGCTTGTGGTTACCAGGCAGTGGTCCGAGCCCCCCAGGGGACAACCAACTGGAACTACATATTTTTCAAGGTGAGTGGTTAAAAACAGATCCAAGAGGTGACCCTCTTGATCGGCTCGGTCGGGGACCCTAGTGGGATATTGGACAAGTTGAGAAAGATGGAACAGTGTGGAAAATAATTCAACTTGTTTCCCAATTGAGTTTTGACTCAAAGAAGAGTTACTTGAAAAATGAAGCCAGTCTTTGTTGTGTACGTTGAAATCCCCTGCCAGAACAATTTCGGTTTGTGGACATGGTTCCAAAATTTCATTGATCTGGTTTGAAAGATTGTCAATTTCCACAGCAGTTTCTTGTTCATTTGAATTGGGTGATCTGTATAAAAAACAGAAATGTATTACATGCTTCTCAACGATAATTTTAACCCAAATATAATGGAAGGTTGGGCTAGAAGGTTTATATTTATCTAGGGTGTTGAAAGCAATGTCATTTTTAATGTAAATCGCGATTCCTCTTTTGGGTACGAAGTGTGAAACAAGTGAGTAGCCAATAATATTAAAATTATCGTTTTTTTTACTGACTTGTGTTTCACAAAGGGCTAAAATTGCTGGTTTTGTGGAGTTAAGATGACATTCTACGGCATGAAAATTAGCTTGTAGGCCATGACTATTACAAAAATGAACTCGAAAATTGGCAATTTTTAATAGCAATTAGTAAAAATTGAGAAAAGAGAAAAAACTCAATATAAATAAAACGTATAAAATTTAAAATTTAATTATATTATTATTTAGGTTAAATATTGTGTGTGTACGATTCATACAACCCGAACAAGTTATCACCGTTTATAAAAACAAAAGTATTGCTAACAATATTTACAAAATACCATCAACAATACCCTTATTTTATTCTGCTATGAGTGAGCAATCGGTTTATAACACCATTCAACAGTTTTTAACTAGACCTTATTGAACTTAGTTACAACCAAAAAACTCACACACAGCAAAATCTACGTGCAAGTAAAAATACGCACGTATATGTAAATAATTAATTTTAAATTAAATAATTTAAGTTAGTTGAAAAGAAATGAACTGAAATTTCAGTACTTCCCTTTCTTTTATGATTAAAAATAAAAAAGAAAAAAAAATGAGTAAAAATGAGTAAATTGACGTATACCATCAAAAATTAAAACAATACAATTTAAAATAAAAACAAGTAAAGAAACAGTCAGTCGGTGCAACCGACTTAGAAATACCCTACACCTATTTGGTTCAAATTTAAGGACATATCCATAAGTCATTTTAATACCATAGAAGCTGTTATTAATTTGATCGTAAGACATAGCTAACCAAATTAACTGTATAATACTAAAAACATTTTCTAATTACCCTATCTATTAAAAAATACTACAAATTCTTACTAATTTATCTATTTAAAAATATTATAAAACAAACAAACTTGAAATAAATGAAAACATATTTATTCCAATTCAATTACAAAATGAAAAAATTATAATTATTAAATTTTGTGATAAAAAGATAATCAAAGCATAATATATTTAATAATCCAAATTTTTAAAAATTGCAATTATTTTAAATGGTTAGTTTATATACCTAATAGAAAAGCTTATAAACGCAAAATATGCAATAAATGTATTTCTAAAATACAATTAAAAGTTTACACCTTTTCATATAATTCATTTAAATATAAAAATAAATTTTACATAAATGCAGCAAGTACCATTGAACATAGCTGAACCACTACAATTAAGTCTAGATTTCGGAGACACATAGGACATAGGAAATATATTCTTTGGCTTCGAAATTAAACTCGACCACAACCAATTCCCATGGTACTTTCATTACTAGTAACCTACTGTTAAATTTCATCAAAATACCGGCATTATTTTTTGAGTTATGGTGTTTGTAAGATATATGTTTGTTAGTCCTTGAACTTTTCAAGGGTTCCAGGACCCGAAATTATGGTACGATTTCGCCCATATGCAGTCCCGTCATACTTTCAGTAATAGCTAACCCTTGTACACAATTGGAACGCTCTATCTTAATTTTAAGTTACTAGTTTTATTAATTTCGATGATAAGCTTTTACACATTAGGGGGTCTAAGAGAGGTTCTGAACCACCACTCCAATTGATCCCAAATTAGGGGGGCACGCAAGAAATAGTAAAGAACACCCTTGTGGCAAATTGGAAGCTTCTACATTTTTTCAAGTTGTTATCTTTATTAATTTTAAAGATATGCTTTAAGGTCTTCGGAAATGTGTGGCTGGTCCCCGACCCACTACTCCAATGGGACCCAAATTCACAAGACACTTAGGAAATAGGAAGGGACACCCTGATACTAAATTTGGAGGTTCTATCTTCATTGGTTTCGGAATTATGCTCATTTGGCCTAAATTCGATCAAAAAGTTCTAGGTTCCGAACCCATGGTCCAATCCCGACCTTACGCAATTCCCGAAGTAGTTTCATTACTAGTAACCTACAGCACAAATTTGATGAAGATAGCGTCATTAGTTGTTGAGTTATCGTGATTTTTTATATTTGTTCGTTAGCCCTGAAATCGATTAAAAGGTCCAGAATCCGAACGCATGGGCCGATTTCGCCCATATGCAATCCCCGCCGTACTTTCAGTCCTAGTAACCTACAGTTAAAATTTCATCAAGATAGCTCCATTATTTTTTGAGTTATCGTGCCTACGGACGGACGGACGGACGGACGGACATGGCTATATCGACTAAGGCGGTCACGCTGATCACAAATATATATACTTTTCCATATCTAGCTCGCTTCCTTTAGGTGGTTACAAACACCATACCAAAGTTAATATACCCCTTTACCTATTCTATAGGTGTAGGGTATAACAATACGGTGACATACTATTGATGGTATTAATTAATGAGCGAATTTAGAATATTATCATCCGAGGGAGAGGGAATGAAATAGATATACTTTAATTATAATTGATTTGTTTACAACTAGTAGATGATAGATGAAGAGTAATCTTCAATAAAAAAAAAAACAGTATTAAATTTAATGTAAACAAAACCAAATCACGTGCCGGTATAAAATTAAATGTAAAATTTGTAAATTAAAATTGAAAATTAAAAATAAAATTTGAAAATTAGAATAAAATTTAAAAAAAATTGTATTTTTAACACAAAATAAAATAGATTTATATCAAATTAAATTAAAATAAAATTAGTGCTGTGAAATAATGAGTTAAGTAAAAAATTTTTAAATTGTATAAAACAAAAATAAAAATAAAAAAATAGAAATTATATATATAAAAAGAAAAAAAAATATATTTAACTTGCCGCCATTGAAGATGCGGCCATATTACCAAACTCACAACACTTTTTTATTTTCTTCTAAAGTTATATTTAATTTTAAAATAAAATACAAAACTTAATCTTGTTTTTTAAACACACAAAAAATTATAAATAAAAAAAGAAGTGAGAATAAAATAAAATAAATATTCTGTGCTAAATTTTTTTCTTTTTATTAAAACCGTGATAACCCGTTGAAGGTTGAAGAGAGAATCTGAAGCTTTAAAACTTAAGCTTTTAAAACTTGGAAGGTCTAAGAGGAGTACTGAACCACCACTCCAATTGATCCCAAATTAGGGGGACACGCAAGAGATAGTAAAGAATACCTTTGTGCCAAATTTGAAGCTCCAACATTTTTTCAAGTTGCTATCTTTATTAATTTTAAAGATATGCTTCAAGGTTTTCGGAAATGTGTGGCTGGTCCCCGACCCACAACTCCAATGGGAAGGGACACCCTGTTACCAAATTTGGAGGTTCTATCTTCATTGGTTTCGGAATTATGCTCGTTTTGCCTAAATTCGATCAAAAAGTTCTAAGTTCCGAACCCATGGTCCAATCCCGAACTTACGCAATACCCAAAGAAGTTTCATTACTAGTAACCTACAGCACATATTTGATGAAATAGCGTCATTAGTTGTTGAGTTATCGTGATTTTTTATATATGTTCGTTAGCCCTTCGATCGATTAAAAGGTCCAGAATCCGAACCCATGGGCCGATTTCGCCCATATGCAATCCCCGCCGTACTTGCAGTCCTAGTAACCTACAGTTAAAATTTCATATAATCGTGCCTAAGGGCGGACGGACATGGCTATATCGACTCAGGAGGTCATGCTGATCACAAATATATATACTTTTCCATATCTAGCTCGCTTCCTTTAGGTGGTTACAAACACCATACCAAAGTTAGTATACCCCTTTACCTATTCTATAGGTGTAGGGTATAAAAATGTAATATGTAGTACGTATTACCAGTATGTATTATACTATAACGAGTAATATGTAGCTTTGTTTTGTCACCGCTATGTTTGTTTTTATACCCGTATGACTATATAGTCAAAGGGTATAATAAATTTGCCATTACGTTTGTGACGCAGAGAAGGAGGGGGGTAGATATAGACTCAAGTGTATGTATAGGATCAGAATCGAAAAAAAATTCGATTTAACTATGTATGTCCGTCCGTCCGTCCGCACGATAACTCAAAAACTAATAGAGCTAGAATCTTGAAATTTTCGCAAGTTTTTTTGCAATAGCTGTCCTCGCTATTTAAATCCAGCCATTTTGGTCCATGGGTTCGGGTGGCTGCCATACAACTTCTTTTTTTATATGAGTATTTCTCTGTACCTATTAAAGCTACGTTTCTGAAATTTTGGCAAAAGTAGTTTAGTTGTATGGCCAAAGTTTCTGCAAAATTTGGTTGGTCTGTTGCAGTGAGTTCGAGTAGCTGCCATGCAACTTCTTATTTTATATGAGCATTACTCTATACCTATTAAAGTTGGGTGTCTGAAATTTTGCCAAAAATTGTTTAGTGTAATGGCCAAAGTTTCTGCAAAATTTTGTTGTTCTACTGCAAAGGAAATAGCTGCCATACAACTTCTTATTATATATGACCATTACTCTATACCTATTGAAGTTGGGTGTCTGAAATTTTGCCAAAAATAGTTTAGTGCAAAATTTGGTCTACAGCATAGGGTTCGAGTAGCTGCCATACAACTCCTCTTTTATATGAGCATTACACTACACCTAATAAAGCTGGTATGTCTGAAATTTTGTCAAAAGTAATTAATGTTTATAATAATAATGATATAAGGTTTATATAACGGTCATACGGGTATCCCAGAGTTGACACAGTCTACTCTACAACACTCTTCCTCGTTTTATCTTCTTTTTGTTATCTTTTTTCCTTTTTCTTTTTCATTATATTTAGAGTACTCGGTATACTTGGTGTATTTTAAAAGATTTAGAAGAATTCAAATTTGATTTTCAAGACATCAAAGTATTTATAAAAAAAAAACTTTTCAATTTCTTATTTGAAATAAAACGAATAGAATAAATATAGTTAAGTTGTAGTTTGAGTATATACCATATTTAAAGCTTTTAGAACGAATGTATAGAATTAGAATACAGTATTTGAATATTTTCAATAATTTTAATAAAGGAATATATTTGTGCAGATCTCTAAGGGAAGTACAAAACACAATATAAGTTGAAAAGCAGATTTTTAAAAATTTTCTTAACCATCGACTATATTTTATTCAAACGTTGGCAATTCAAGAAAACTAATATTGACATAGTGTAATAACATAATGGCAAATTTAGTATACCCTTTTGATCTATATTCAAACGGGTATAATAATATTTATATGTAAACTACCTATTACCCGGCGCACGTTGCCGCGCCACTCAATGGTGTTTTAATTTAAGTTGATGTTATTGAATAAAGTTAACAAACAATTTACATATGGTGTACATGTTATTTTAAAATGTAAATAAAGAAATTTTTTTAAAAGGCTTTTTTTAGAATTATTTTTGCACTTTTTCAACAAATTTATCAAATTTCACTTGAAACTTTTCATAATTATTAAATAAGAATAAAAAAACAAATTTAATTCTGTTAACATTATTCACCATAACCCACCATCATCAACTCTATCGTCGAGGAGCACCAAATTGTCAAGAGCACCGCGTATAGAAAAATTAAAAATAATCGTTCAGGCTGTTTTGCAAACTGTTTTTAAAGCTTATGTTTAGCAATCGGTTAAAAGAACTCGACAAAATATTTTTTTTAAACATTCCCCAAATTCAAAGAGTTTTACCTACATTCAAAAATTTATTAATGTAATTTACTTACAAAATTGTTTTTTTGAATAATCGTAGGAATGATAAGTTTATACATGTACGCATACAAAATTTCAAGTCAATTGGTCAAGCCGTTTCTGCTTCAGAGTAAAGTAACGGACAAATCTGTAAAAAGCTGTTGTGTCGCAATGAGTTAAACAAGCAATATTTCGCAAATTTGGACGTAATATCCTTCCAAAATTTTTTTTGTACAATTGTCGGGTGCCAATTGTCAATCAGGCGTCGGTCGGCAAAAAACCTTTAAAAAGATGTTGGGCCGCAATGGCTTAACGGAACTCCACAAATATTTTTTGAGGCTTTCTTTTCAACCAAACCCTTTCAATCTATCCAAAGAACTCGAAAACGAAACTCGGCCGAAACTTGCTCTTTTACAATTTACAACTTCCAGGGCAACGCCGGGTAAATCTGCTAGTCCAATATACAAAGAAGAAAATTCGTTTGTTTGTCCAGAATTCACGTGAAAACCCCTGGTCTGATTATCACAAAATTTTTATGGAATAATTCTGAGAGCCCAGAAGTGACATTAACTGTGTCACATCTCTAAGGGTCAACAGTATGCGGCTCTAGATCCGTTTTAAGCTTTTTCGTTTTTTTGATGTCGATTCAAAACAGTTTGACAGATTGACTTAGAGTTTTGAGCACATATTAGACTTAGCAATCGAAATTAGCTGTATAAATTTGGTTGAAATAAATTAACCCATTTAGACCTGGCGGGCTTCCAAAAAATTTTGTGTTTCCGATTTGTGTTTAATTTTTTTTAAAGAGGATGACACAAATTTTAGTTGAGTTCGGTTAACCCGTTGGACCCGAGGGCGCAATGAAGCTTTTTCAATGTTTTTGATGCCGAGCCAAAACTGTTTGATCGATTGACTTGAAATTTTGCACAAATGTTCCTCTTAGCTACCGGAATTAGTTGTATATATTTGTTGTATACAAATCAACCCATTTAAGCCTGGCGGGCTTTCAAAAAATTTTGTGTTTCCTATTTGTGTCTAATTTTACAGGTTGATTTTGCAGTCCAAAAGAGAGGCTGCAAAAAGTTTTTAGTTAAGTTCGATTAACCCGTTTTCCACGACGACGCCATAAAGTTTTCTATGAATTATATTTGCTTAAACGATTAAATGAATTTTATTGATTAAATTAATTTTGTACCAGCATTTTAATTATAAAAACCCACAGGGTTAATTTGGTTTTGAGCTGTTTACGAGCTTTGCACAAAGGTTCAATAAAATTTTCAATTGTTGGTATTAACGCAAGTTAACCTTTTTTCCAAAAACTCATGTAATTAATAAGACTAATTTGTTTGCTCTCCTTAAATAGTCTCAAATAGTGCAAAAGCTAAATGAGATAATATTAATAATAATAAAAACAAGTAAAGAAACAGTTAGTCGGTGCAACCGACTTAGAAATACCAAAAACAAAATTACTTAGAAAAATGATTCAAATTTAATGACATATCCATAAGTCATTTTAACGCCATAAAAGCTGTTATTAATTTGATTGTAAAACATAGCTAACCAAATTAACTTTATAATACTAAAAACATTTTCTAATTACACTATCACTTAAAAAATATTACAAATTCTTACTAATTTATTTATTTAAAAATATTAAAAAACAAAAAAACTTGTTATAAATGAAAATATATTTATTCCAATTCAATTACAAAATGAAAAAATTCTAATTATTAAATTTTGTGATAAAAAGCTAATCACAGCATAATATATTTAATAATCCAAATTTTTCAAAATTGCAATTATTTTAAATGGCTAGTTAATATACCTAATAGAAAAGCTTATACGCAAAATATGCAATAAATGTATTTCTAAAATACAATTACAAATTTAGACTTTTTCATATAATTCATTTTAATATAAAAATAAATTTTACATAAATGCAGCAAGTACCTTTGAACATAGCTGAACCACTACAATTAAGTCTAAATTTCGGAGACACATAGGAAATAGGAAATATATTCTTTGGCTTCGAAATTATACACGTTCGGCCTCAAATCGATCAAAAGCTTCTATAACCCGAACTCATTGACTAAACTCGACCAGAACCAATTCCAAAGGTATTTTCATTACTAGTAATCTAGAGTTTAAATTTCACCAAAATAGCGGCATTATTTTTTGAGTTATGGTGTTTTTAAGATATATGTTTGTTAGCCCTTTTTTGTTTGTTAACTTTTCAAGGGTTCCAGAACCCGAAATTATGGTACGATTTTGCCCATATGCAGCCCCAGTCATACTTTCAATACTAGTTAACCCTTGTACACAATTGGAACGTTCTATCTTAATTTTAAGTTACTAGTTTTATTAATTTCAATGATAAACTTTTACACATTGAGGGGTCTAAGAAAGGTACAAAATTAGAGGGACACGCAGGAAATAATAAAGATCACCCATGTGCCAAATTTGAAGCTTCTACATTTGTTGCAAGTTACTATCTTTATTAATTTCGAAAATATGCTTTAAGGTTCTTGGAACTGAGTATCCGGTCCACACCCACTACTCCAATTGGTTCAAATTTTAAGAACACTAAGGAAATCGAAAGCAACACCCTGAAACCAAATTTGGAGGTTCTATCTTCATTGGTTTCGGAATTATACTAGCTTGGCCTAAATTCGATCAAAAAGTTCTAAGTTCCGAACCCATTGTCCAATCCTCATCGTACGCAATCGCCGCCGTAGTTTCATTACCAATAACCTACAGCACAAATTTCATGAAAATAGCGTCATTGGTTGTGGAGTTATCGTGATTATTTATATATGTTCGTTAGCCCTGAAACCGATTGAAAGGTCCAGAATTTGAACCCTTTGGCTGATTTCGCCTTATGCAGTCCACGCTTAACTTTAAGCACTAGTTAACCCTTATACACAATTTGAACGTTCTATCTTAATTTTAAGTTACTATTTTTAATAATTTCGATTATAAGCTTTTAAAACTTAAGAGGTCTAAGAGGGATACTGATCCACCACTCCAATTGATCCCAAATTAGAGGGACCCGCAAGCGATAGTAAAGAACACCCTTGTGCCAAATTTGAAGCTTCTATATTTTTTTATCTTTATTTTAAGTTTTTTTATTAAAAGTTTTTATCTCTATTAATTTTAAAGATATGCTTTAAGGTCTTCCGATATGTATGGCTAGTCCCCGACCCACTACTCCAATGGGGCCCAAATTTTAAGGACATTAAGGAAATAGGAAGGGACACCCTGATACAAAATTTTGAGGTTCTATCTTCTTTGGTTTCGGAATTATGCTAGTTTGGCCTGAATTCGATCAAAAATTCTAGGTTCCGAACCCATGGTCCAATCCCGTACTTACGCAATCCCCGAAGTAGTTTCATTACTAGTAACCTACAGCACAAATTTGATGAAGAAAGCGTCATTATTTGTTGAGTTATTGTGATTTTTTATATATGATCGTTAGCCCTTCGATCGATTAAAAGGTCCAGAATCCGAACCAATGGGCCGATTTCGCCCATATGCAATCCCCGCCGTACTTTCAGTCCTAGTAACCTCCAGCTAAAATTTCACCAAGATAGCTCTATTATTTTTTGAGTTATCGTTCCTACGGACGGACGGACGGACATGGCTATATCGTCTCAGGAGGTCACGCTGATCACAAATATATATACTTTTCCATATCTAGCTCGCTTTCTTTAGGTGGTTACAAACACCATACCAAAGTTAATATAGCCTTTTACCTATTCCATAGTTGTAGGGTATAATAAAGCTAATAAAGAATCCGAATAATAATCTCTTTAAATTTAAATAACAAAACATTTTCCTTCTCCACATTTTTCCGTGTGTCTGATTTGAAATTTCAATCTGAAAAGAGTAATTTTTAAATAATTAAATTTTAAAAAAATGTTTTTTACATTTCAAAAAATTTCTTTTTCTCTTTAAATTTTGAAATTTTTTTGACTAATTTTCGTTGCTATAATGGATAGTAATGCTGAAAGCACTACCACCCCTGTGGATGTGCTGGTTCTTGAGAGCTTCAGGGAGGAGCTGAACCAGAAGGATGCGCTAATTCTCCGGCTGGAGGATGAGGTGAAGCGCCTCAATGATAAAGTCAACTTGCTGCTTGAAAGCGAAAGTCCTAAAAGGAAAATAAAGCCGCATCAACTGCTACAAAAACAGCACCAACCACAACAACAACAAAATCAACAACATCAAGAACTACAACATCAACATGAATCTAATAATTCTGATGTTGATTTCATGAGTGAGGGCAATAATTGCAATTTTGTTTGCCATCGTGGAAAAAAAGATAAAAATATTAAGACTCCGCCTGTCCATGTGGATTTTCCTACTGGTGGATTTCCAGCTCTATACGGAAAGCTATCGAGCGATGTTGGGGCCAACTTATTTTCGATAAATAACGGCACTGGTGCCCGTATTTTCCAATATATTTAGAATCTCGGCAGAATATTCAAGAAACGATTGGCAAATCTGGGTATTCTTACCACACTTATTTGGCCAAGACTGAAAAACGTAAGTGCTTTGTTTTAAGGGGCCTAAATTCAACTTTTGGCTTTTCTAGTTCGAAGCTTAAAATAAATGCAAGCAAAACTGAGCTTATTAATATCATAGGTATGAAAGCTGTTTCCCCATCTTTGGTAAAGCGGTTAAAATTAAAACAAAAAGTCGTTTTAAATAATATTGTGATCTTACCCAGTAAGCAATTTAAGTATTTAGGTGTTATTTTTTCCTCAAATTTCAAATTTATTTCCCATATTAATAAAGTTATAAATAAGGTTAACTCTGCTTCTTTTCAAATCTCTAAAGTAATGTTTAGTCAGTTTTTGGAACCTAAATTTCGTTTGTTTATTTATAAAGTCTATATTCGGTCTCTAATTCAACACTCTTCTACGGTGTGGCTTAATCCTACTTTAGTTTCAGCTCATCAAGTTGAGAGATTACGCTTACTTGAAAGAACGATAATTCGTCGTGCTGGAGGCTTTTGTAGACAGCATGGGTATTACCAATATATTAATAAAAGTCTACTATATAAACAATCAGGAATCAATAGAATCGATAGATTCTTAACTAAAATTAATTTTAAATTTTTCGTTAATTGTTTTAATCATGAAAATCGTTTTATTCGTGGCTTGATCGAACCTTTTTCTGAAAACGTTAAATATTTTTCGCCATCATTTATTGTCTAATAATAATTCACTGTTTTCTGATGGTGAACTTTTGTTATACCACCATGGTAATCACAATCCTGACTTGCTGGTTAACAACACTAACCAGTGATCATTAGTATGTAAGTTAGTTTTAGTTTTTTTCTTTTTTTTCTATTTCATTACATGTTTTTTTATTATTTTTTTCATTAATTTCATTACTAATATTGTTGATAATTGTTTGTAATTTACCTTTTTTTAATTCTGATTTCTTGTAAGCTTCCTTTAGGGTATAACATGATTTTTGATTTAGTGTTAAGTTTTTGTTCTGCTTATTTGTTAAATTAAAAAAGAAATATAAATTAAAAAAAAAAAAAAGTAAGTCTTTGTTTGTTATCTAGTTAGCTGTTGTTGTTTTTTAAAAATAGATTTCAGTATAAAATTGCAGTTTTCTTCAATTAAAATCTAACAATCCAAAAATTTAATTTCGTATATATTACGCTTCAATACATAATATTTTAAAACAGTTTTTCCGAAAAAGAAGCCTACATTTCTCTCATAAAATCATAAAAAAACGAGTAAGAGCGTAGTAGATCTTTCAGGTAAGTACAAAACAAAATATAAGTTGAAAAGCAAATTTTTAAACCTTTTCTAAACCATCGACTTTATTTTGTTCAAACGTTGGCAACTAAATAAAACTATTGACATAGTGTAATGACATAATTGCAAATTTAGTATACCCTTTTGACATTTAGTATACCTTTTTGACCTATAGTCAAACGGATATAATAATACTTATATGTAAACTAGCTATTACCCGACGCACGTTGCCCCGCCACTCAATGGAGTTTTAATTTAAGTTCATGTTATTGAAAAAAATTAACACAAAAATTACACATTATATAGTTAATTTCAAAACGTAATAAAGAAATTTTTTTAAAACGCTTGTTTTAGAATTATTCTTGCATTTTTTCAACAAATTTATCAAATTTCACTTGAAACTTTCCATATTTATTAAATAATAATAAAAATAAAAATTTTAATTCAGTTAACATTATTCGCCGGAAACCCACCATCCTCAACTCTATCGTCAAAGAACACCAAATAGTTAAAAGAGCCACGTATAGAAAAATTAAAGATAATCGTTCAAACTGTTTTGCAAACTGTTTTTTAAAGTTTTTGTTTCGTAATCGGTTAAAAGAATTCGACAAAACATTTTTTTTTTGACATAATTTACGTCAGTCGGTATGGGTTAACAAATGCCAAGTCTGTTAATAGAGTGAACTCCATTCATAGGTTGCGGCTCCAGAGCAGTTTTAAGCTTATTGGTTTTTATACCCGTGCATACATATATGACATCGGTATATCAGATTTGCTCCTCCGTTTGTAACGCATCGATCTAGACGAGCTAGATATAGTGTCAAGGGTACGTATCGGCTCAGAATCGAAAAATGAGTCGATCTAGCTATGTGTGTCTGTCCGTCCGTCCGTCCGTCCGTCCGTCTGTGTGTCAGCACGATAACTCAAAAACTAAAAGAGCTACAGTTTTGAAATTTTCACAAAATATTTTTCAATCAATTTCTAGGTTCCCTATTTTTTTTGGTTAAGATCGGACCAAAACTTCGGGTAGCTCTCGAACAACTAACTTTTTCAACTCCAACATTTTCATACAAAAATTTTAAATTTTGCTTGCATCTTGAAATTATATGAATTTTGTTTTTTTGTTTTTTGTTTTTGTTACAAAAAGTAGATAACGATTTCGAGTTAGAATTTCATATGATTTAAATGATGCGTAGTTTATTTAAGATAAGCAAAAAAGAGACAAAGATTTTTTTTAAGTAAATGGCTTATTGATATTGATAGATTGATAGATTATGAATATGATGATTATTATATGAATATGATCATATGAAGTTGATTTTGCTTAAGTTTAATATATTGGTGAATTAAAAATTAATTATAAGAGATAGAATTGAAAAATTAGAGCAAGAGTTTTGAAAATCACACAAAACATTTTTTGAACATTTTTGAGGTTCCCTATTCTTTTTGTTTAAGACCAGATCAAGGTTTTGGGGAGCTGCCACACAACTTCTTTGCACCAATATGAATTTCTTAGAAACTGATTATACTACGAGGATGAAAATTACACACTGTTAGTTATATATTGGATCGAGCACTTATATGAAGTTTCAAAATGTTACGGCCCCATTTTCGGGGGGCTGCTATACAACTTCTTTGCACCAATATGAATTTCTTGGAAACTGATAATACTACGAGGATAAAAATTACACACTGTTAGTTATATAATGAATCGAGCACTTATATGAAGTTTCAAAATGTTACGGACCCGTTTTCGGGCAGCTGCCATACAAAGTAATCAATTCGATAACTGTGAATCTAATGAAGCTACGAGGTTAAAATCAAAACTGGGCAGATAAAGTAATAGGACAAGTTAGTTGGCAAAGTTGGACATCACTCGGACTAACTTTTAGGGTGGGCTATTTATTTTTTTTTTATGGGATAATAAGTTAATCAAAAATTATGGGATACCTAATAAGTTAAATATTTTTTAAACTATTTTACTTTCTTATATTTTTTTTTGTAATATTTATAATAGCATAGGGGAAATAAATAACGGTTAGTGGGTATGTACGGGTATCTAAAAGTTGACAAGGGCAACTATAATCTTCCTCGTTTTGATGTCGAGTCGAAACGGTTTTACCGATTGACTTCAAATTTTACACCAATGTACCTCTTAGCTAACGAAATTAGTTGCATAAAGTCGATTGGAATGAATTAACCCATTTCGGCCTAGAGGGCTTCCAAAAAATTTTTTGTTTCCGATTTGTGTCCAATTGTACAGGTTGATTTTGCAGTCCAAAGGAGATCCTGCAAAAAATTTTAATTAAGTTCGATTAACCCGTTTTCCACGACAACGGCAAGAAGTTTTTTATAAATTTTATTTGCTTAAACGATTAAATGAATTTTATTGAATATTTTGTACCAGCATTTTATTTATAAAAACACACAAGGATAATTTAGTTTTGACCTGTTTATGTGTTTTGCAGAAAGATGCAATGAAATTTTCAAAATTTTGGTATTAACGCGAGTTAACCTTTTTTAATTTTTTGGCTTTCCTCAAATAGTGCAAAAGCTAAATGAGATAATATTAATAATTATAAAAATAAAGCTAATAAAGAATCCGAATAATAATATCCTTAAATTTATATAACATAAAATTTTCCTTCTCTATATTTTTTCGTAAGGTTTTATTTTTTATCTACTTTGCAGTATGGTTTTTTATAAATGGATTGCAATATAAAATTGCATTTCTTTTTCTAACAAAATCTAAAAATTAAAAAATTCAATTTCCTATATATTATGCTTAAATACATAGTATTTTAAAACATTTTTTCTAAAAAAGAAGCCTACATTTCTCTCATCAAATCATAAAAAAACGAGGAAGAGCGTAGTAGAACTTTCAGGATTGAACACCAGATTTTTAAATCTTTTCTAAACCTTTTCTTTTTTTTTTCTTATTTTTTTTTTTTTTTTTGAAAAAAGTTCGAAATAATAAAAGGTGTATTTTTTAACCGCGCATAAATTTTTAATTTTCTTGTTTTTATTTGAAAGAAAATAAATTTGCGATACTGAGATTATCAACTTAAATTATTTATTAAAAAAAGAATAAATAAATAAATTTGGTAAAAAAGCATAACACAAAATTTAAACAAAAACTTAATTCAAGTTCAAAAAAAAAAAAGAGAACAAAAAAGCGAAAGTTGGCATAAGATGGGTATATGTGAGAAATGCACTAGAGCCTTAAATGGAAAATCAAAAGCATTAAAATGCAAGATATGTGCTAAGCTATATCACTCACGCTGCGCACCAGTTTCAAATGAATTGTACAAATTAGTTAAAGCTGGAAATGCAGACTGGAAACGTGCAAAATTTCTGTCGCTATTAAAGGCATCTTTTCACATCTGATATTGGATTAGAGGACTCAAATAAAGAAAGATTTTTTCGAGAACATTTCACTCCTCTACAAGCGAAATTATATTACGAAGCTAAGCAGATTAAGTCAACCAACAGCTTTAAATATCTTTGGATCAAACATAAATCTTTTTGCGGCAATCCGAAAATTCGAAGGTATTTAAAATTAAAGATCTCAATGATACTAATTTTATTAAATCTACACTCCACACTCAATAGTAAAACTTTAAATAGGAATTGTAAACAATTACACATTATTTTGAAAACAACTTTTTATTTTTCTTTTAAAAACTTAACAATAATTCGATATTATTTATTTACTTTGATTTCAATTTTCTCTAAACAGAAAATTTTTTATTTTACATCTAACATAACCTACAAAAATTTAAATCATAATATTTTCATTTTATTACATTTACTATTTTTAAGTACATTTGCAATATTTTTATACATATTATTTTTGTAGGTTTTTTCTTTTATGGTAGGTATTATTTTCTTTTATTTTTATATTATATACTAGTAATAGTAGATGCTACTACTATTATTATATTATATGCACTATATTCACCAGTTTAAAATATTTCCTTGCGATTTTTTTAATTACATACTAATAATATTAGTAGTAACGAATTTAAAACACTTCTTGTTGATGTTTATTTATATACTAATATTATTTGCAAACACGATAAATAATTATGACAAATCAATACCAGCTGATCATGTTAATGCACATGTAATAAAATTTATTTTCTCTGGTATTTACAATTACTTATTCAAAATTTACTTTTCTTATATTTTGACAGTTTATCAAAAAACCTTTTATTTTCTCTTCTATCTCAATGCTTTCTAAGGAGACAGAGAACATTAAAAACAATTTAAGGGTAGCATACTACTTAGGTTATGATAATATTTCAATGAGTACTAAATATAGGGATAATCTCAATATTTTGTATTTAAATATTCAAAGTCTTCGAAATAAACTTGATCAAGTAGAAACCCTAATGAAAAGTTTTAATTGTGATATACACGCTGTGGTATTAACTGAAATATGGATAATTGATTCTGAAAAAAAAATTTTCAATATACCAGGATATGACGAACCATACGTTGCCACCCGTGATGACTCATACGACGGTCGGGCTATATACATAAAAATTAATATTGTACATAATTTTATTTTTAACGAGGAGTTTGAAAATACTAATATAATAGGATTGAAATTAGTAAAAGAAAATATTAATATTATAGGTGTGTATAGATCTCACCATACTAGTATTTCAAATTTTATTAGTAGACTTGATGAACTAACATATAATTATAAAAGATCAATTTTAATTAGCGATATGAACCTTAATTTATTAAATATTGATAACCCAGAGATTCAATCGTATTATACTATGTTTTTAAGTAATGGCTTCTTAATTGGTAATAAAATTTGAGAAGAGAATGCAACCAGGATCGGTAATAGCTCTAAAACAGTTATAGATCATTTTATTACAGATATTTTCGATAAGAAATATTTCTTTTACGTATTAGATACTTATTTGTCGGACCATCAAATCTTTTTTATTAGCTCCACTGGTAAACCGGTAATAGCTAATAAAATTCAATATAAAACTATTTTGAATTACTCAAATATTAGTCGTAATAGTATTTGGGCGAACCTTGATTCATATGATAATTTTGATGAGGGCATCGATAAATTGAATTTATTAGTAAAAGACAATACTCAGCGTATCGAAAATAAAAAGTATAGACAAAAAAATACGGAATGGTTAACTGAAGAGATTTTTAGATTAATAAAAATTAGAGATTCTTTTTACAAATATAGGAAAAAATATCCAACTGGTCTTCATGTTAGAAATCGGTACGCTCATTATAGGAATAAGGCTAAAAAATTAATAACTGAAGCGAAAAAAAAATATTATTCTGATAAATTATTACAACAAAAAAGAAACACGGGAAAACTATGGAATTTATATAAACAAGTTATGTTTGAATCCGATAGCGTAGACTCTAAAAATAAAATCAAAGCTATTTGTCAGAATAATAAAATGATAGGGAATGAAAATGATATTTCGGAAGCTTTTAATAACTACTTTATTAATGTTACTATGGAAATTAATATATCAAATCAAAATAATGACTACTCTTACTTAAATCTTTTCGGTTGCAACATCTTCACTAACTTCCATTTAAACCCAACTAATGAAAAAGAAGTCAGATTAATAATCAATTCATTAAATATTTCGGCAGCAACGGGATATGATAACATCTCAACAAAGTTTATTAGAAAATTTTCTGATCAACTGACTCCGATACTAGTCAAATTCATCAACAAATCATTTCAATCTGGCATTTTTCCAGAAAAACTTAAAACAGCAATTGTAATTCCAATTTTCAAAAATGGTAGCAAAACTAGTTGTTCAAATTACCGGCCTATATATATCCTGTCAGCTTTCTCAAAAATATTTGAAATTATTGTTAAAAACCGACTAAATGACTTCATGTATAATAATAATATCTTAAGCGAAGAGCAGTATGGGTTTGAAAAGACATCAAATACAACTGCTGCTTGTCTCAGTTTAACGGATTTTATTTCAAAAAATAGAGATATGGGAAAATTGAGCTTTATGTACTCGCTTTTAAAATAATAAACAACCAAATGAAACACAATTTAATTTTAAATAGATGAATAGAACTACATAATCATAACACGCGTAACAAAACAAACTTCTACTTATCGTTGTTTAGAACTAATAACCAAAATAACAACTGCCTATTCCAATGTTTAAAGGTGTATAATGAACTCCCAGAAAGTTTTAAATCGATTAATAATATAGTTGAATTTAAATGTAAAATTAAAGATTTGATATTAACTATTAATTAATTAATGAAGATCAAAATAAATAGTAAATCTAATAAAGTTTATTTAAGTTTAAAAAATTAAATATAAGCAAGAAAAAAAAAAAAAACATTTAAACAATAAAAAACAATATATTTTAGTAAATTATGATGGTCATATTAGCTCTAGCTAAGGCCTTAAACATAAAATTCTTTTTGTTAAATATACTTATTTTTGTAAAACTATTTATTTAAATTTTAATAAAGAAAAAAAAGAAAAAAAAAATCCATCGACTATATTTTATAATGACGTTATGGCAAATTAAGTATACCTTTTTGACCCCTCAATGGAATTTTAATTTAAGTTGATGTTATTGAAAAAAGTTAACACAAAAATTACACATGGTGTACATGTTAATTTTAAAATGTAATAAAGCAATTTTTTTTAAAACGATTTTTTCCAGAATTATTCTAGCAACATTTCAACAAATTTATCAAATTTCACTTGAAACTTTTCATAATTATTAAATACTAACTAATACCCGGTGCGCGTTGCTACGCCTCTCAACGGAGGTTTAATTGAAGTTGATGTTACTGCAGAAAGTTAACACAAAAATTACACACAGTTTACACATTTAAATTTTAAAATGTATGAAAGCAATTTTTCTAAAACGATTTTTCTATCATTATTCTAGTAATTTTTGAAACTTACTGTAATTCAAAGCAGTATAAACTACTTTCAAAATATGACGTAATTTACTTCCAAACATTTTTTTGACCAATCGTTTTTGATAGACTCAACTCCATTTTCAAGTTGCTTCACGCGTATAAAATTTGAAGTCAAGCGGTCAAAACATTTCTAATTTAGAGCTAAGTTTTGAAAAAACCTATAAAAAGCTGGCCCAAAATTTGGACCCAAAATTTTTTTTGACCAACCGTCAGCCCGACATGGATTAACAAACTACAAAACTGTTAATAGTGCCAACGAAATTATCACGGAGCATCACGTATACAAAATTTAAAGTCAATTGGTTAAACAGTTTGTAATTTAGAGTAAAGTATTGAAAAAACCTATAACAAGCTGTTGGGCCGCAATGGGTTAATAGAACTAAACAAAATTTTTTTTGGGGCTTTCTTTTAAGCCAAAGCAGAATTTCGTAAAATCGGACAAAATTTTAACCCAAAATTTTGTTTTACCAACCGTCGGCCCGACATGGGTTAACAAATTCCAAAACTGTTAATAGTGTCAACTTAATTTTCATGGAGCATCACGTATACAAAATTGGAAGTCAATCGGTCAAACCGTTTTCATTTTAGAACAAAAAAGTTTAAATACTTGCACCACAGCACCAACTTGTCGGTCCGTTAGGCCAAAATTTTTGGGCCACGATTTCTTTCCATACCCAAAAACCTCCATACACAAATTTTCATGAAAATCGGCTGGGCAGTTTAGGAGTCTATTGGCTACATACAAACAAACAAACAAACTTTCGCTTTTATATATATAGATTAATAAAAATTAAGTTTTATTTGTTTAATTTTATTTGTTTAAATGAATTTTATTGAAAATTTTGCACCAGCATTGTTTTTAATTATTGAAGTCCACCGGGGTAATTTAGTTTTGAGCTGTTTACGCGTTTTGCACAAAAATTCAAAGAAATTTTCAAATTTTTGATATTTACGCAAGTTAACCTTTGTTCCAAAAGCTCACTTACTTAATAAAACTAATTTTTTTCCTCTCTTCAAATAGTGCAAAAGCTAAATGAGATACTTTGCTTGCGATATAATAACCAGTTTGGGCACGACACCTAATGACTTTTTCTAAAGTTTTGTAACAGTATTTTTTAAACTCTTAAATTTTGTAAATTTGCTGTTCTTTAAAAATAGATTTCACTGTCAAAATGCAGTTTTCTATTTTTCTAATAAAATCTTAACATCAAAAAGTTCGATTTCGTATATATTAAGCTTAAATACATAGTGTTGTAAAACATTTTTCCAAAAAGAAAGCCTATATTTTCTTCAAAAAATTATAAAGAACAAGGAAGAGTGTAGTAGAACTTTCACTTAAGAGCAAAATAAAAGAAGTTGTATGGCAAATACTCGAACCTACTGCATTAGACCAACCGAATTTTAGCCAGTGGAACTAACTGATTGGACTGCAATAACAATTACGGCTCTTTTATTAAAACTCTTTTATTATTTTTTAAGTATCTTCCGGATGAATTAACATACATAGCTAGATTGATTCACTTTTCGATTCTGATCTGATTCATACCTTTGAGTCTATATATACTCCCCTATTTCTCTGCGCCACAAACGTAATGGCAAATTTAGTATGACTTTTCGACCTATAGTCCTACTGGTATAATAATACTTACATGTAAATTAGATAATACCCAGTTGAGCGTTTCTACACCTTTCAAAGGGTTTTTATTTAAAAGCTAAAGTGCAATTTGTAAATTGTACCGGAATAAATTAACGGAAATCAACACAAGTATTTTAAGAATGTTTGGGATTTTCTAAATTTTTTTAGATTCATCATCATCCCAATACAATACAATAGCTACAGCCGAGTAATCAACGGCTTAGTGAATATTATGATTAAAGAAACTGAAGCCTAGTTTAAAATAAAAACTTGGTGAATGCCCTATACTCCTTAAAGGAGTGGAAAAGGAATCAAAAAAAAAAAAAATCATCCCAATATTGTTTAACAAATGTCATGGCTATTAAAGACTGAACTGCATTGTCTAACAGCAACACGTATATAAAATTTGAAGGTAATCGGTCACACCTATTTTATTTTACCAAGAAGTTTGAAAACTGTTCCAATTTTAAGTCTAGAACACTCCCCGTACCCAAAAACCTTTATATACAAATTTTTATGATAATTGACTGAGCAAGTTTGGAGCCTATATACTGTAAAAACAAAACAAATTTTTTGTTTTATACATATATAAATTACAATATATAAATTTAAATGTTGAAAAATTCCGAGCAACGCCGGCTAAATCTGCTAGTAATTTATAAATTACATTTTCATTTAGTCACGTAAACAAATCTAAAATTCAAATAAATCATTAATACCAAGTCAGTTATGTCAAAATTGATCGAAACGTCAAAGAATGGAACGAAATTATAAATTTATAACTAATTTTTAGCACATTTTCAAAAAATTTTGTAAAAATGTGCCTATATAGCTTCACTCTGTCCGTCCGTATGTTTACAAAAACTTTTACACCGTTTAAAATTGAGAAAAGAAATTTTAACCACAAGTAGGTATTTCAAAAAAAATACTTTCGTAGAAGAATTTTTTTCTGTAGCCCCACCCGTTACGGAGCTACAGCCCCCCAAAGTTGGAACAACCCCTATATTAAAATTGTTATAATAAGAGTTCTATTAGGTGTATTTTCAATCTGAAAACGGCAAAAGATAGCTGGTTTTATACACTTTATAAATTTTTAAAAGACAAATGTTTAATATTTACCATTATTCAAAACTCAATTTTTGCAAAATTTTTGGTCACACATATCTTCTAAAGAGTTCAAGCTAGAGCCTTGAAATTTTGGGAGCAGTTAGATCATATGAAATAAGTAGAAATCGGTTAACAAAATTTTTTTGCCAAGCTCCATGTTTAGGAGCTATAACGGCTCAAAAATAGAAATTTTGCTAGTTTTAAACACCTGTAACTTGAATACCTGTTGAAATTTTTTTTTTGTGATTTACAAAGTTGAAAGCTCTTTAATTATTTTTCAACATGTGTCAAAGGTTTTTCCTAATTTTGAGGGGTGACGAAGCCCCCGCAAATTCCAAAAAAGAAATATATTTAAATTGGTATAACAAGAGTTCTGTTAAGTTTATTTTCAATCGAAAAACGGTATATGGTAAAAGGTATATAATATGTCGCTAAAATTTATAGGGTTACCATACGATACTAAAATTTACCGTTATGCAACACTCAATTTTAGCAAAATTTTTGGCCACACATATCTTCTAAAAGGTACAAGCGTTGAAATTTCGGGGCAGTTAGATCCTGTGAAATAAGTAGGAGCCGGTTAACAAAATTGTTTTGTCGCGCCTCCTGTTTAGGAGCTATAAGGGCTCAAAAATTGAAACTTTGCTGTTTTTAAACACCTGTAACTTGAATACCTGTTAAAATTTTTTTTTACAAATATACAAAATTTAAAGCTTCAGTATTATATTTCAACATATGTTAAAGGTTTTCCTTAAACTTAAAAGGGGTTCTTTAAATTGAAGAAATTGTCTCTTAGTTTTAACCATTTTTGCTTAGATAGTAGAATTCTAAGTAAAATTCCAAATTTTTGGGGAATTCACAATTTAATTCCTAGAACCTAATAAAAAAATGGAGGAGGGCGTTTAATGAAGTTAGATCTTTGAGAAATTTGGCAACCTTCCTTATTGAAGGACTATTAGAACTTTAAAATTAAAAATTTACTGTTAGCAGTATATTTTATAAGTAAGCAGTAACTTAGTCACCAGTGTATATATTTCCCAATTTAAACTCAGTATGCAATACAATATAATTTTGAAAATGTGCTTTTTTAAAAACCCTTGGTTTTTTTATCACTTGTTTATTGATAACATCTATTTTTTTG
Organism: Dolichopus griseipennis; assembly: GCA_963082915.1. NCBI lineage: Eukaryota > Metazoa > Arthropoda > Insecta > Diptera > Dolichopodidae > Dolichopus > Dolichopus griseipennis. The sequence continues at coordinate 221,315,913 of OY720441.1, read as the reverse complement.
AATAAAATTGAGGTCCATAGCTGCAAAGTGGATTTAAGTAAATTAAATTTGAATATATATATTAACAGTATATAACATATAGTGTGTTTTGATTAAAATAGTTTCTTAGTCTTTTTATTATAATATGTATTTATTTATATGGTATAATTTTTTTAGTAATATAATCTATATGTTCTTGCCTTTTTAATTTGCTATCTATAATCAAGCCTAAATAATTAAAATTTTTTACTATCACAATGCGAACACTATTATAGAGGATATCAGTTGCATTAAATGTTTTGTTATCAAAAACTAGAATTTTTGTTTTTATTATAATTAAGAACCTTTTTTTTTTAATAAGCCATTCCTCGATTACTTTCAAAACTTGTACAATTGAGTCCATTAAGTCGTTTACACTAACAATAGAATATTTAATAACAGCATCATCGGCAAATAATTGTAAAGCTTCTTTTAGACTTAATATAGCCAAATCATCAATATAGATTTTAACAAGTAAAGAAACAGTCAGTCTGTGCAAATTATTTAGAAATACCCTACACCTATTTGGTTCAAATTTAAGGACATATCCATAAGTCGTTTTAACACCATAAAAGCTGTTATTAATTTGTTCGTAAGACATAGCTAACCAAATTAACTTTATAATACTAAAAACATTTTTTAATTACACTGTCTATTAAAAAATATTACAAATTCTTACTAATTTATCTATTTAAAAATATTTAAAAACAAAAAAACTTGAAATAAATGAAAATATATTTATTCCAATTCAATTACAAACTGAAAAAATGTGAATTATTAAATTTTGTGATAAAAAGATAATCAAAGCATAATATATTTAATAATTCAAATTTTTCAAAATTGCAATTATTTTAAATGGTTAGTTTATATACCTAACAGAAAAGCTTATAAACGCAAAATATGCAACAAATGTATTTCTAAAATACAATTACAAATTTAGACCTTTTCATATAATTCATTTAAATACAAAAATAAATTTTACATAAATGCAGCAAATACCTTTAAGTCTAAATTTCGGGGGTACATAGGAAATATATTCTTTGGCTTTGAAATTAAACTCGACCACAACCAATTCCCATTGTACTTTCATTACTAGTAACCTAGAGTTTAAATTTCATCAAAATACCGGCATTATTTTTTGAGCTATGGTGTTTTTAAGAAATATATTTGTTAGCCCTTGAACTTTTCAAGGGTTCCAGAACCCGAAACCATGGTACGATTTCGCCTATATGCAGTCCCCATCATACTTTCAATACTGGTTAACCCTTGTACACAATTGGAACGTTCTATTTTAATTTTAAATTACTAGTTTTATTAATTTCGATGATAAGCTTTTATACATTGGGTTGTCTAAGAATTGATCCAAAATTAGAAAGACAGGCAGGAAATAGTAAAGAACACCCATGTGCCAAATTTGAAGCTTCTACATTTGTTTGAAGTTACTATCTTTATTAATTTCGAAAATATGCTTTAAGGCTCTCGGAACTGAGTGGCTGGTCCCCACCCACTACTCCAATTCTGCTCAAATTTCAAGGAGACTAAGCAAATCTAAAGCGACACCCTGATACCAAATTTGGAGGTTCTATCTTCATTGGTTACGGAATTATGCTAGTTTGGCCCAAATCCGATCAAAAAGTTCTAAGTTCCGAACCCATCCAATCCTCACCGTACGCAATCGCCGCAGTAGTTTCATTACCAATAACCTACAGCACAAATTTCATGAAGATAGGGTCATTAATTGTTGACTTATCGTGATTTTTTATATATGTTCGTTAGCCCTGAAACCGATTAAAAGTTCCAGATCCGAACTCTTGGGCTAATTTCGCCCTTATAAAGTCCGCGCTGTACTTATAGTACTAGTTAACCCTTGTACACAATTTGAACGTTCTATCTTAATTTTCAGTTACTATTTTTAGTAATTTCGATTATAAACTTTTAAAACTTGGGAGGTCTCTAATGGGGCCTAAATTTCCAAGACACTTAGGAAATAGGAAGGGACACCCTGATACCAAATTTGGAGGTTCTATCTTCATTGGATAGAATCTATCTAATCTATCTATACATTGGATTCTAGCTTCATTCAATTATGCTAGTTTGGCCTAAATTCGATCAAAAAGTTCTAGGTTCCGAACCCATGGTCCAATCCCGAACTTACGCAATCCCCGAAGTAGTTTCATTACTAGTAACCAACAGCACAAATTTGATGAAGATAGCACCATTAGTTGTTGAGTTATCGTGATTTTTTATATATGTTCATTGGCCCTTCGATCGATTAAAAGGTCCAGAATCCGAACCCATGAGCCGATTTCGCCCATATGCAATCCGCGCCGTACTTTCAGTCCTAGTAATCTACAGTTAAAATTTCATCAAGATAGCTCCATTATTTTTTGAGTTATCGTGCCTACGGACGGACGGACGGACCTGGCTATATCGACTCAGGAGGTCACGCTGATCACAAATATATATACTTTTCTATATCTAGCTCGCTTCCTTTAGGTGGTTACAAACACCATACTAAAGTTAATATATCCCTTTACCTATTCTATAGGTGTAAGGTATATAAAGATCAGAGCCTAAGATTGAGCCTTGTGGTACACCCTTTTTTATATACTGCACGTTACTGTAAGTGTCATTGCAATGAGTTTGTTGCTTTCTGTTGAGTAGATATGTTTTAAAAAGCTTCAACTGGTTGTTACTAAAATTTGACAATTTAAAAAGGAGTATATTGTGATCGGCACAATCAAATGCTTTTTGCAAGTCTATTAAAAGACAAGCAGTATACATTTTTTATCCTTACTTTTCGATATGAAATCCGAGAGACCCAGACAAGCAGCTGTGGTATTTGAGTTTTCCTGGTATTTGAGTTTTCCGGATTTTGACGGATTTGTTTTATCTCCAGTTTTATGTACAGGTGTGACCGTAGCAATCTTTAGTTGGTCGGGGAAGTATCCAGATTCAAAAGCTGAATTTATAAATTTAACTAGAATTCAGCTTAATAAATTTGAAAATTTGTTCAGCATTTTAGCAGAGATATTATCATATCCAGTTGCCGATCCTGATTTTATTGCGCTAATAGTAGATTTAATCTCTTCTACATTTGTGGATGTTAGAGTAAAACGTTCGAATACATTTTTTTGAAAAGAACTTAGATAAGTTCGATCAAGAAAATCAGTGGATATATTTAGAGTTTTTGTTACGTCAATGAAGTATGAATTCATAATGTTTGAAATTTACTGTAAATTAGTTGTGCTAGTATTCTTATATTTAATTTCTCTTTAAATATTTGAATTCTCTGTACTACTCTTATTATACATCATTCTCTTGCCCAAAGTTTTCTACTATTGTTAGGATCGCTCGATACTAATTTGTTACAAAAATGGCATTTAGCCTTTTTATTTCCCCTTTCACTATAGATTTATATTTCTTATAGAGTTCCAAAAATTTTTTATCATTAGGATATTTTTGTTTTTATAGTTAAAAAAAGCAACACGAATTTCCATATTACTGATGATATTGTTATTCATCCACTCATGTTTTTTTTTACGGTTTTTAGTGGGATAACTTCTGTATGATTTTGTATTTTTTCAGCAAAAGCTAAGATAAAATCATCTAAGGTATTATAAGTTTCTAGATTTTGCCAAAAGATATCATCAAAAAGCTTTACATAATTTAAGATTGTTTTTTCAACTTTATTTTCCTCTTTAATAATTTTTAGATTTGTACTTACAAAAAGCAATTTATGATCTGACAGGGATGTACTAGCAACATGCAGGTTATATTTAAAATCAATTACATTAGTACAAAAAGGGTCAATTATAGTTTTAGATGTAGTTCCTATTCAAGTTGCAAAGCTGGGATTTATGTTATTATAGAGTACAAAACCATTGCAAAATAAGGTATTCACGTAGTCTTTAACGTCGGAGTTATTTTCGTCTAGTAAGTTAATATTGCAGTCTCCTAAAATTAGCGAATTTTTATAGGTGCTGCTTATTTCATCTAGTTTGTCAATAAAATCATTCAATTTTGTCTGATGCGCCCTATAAAAACATATTATGTGAAGATTTTGATTTAATAATTTGACAAAAAGAATATTTGAATTATTATAGTTCTGTTCAAATAATAAATTACAATTAATCTCATTCGATATATAAATAGCTGCTCCACCGTAGGCAACTTCACGATTAGAAAAAAAAACTGTAAACCCTGGAATATTGAAAAACTGATTTTCGTGTTTTAAAAGCCACGTTTCTGTTAAGATAATTGCATGAACATCACATTGTACAGAATTTATTAACAATTCTAAATTGGTCACAATTGACTTTCTAGAACCTAAAAAAAGGGAAGGATGAGGGAAGAGGCGGATGGGCAGATCCATCATAAGTTTGCTAAGCAAAAAATTTGTAAACCTTCCTCATTGAAAGGCTAGGTGTTAAAAATTAAAACTTTTATGCTTTTATAAAACAGTAGCTTCTATATTATACACCAGTGTATGTTTTTCCAAAATTAAACATTTGCATTGAAGCTCCAACATTATATTTCGCACTTATTAACAAAGATTGTATTCTAAGTATTGATTTCACTGTTATTCATAATTAATAAATTGATAAAATAACTAAATTATAATATAATCATTTATTTTTATATATATTTTTATAAAAATAAATGATAAAATAATCAGTAACAAACCATATCTAATTTTGAAAATGTGCTATTTAAAAACTCATGTTTTTTTCACTTGTTTACAAACATTAGAATCTGTTATAATTGAAATCCTCAAATTCTTCAACTTAAAGATGAATAATATTGAAACTCAGAATAAGACTTTAATTAAAGAAAATCAAGTCAGAAAAACTCGCCTTCAGCAGGTGAAGATAAATCAAACTATCTGGAACAAAAAGTGTACAAGCTTGAACCTAACCTAGATGAAACACAACCAATTAAAAATATTAACTACATAGTTATAGCTGGACTGCCAGTAGAAATTGAATTTCCAATCAACACAGTAATAAAGATCGCTAATAAAATTGGTGCAACTACTACCGATATTAAAAATATAACAAAAATTATCCAAACAAAAAAAAAAAGGCGTTGAAAACGTTGAAAAAGATGTAAGCAATACACTCTATATTGTTAAATTAACTTCAGCTATGATAAAAAATGAATTTCTTATAAAAAAACGGTAATATACTCACCTTTTCGCTGCAGAGGTGAATCTAAGACTAGGAAACACTAAAGAAATATTTCTGCGACAACTATTCACTCTTTTGCAGACAAAGCTATATGAAGAAGCATAACGACTGGGTGGTTAAAGTGCCGACCTTTTTTGCGAAAGGCCCGAGTTCGAATCCGAGCGAAAGTGAAAAAAATTTTTCTGGTTTTCGGCAGGACTCAGCTACCATTCGCCATGGGGTTCAAATTAATGGCTTAATCAATAATTGATAATTATTAATCTCTAATAAAAAATACTGTTACGTTATCACAGAAATATTATTGGCGCAGTCGGTAAGATCTTCAAAAATAACAGGATCCAGTGATAAAGGACAAAAAAATTTATATTTCTTTCAATTTGGTGAAAATAAATTGATTAAGTGCCTAATTTTTTAATAATTAAAGTTTCTAAAAAAGTGAACTCATAAGAAATTCAAATTCAGGAATTTTGAAAACAATAAAAGAAAACAGTGAACATAAGAACATAAGAAAATTTTAATTTAAAATTTTGAAATATAACATTATTGAATAATTAATTAAACCATAATTTATAAGTAACTAGCAGATTTACGGGAGTTTGCAAATTGTAAAAATGCTAGTTTCAGCCAATTTTTTGAAGTCCTGCTTTGGTTACAAAAATGCCACAAAAAAAAATTTAGTTCCACCCATTGCGGCCTATTAGCTTTTTAAAGGTTTTTCGTTACTTTGATATAAATTAGAAATGGTTTAACCGATTGACTACACATTTTGTATGTGTGTTCCTCTATGAGAATGGAGTTGTCTCTACAGCCTTGGAACTTGTTTACACATTCCAACTTGACGATTGTCCAACAAAAAATTTTGGAAGGATATTACGTCCAATTTTGCGAGTCTCAAAAAAAGGTTTGTTGACTTCCGCTAACCCATTGCGGCACAGAAGCTTTTTACAGATTTTTGCGTTCCTTTACTCTTAAGAACAAACAGTTTGACAAACTGACTTTAAATTTTGTATGCGTACATGTATATACTCTTCATTCCTACGATTGATCAAAAAAAAAAAATTTTATAAGTAAATTACGCCCAATTTCTTAAAGTAGATAAAACTTCTTTGAATTAGGGGAATGTTTAAAAAAAAATGTTTTGTCGAGTTCTTTTAACCGATTGCGAAACAAAAACTTTAAGGAACAGTGTGTGCAAAACAGTTTGAACGATTATCTCTAATTTTTCTATACGTGGAGATCCTTGACGTTAGAGTTGCGGATGGTGGGTTTCCGGCGAATAATGTAAACTTCTTCAATTGAAAGAAGAACTTTTTCTAATTAAGAACTATTTCTAATTTAATTATGTACATTATATTAAAAGTATGTTAAATAAAATTGCAACCGTAACATTTCTCTAACGCAGATTATGCTTCGGTTCTAGTAATAGATACACAAAAAATAAATAAATGACTCATATAATTTCTTGTTGTATCTTAAAAACTTGATATTCACCTTACGTTAGGTTGTCTACTTTTTGTATGTTTCGTATTTTACAAAATGTTGGGCTCGTTAGTTCAAATCCCTTCTTGGTATATTTTTTTTTAATTTCTGCGTACTTGATTAAATTAAATAATTTAATAAAAGATTTTCAATTTTCTATAAGTTTATTTTGTTTCAATAATGATCTATTTCTCCATTTGTTAATGTTTTGTACATATATTTTTAAAAATGTTGCTATACATTCTATGTTGTTTCCTTTGTTTAGATTTAAATCGAAATACTTGTTTGTTGCTAGCAATCTATAATGTACCTACTCAACATGCAATACAATAAATAGCATTTAAATAAATACAATAATGTATCTATTTATATGTAAATTTGTATTAAACAAATGTTGATTTTTGCAAGCAATTCGTCAAAACGTAAATTGAGTCTTCGCCCTTATTTCTGATTTTCACTAATAAAATATTTAAGATTTACTACACAAATATTCCTGTGAAGCATAGTCTTCTTAATTTTTATTTACAAAATGCTTTACTATTTATTTAAAATTTCCAGAAAATCATCTGTGATTTTTAAAACTGAAATGAACTAATTAATAAATTTAATTTCATAAAATTTTTTTTTTGTTTTTTTATATTATTAAAAATAAATAAAATATTTTTTGGCCTTTAAAATTAGATAATTTTGGACATTTTATGTTCTAAAATAAAACAGATTCAACAAAACATTAATATTTTATTTTTTTGTAATTGAACACATCCAACAAAACACATTTAATTGAATGCGTTTGTTACACCTCATTCTAGACAAATATATTAATAATAATTATGAAAAGTTTCAAGTGAAATTTGATAAATTTGTTGAAAAATTGCTAGAATAATCCTAAAAAAATCGTTTTAAAAATATTGCTTTATTACATTTAAAAATTATGTACACCACGCGTAATTTTTGTGTTAACTTTTTTCAATAACATAAACCTTAATAAAAACTCCATTGAGAGGTCAAAAAGATATAATACTAAATTTGCCATTATGTCATTACAAAATATAGACTTTTAATATGAAAATATATAAGACCATATAAATACTTCGGAATAAACTATAGTCGATGGTTTAGAAACTATTTAAAAATCTGCTTTTTAATCCTGAAAGTTCTACTACGCTCTTCTTCTTTTTTTTATGATTTTATGAGGGAAATGTAGGCTTTTTTTTGGAAAAAATGTTTTAAAATACTATGTATTTAGCATAATATACATGAAATTGAATTTTTTGGTTTTTAGATTTTTTCGTGGCAAACGCGTTAAGTGAACTTAACTAAAATTTTTTCCAGCTTTCCTTTTGGACTGAAAAATCAACCTGTAAAATGGGACACAAATCGGATATATAAAATTTTTTGGAAGCTCGGCAGGTCAGAATAAGTTAATTCATTCTAACCAATTTTATAAAACTAATTGCGAAGAGGAACATATTTGTGAAATTTCAAGTCAATCGATCAAACCGTTTCGGCTCGACATCAAAAACATTGAAATGCTTCATTGCGCTCATCTGCCCTAACGAGTTAACCGAACTCAACAAAAATTTGTCTCAGCCTCTCTTTTTGACTGCAAAACCACCCTGTAAAGCTGGACACAAATCGGAAACACAAAATTTTTTGGGAGCCCGCCAGGCCGAAATGGGTCAATTTATTCCAACCAAATTTATACAACTAATTCCGGTTGCTAAGTGGAATATTTGTGCAAAATTTCAAGTCAATCGGTCAAACCTTTTTGACTCGATATCAAAAAAACAAAAAAGCTTAAAACAGATCTGGAGCCGCAACCTGTTGATCTGAGAAATGTGATTTAGCCTATTTTTTCCAGGACTCTATGGACATATGAAGTGGCACACTGATACAAAATTTGAATGTTTTATCTTGATTGGTTTCGGAATTATGCTTGTTTGGCCTAAATTCGATAAAAAACTTCTAAATTCGATAAATAACTCAACAACTAAAAACGATTGTATCGCTTTTAGTTGTCGAGTTATCCTTATTTATTTTATATGTTCCTTGGCCCTTAGAACAATTAAAAGGTCCAGAACCCGAACCCATGGGCCGATTTCGCCCATATGCAATCCCCGCCGTACTTTAAGTCCTAGTAACCTACAGTTAAAATTTCATCAAGATAGCTCCATTAGTTTATGAGTTATCGTGTCTACGGACGAACAGATGGACTTGGCTATATCGACTCAGGAGGTCACGCTGATCACAAATATATATAATTTTCCATATCTAGCTCCCTTTTTTTTAATAATTAACTAGCTAAAACACGGTGCGCGTTGCTGCGCCTCTCAATGGAGGTTTAATTGAAGTTGATGTTACTGCAAAAAGTTAACACAAAAATTACACACGGTTTACACATGTAAATTTAAAAATGTATGTAAGAAATCTTTTTAAAACGATTTTTCTAGGCTTATTCTAGTAATTTTTGAAACTTTCGGTAATTCAAAGCAGTACTAACTACTTTCCAAAATTTGGCGTAATTTATTTACAAAAAAATTTTTTTGATCAATCGTAGGACCGACTGTTAACAGACTCAACTCCATTTTCAAGTTGCTTCACACATATAAAATTTGAGGTCAACCGGTTCTAATTTAGAAATTTAAGTAACGCAAAAATCTATAAAAAGCCACTGTGCCCCAATGGGTTAACGGAACTACACTTTCTCTTTGGGCAAAGTAGTATTGCGTAAAATTTGACGAATTTGCTTCCATATCTTTGTTTTGTCAATCGTCGGGCCGGCATGGGTTAACCAATTGCAAGTCTGTAAAAAGAGTTAATTTCATTCTCAAAACGAAACATATACAAAATTTGAAGAAAATCGGTTAAACCGTTTCTAATTTAGAGTAAAGTAACCAAAAACTTTATAAAAAGCTGTTGGGCCGCAATGGGTTAATGAAGCTCAACAAAATTTTTTTTGTGGCTTTCTTTTTAGCCAAAGCAGTATTTCGCAAATTTTGACAATATTAGCTTCCAAAATTATTTTGACCAACCGTCGGGCCGACATGGGTTAACAAATTCCAAATCTGTTAATAGTGTCAACTCAATTCTCACAGGGAAGCACGTATACAAAATTTGAAGAAAATCGGTCAAACCCTTTTTAATTTAGAGTTAAGTATTGAAAAAACTTATAAAAAGCTGTTGGGCCCCAATGGGTTAATGCAAGTCAATAAAATTTTTTTAGGGCTTTCTTTTAAGCCAAATCAGAATTTCATAAAATCGGACAAAATTTGGAGCCAAATTTTTTTTTACCAACCATCGGCCCGACATGGGTTAACAAATTCCAAAACTGTTAATAGTGTCAACTCAATTCTCATGGAGCATCACGTATACAAAATTTGAAGTCAATTGGTCAAACCGTTTCTAATTTGGAGTAAGGTATTGAAAAAACCTATAAAAAGCTGTTGGACCGCAATGTGTTAATGGAACTCACCAAAATTTTTTTTGGGACTTTCTTTTAAGCCAAAGCAGAATTTCGTAAAATCGGACAAAATTTGGACCCAAAATTGTTTTTGACCACCCGTCGGCCCGACATGGGTTAACAAATTCCAAAACTGTTAATAGTGTCAACTCAATTCTCAAAGAGCATCACGTATACAAAATTTGAAGTCAATTGGTCAAACCGTTTCTAATTTGGAGTAAAGTATTGAAAAAACCTATAAAAAGCTGTTGGGCCGCAATAGATTAATGGAACTTAACCGAATTTTTTTTGGGGCTTTCTTTTAACCCAAAGCTGAATTTCGTAAAATCGGACAAAATTTGAACCAAAAATTTTTTTTGACCACCCGTCGGTCCAACATGGGTTAACAAATTCGAAAACTGTTAATAGTGTCAAATCAATTCTCAAAGAGCATCACGTATACAAAATTTGAAGTCAATTGGTCAAACCGTTTCGAATTTAGAGTAAGGTATTGAAAAAACCTATAAAAAGCTGTTGGGCCGCAATGGGTTAATGGAACTCAACAAAATTTTTTTTGGGGCTTTCTTTTAAGCCAAACCAGATTTCGTAAAATCCGACAAAATTTGGACCCAAAATTTTTTTTGACCACCCGTCGCCCCGACATTGGTTAACAAATTCCAAAACTGTTAATAGTGTCTACTCAATTTTCAAGGAGCATCACGTATACAAAATTTGAAGTCAATCGGTCGAACCGTTTTCATTTTAGAACAAAGTAGTTTAAATACTTGCACCACAGCCCCAACTTGGCGGCCAGTTAGAGCAAAATTTTTGGGCCACGATTTCTTTCAAATTTTCATGAAAATCGGCTGGGCAGTTTAGGAGTCTATTCGCTACAAACAAACAAACAAACATACAAACAAATAAACAAACTTTCGCTTTTATATATATAGATAAGAAAAATTTGAATTAAAAAAAAACAAAACACAATTAATTTTAACAGACTTAGCATTCGGTTTTATATATAAAAGAAAAGAGAAAGAAGAACCATTTTGCAAGCTTGGTTGAGTGTAAAGTATAAAAATCAATTTTTTATAACACTTTTAAATTACATGATATAATCCACAAACTGTACATATTCTAATATATAAAGGAGAAAATTTGTTTGTTTGTTTGTCTGTTTGTTTGTTTGTCCAGGAATCACGTGAGAACCACTGGTCCGATTGTCACAAAATTTTAAAGGAATAATTCTGAAAGCCCGGGGGTTACATAGGCTACGTCACATTTTTATAAGTCAACAGGTTGCGGCTCCAGAGCCGTTTTAAGCTTTTTCGTTTCTTGGATGTCGAGTCAAAACGGTTTGATCGATTGACTTGAAATTTTGCACAAATGTTCGTCTTAGCAACCGGAATTAGTTGTATAAATCTGGTTAGAATAAATTAACCCATTGCGGCCTGGCGGGATTCCAAAAAATTTTGTGTTTCCGATTTGTGTCCAATTTTACAGGGTGATTTTGTAGTCGAAAAGAGAGGCTGCAAAAAGTTTTAGTTAAGTTCGATTAACCCGTTTTCCACGACGACGCCATTAAGTTTTCTACAAATTTTATTTGCTTAAAAGATTAAAAGAATTTTACTGAAAATTTTGTATCAGCATTTTAATTATAAAAACCCACAGGATTAATTTGGTTTTGACCTGTTTACCAATGATTCATTAAAATTTTCTAATTTTTGGTATTAACGCAAGTTAACCTTTATTCCAAAAGCTCACTTAATTAATAATACTAATTTATTTGCTTTCAAATAGTCTCAAATAGTGCAAAAGCTAAATGAGATAATATTAATAATAATAAAAATAAAGCTAATAAAGAATCCGAATAATAATATCTTTAAATTTAAATAACGTAACATATTCCTTCTTTACATTTTTTCGTAAGTCTTTGTTTTTTATCTACTTTGCAGTTGTTGTTTTTTAAAAAAAGATTGCAGTGTAAAATTGCAGTTTTCTTCAAATAAAATCAAAAAAAATTCGTTTTCGTATATTTTATGCTTAAATACATAGTATTTTAAAACAGTTTTTCCAAGAAAGAAGCCTACATTTCTCTCAACTCTCTTAAAATCTTTCTTAAAATATCTTAATCTCTTAAAACATTTCTTAAAATCATAATCAAACGAGGAAGAGCGTAATAGAACTTTCAGGTAAGCACAAAAGAAAATATAAGTTGAAAGCAGATTTTTAAACCTTTTCTAAACCATCGGCTATATTTTATTCAAACGCTGGCAATTCAAGCAAACTGCTATTTACTTAGTATAATGACATAATGGCAAATTTAGTATACTCTTTTGACCTCTCAATGGAGTTTTAATTTAAGATGATGTTATTGAAAAAAGCTAGCACAAGAATGTTGTACATGCTAATTTTAAAATAAAATAAAGCAATGTTTTAAAACGACTTTTTTAGGCATTTTTCAATAAATTCATCAAATTTCACTTGAAACTTTTAATAATTATTAAATAAGAATAAAAAAAAAAATTTAATTCTGTTAACATTATTCACCATAACCCACCATCATCAATTCTATCGTCTACGAGCACCAAATTGTCAAGAAGCAGAAGAAAAACGAATAAAAAAATTAGAGATAATCTTTAAAAATGTTTTGCAAAACATTTTGCTGTAAAGATTTTGTTTCGCAATCAGTTAAAAGAACTCGACAAAAAATTTTTTTAAAAATTCCTCTAATTCAAAGAAGTTTTACCTACTTTCAAAAATTGAACGTAAATTACTTACAAAAAGTTTTTTTTTTAATAATCGTAGGAATGATAAGTATACACATGTACGCATACAAAATTTACATTCAAGTGGTCAAACCGTTTCTGCTTAAGAGTAAAGTAATGAAAAAATCTGTAAAAAGCTGCTGTGCCACAATGGGTTAACGGAACTCAACAAACCTGTTTTTGAAACTTCGACCAAGCAATATTTCGAAAAATTGGACGTAATATCCTTTCAAAATTTTTTTTTGAAAAAATTTTCGGGCGGCAAAGGGTAACAAATTTCAAGTCTGTTAATAGAGTGAACTAAATTGTCAAAAAGGAACACATATACAAAATTTGAAGTCAATCGGTTAAACAATTTCTAATTTATAGCAAAGTAACGAAAAAACCTGTAAAAAGCTGTTGGGCCGCAACGGGTTACCGGAACTCGACAAATATTTTTTGAGGCAATCTTTGTAACAAAAGCAGTACTTCGAAAAAATGGTCGAAACTGCCTTATTTGCAATTTGCACACTCCCGGGCAACACCGGGTAAATCTGCTAGTCTAATATACAGGGTGTCCGGGACTCAAGTACGCGCAAGTTACATATTTGTCAAACTCTATTTCCACAAAAATAACAGACAGTACGTCAGCAATTCCTGTTATTTCGAAATAAATTGAAAACAAAAGCTTCATATTTCAATATGCGGAAATAAAATTAATTATTTTCCCATAATAACAAAATTACGCAATTGCTCAGATTACACCAAAATTATTAACTTTAAAATATAATTGTATAAATTGCTGAATATGCAATTTCTAATATATAAATACCTGTACATTTTTTAATTAAGTTAAGTCTCGATTAAGTCTTAATGCCGTAATAATAAAATAATCTTTAAACTTAAATAAATTTGTATTTTTACTTAAAAAAGAAAATAAAAGTGGTTATTATTTTTTTTATGATATTTGAAAAGCAAATACAAAAGTGGCGCAGTCGGTAGGATAATTCAAATATTAACGAATTATCCAGTGATACGAATCGAAAATAAATTAAATTGTTCATAGTGTAAAATTAAATACAAACTCTTTAATACACACTAAACAATTAATAAAATTAAATATAAAAGTGTTCATAGTGTGAAATAAAATTAAACATTTTATAAACACTAAACAAAAAGACAAAAAAAATAAAAAAAATAAAAAAAAAATCAAACAATTTATGAAAAGTGATAAAAGATCTTTGAAATTCGACAAAAACAGACACATGGAACAACAAAATATGGAACATCAAAACGAGACCGTAAATATCGAAGTTGTACAACAACTTCAGATTCAAATAGCAAATCAGAACAGGCAGCTAGAATTATTATCTGCTCAGCTGCAACACTATCAACAAATCGATGCTCAAAACGATTATAAAGAAAGGGTTTTGAAAGAAGTAAGACATTTGTCTACTTTCAACGGAACAAATGATATAACCATAAATTCATTTGTCAACAGTGTGGAGTACTATATAAATCACATCACTGATTTAAATATTAAAAAAGTTGCTATTCGGGCAATATTTAACGAAAAAATCCAGGGGGAAGCTAAAAATACTATCATCAACATCCCGCAACCTGACAACTGGGAACTCATCAAGCAGACATTAAAGAGGAGATATAAACCAGAAATTGAACCAGCGGAAATTTACAGGAAGATATCTGACCTCCGTGTAAACTCGGTAAGTGATTTAGTTACACAAATCCAAAATTTAAAATATAAAGCCGATGAGCTTCAAGTATATTATATAATTATAGATCAAGTATATAAATCTATATAATTATATGAGCTTCAAGTGATAGTAATTATATAGATTTAAGCAATATTGATAGTTTTTTATTAAATACAATTAAAGAAATGTCACAGGGAACTTTGCTAGATCGAATATATAATGAAAATGACTTGTCTAAAGTAATAGAAATTATGAATATTAGAAGATACGAAGATTCTTGTATAAGGCAGGAATTTAAGAAAACAAATATAAATAATAATAATTTCAAAAATAATTATAAAAACAACTATAAAAATAATGAAAAAAATTTTAAAAATTCAAAAAATTATTCAAATTTCGAAAATAAAAATGGCAGTAATAATCAGTCCTTTAATCGAAATAAAAATTTTAATAATAGGGATAATTTTAATAATAGGGATAATTTTAATAACAGGGATAATTTTAATAATAGGGATAGTTATCAACCCCATAGATTCTATACAAAGTCAGGAAACTCTAGACAGTACTCGGGCCAAAATCGCCAAGAACAGAGCTACGCTAGACAAAGACAAGTAGAAGAAATGGAAGTTCAAAATATTCAAACAAAAAATTCTGAGAATGAAAATGAGTGTAATAACTTAACTTTTTTTCTAAATTAGCCTCGGAAGAACTACCCATTATTAATGTAACAATTGAAAATCAAAAATTTTTAGCTCTTATTGATACAGGTGCTAACTTTAGTATTATAGACGACGATATAGAAGGTTTTAAAAAAATAAAAATAAAACCAATCCCTTTTTCAACAATAAATAGCAAAGATCAAATTAATTTTGAAATTCATACGGTAGCACCACTAGAATTTCATGCTCCATCTAATGCACTAATACGATGGAAAGTAAAAAAACTACCTAACCGAAAATACCAAATTATAATAGGTGCAGATCTATTAAAAACTTTAGATAGTATCATAGATTTCGAAAGAGGAATAATTACTTTAAACGGACAAAATATAAAATTTGTTAATACACCGTATCAATTTAATGAAATATGCATGTTAGAGACAATAGACCCAAAAATAAATTTATTAAAATTAGATCATCTGAATTCAGAAGAGATGTTAGAAATAAAAAAATTAGTAAAGCGATTCAGTAATCTGTTTTTTAAAGAAGGGGATAAGTTAACCAAAACAACCGAAATTCAACACGAAATAGTTACGACAACAGAGCAGTCAATTAATTCAAAGTTATATAGATATCCGCCAAAACACGAGGAAAAAGTCAGAAAACAGGTTAAAGAAATGGAAGAACAGGGAATTATTCGAAAGAGTAATTCAAGGTATTCAAGCCCGTTGATAGTCGTACCAAAGAAAACAGACAATTCAGGTCAAAAGAAATTTAGGATTGTGATAGATTACAGACGATTAAACGACGTAACAGTGGACGACAAATTCCCATTACCGAACATTGACTCTATTTTAGACAAACTGGGAAAAGCACAGTACTTTACAACATTATATTTGGCAAAGGGTTACCACCAAATTTCTATAAGGGAAGAAGACAGAAAAAAAACAAAAAAATCTTTCGTGACCACCACCACATGGACTGTATGAATTTAATAGAATGCCGTTTGGTCTGAAGAACGCACCAGCGACATTCCAACAGTTAATGAACGAAATATTAAGAGAATATATAAATAAGGTCTGTGTAGTATATCTAGACCATATACTAATATTCAGTACCTCTCTCAAAGAACATATGAAAGCAATCTATAGTATTTTCAAAGTATTAGAAGAAAAAAATTTGAAAATTCAAATAGACAAATGTAATTTCATGAAAAAAGAGACTGAGTTCTTAGGGCACATATTAACAAAAGACGGTTTAAAACCTAATCCCAATAAAATAAAAATAATAGAAAATCTAGAACTACCAAAAACTCAAAAACAGATTAAAAGTGTTTTAGGAATGACAGGCTACTATAGGAAATTTGTAAAGGATTACGCCAAAGTTGCGCAACCTATTACGAAATATTTAAAAAAATATACAAAAATTAATACCAACGACCCGAACTACATCGAAACGTTCGAAAAATTAAAACATTTAATAACAAGTCATCCAGTAATAAAATATCCAAACTTCGAAAAGCCATTTGTTTTGACAACAGACGCATCGAATTATGCAATTGGCGCTGTTTTGTCACAAGAAGGACATCCTGTTTGTTTTGCTTCACGAACCTTAAATAGTCATGAACGTAATTATTCTGCTACAGATAAGGAATTCTTAGCAATTATGTAGTCAGTAAACTACTTTCGACCCTACCTTTACGGTAATAAATTTAAAATATTGACGGACCACCAACCAATACAATATTTGCATGCCAAATATAAAGGTAAAGATCTATCACCTAGGCATCAAAGATGGTTGTTGGAATTAGGCGAATACCAATTTAATATTGAGTATCTTAAAGGAAAAGAAAATCATGTTGCAGATTTTCTTAGCAGAATAGAACATCATATAAACGAAGGAGAGGATGAGAAAAGCTCTACACAATCTCTCAGAAATTTTAATATTGAATGTAATAGTACAATGGCAACAGTTCATTCTGCAAGCGAAGAATTGTTGAACCATATTCCTATAAAAGAAGAAATAGTAAATAAGTATAAAACTCAAATAATTCAAACAAACAACAAAACAGTAGAATTAGAAACTTCTTTTGGAAGAAGAATCATAACAATAGCAGAATATGATTTTAATAGATTAAGCGAGATATTTAAAAAATATCTTAATAAAGGTGAAGTAGGAATCTTCTCAGAAATTTCGGACACAAAATATAACATTGTGCAAGAAAAGCTTATAGAAATGTACTCAAATGATAATGCAATAAAATTTATAAAATGCTCATTCAGAGCACAAGAAATTGAAACTGAAATCGAAGCGGTTAAACAAATATCTCTCTACCATATAAGAGAAAGTTTTCATTCCGGTATTCAGGAAACATATAATCAAATTAAGTTCAAAATATACTACCCTAAGTTACTAGAATTAATTCAGATTGTAATTAATCAATGCGAAGTTTGTCAAACAGTCAAGTATGATAGAAGACCGATAAGACCCAAATTTGAAATTAGTGAAACTCCATCAGAAATAAATGATATAATTCACATTGACACTTACACCATTATGAGAAATGTTTTCTTAACAATTATAGACAAGTTTTCTAAGTTTGGTACAGCATATCATCTTAGCGATAGAAATCATATTACTATCATAGAAAAATTAGAACAACATTTCTCTCAAGTAGGCAAACCGAAGAAAATCGTGGCCGATAATGAATTTAAGGCAATCCAAATTAAAGAATTTCTTATAGAAGAAGAAGTAAGTATACATCTGACAAAACCAAACAGTCATACTGGTATAGAATAGAAAGGTTTCACAATACCATCGCGGAAAAATTCAGAATACTGCGGTTAAATAAAACCAACTTTTCTGTACAACGCTTAATACAACAAGCTGTTAGAATCTATAATAACAGATATCATTCAACAATTAAGTACTCTCCAGTTGAGGTACAAAATCGTAAAATTAAACCTGGAAAAGTAAAAGAAAATTTAGAAATCATAAAACTAAAGAAAATTGAAAAACTAAACAAAAATAGAGAAAATTATGTTGAAACTCGTTCAACAGGTTTTGTAAAAAACTACAAAGCTGTTAGGCATAAAGAGCAACCCAAATATAAAAGAATGAAGTTAAGAAATATTCATATACAAAATATTAAAAAACCATTAAAATTTACAGATACTAGCAATAATGACAATACTAGTAATGATGACAACACAAACCGCGAAATGTAATTTGTTAGATATAAACAACATAAGTTCAAATACGGGATTTGTAAAAATAAACTTAGACAAAGAACAACTCGACAAACTGACATTATAGTTCATATAATACATCCAACTGAAATATTAAAGCTACTCGATAATATTTCTAACAGAACAAACGTACTAAATTCAAATCAAGAGACACTTTTGCAAACAGAAATTTTAGATTTAAAAAACAAATTAAAAACTATAATTCCCAATAAAAGACCCAGCCGAGGAATAATAAATGGTGTCGGAACAATGTCTAAGTGGTTGTTCGGAACAATGGACGAACAGGATCGACAAAGTATATAAAAACAGTTACAAACTGTAGACCATAACAATCATTTACTTATAACCAATAATAATGAACAAATTACAATTAACAAACAATTTCACAACACAATTAAGCAACTTAAGACAATTATAGAAGGTGATAGAAGTATATTGTTAAACCAAATAAATAATTTATAAAAATCGTTAATTCAATAAAATTTATATTTAGATTTACTCTTTAAGATACAATTGATTAAAGAAAAAATAGAAATAATTCAAGATAATTTAGCTTCTATTAGGCATGGAATCGTACATCCAAATATTTTAACAGAAGAAGAAATAGAGAAATACGAAATAGATTTTTATAAATTACAATATATAAAACTAGGTTTAGCCAATTCGAAAAATACTCATTATGACTTGCAATCAAAATTCCAAGAAAAATTAAAACAATTCAATTAGAAATTATCATTCCAATTCCGAATAAAGAAAATAAAGAAATTAATAATTCAAATGAAATTATTTTTACATATAATAATAAAACTTATAAATATGAAAAATTAAAAACATTAAATGAATTATCTTTAAGTAAAAATTGTATTTTTAAAAATAATTGTGAACTAATAAATTGTAAATTAACCGAATTAATACAAATAGATGAAGAAACTATTGTAATTAAAAATGCTAATAATATAAAAATAAATCAATCTTGTGACAAAGGAAATATTACTTTAACAGATCATGCTTTGATCCATTTTAATAATTGCACTTTAAAAATACTAGATCATAATTTTTCAAATGTAAAAGAAAGTATCCAACAAAGATTTTATTATCCATTAAATCAAACTTTTAATTTTAAGAATAAGGTTACTTTCAATGATGTTGTAATTGAAACAGAAAATAATATAGAAAAAACAAGTTAGAAATACCCTACACCTATTTGGTTCAAATTAAAGGACATATCCATAAGTCATTTTAACACCATAAAAGCTGTTATTAATTTGATCGTAAGACATAGCTAACATTAACTTTATAATACTAAAAACATTTCCTATTACACTATCTATTAAAAGATATTACAAATTCTTACCAATTTATCTATTTAAAAATATTAAAAAACAAAAAAACTTGAAATAAATGAAAATATATTTATTCCAATTCAATTACAAAATGAAAAAATTCTAATTATTAAATTTTGTGATAAAAAGATAATCGAAGCATAATATATTTAATAATCCAGATTTTTAAAAATTGCAATTATTTTAAATGGTTAGTTTATATACCTTTTTTTTTTTTTTTTTTTTTTTTTTTTTTTAAGCGCTAACTGTTCAACTGTTAGGCTAATTAGCCTGTCTATACCATAGGTACATGTTGGAACAGGGGGTCATATTATATTCGTGTTATTAGAATTGGTCTTATTGAATTCCACATACAATTTAAACATGAGATAGTACTAGGCCTTATAACATGTAGAAACGTCTTAGATTTTCAATATTTACAATTCTATTTTTTGTTTATATTGTAATATTTTATATTTAACTTATATGGTATTCTATATCTGCGAGTTATATTATTTAATTAAATTATTTGTTTATATTTTGCATTTGTTTATATTTTTATATTAAAGTATTTTTTATTAAAGATTTATAATTATTAATTATTGATTATGCCATTAATTTGAACCCAATGGCGAATGGTAACTGAGTCGAGTCGAAAACCAGAAAAGTTTTTTCACTTTCACTAGAATTCGAACCCGGGCCCTTCTGCATGAAAGGTCGGCACTTAACCACTGTGCCACCCAGCTGTTAAGCTTAATAGAAAAGCTTATAAACGCAAAATATGCAATAAATGTATTTCTAAAATACAATTACAAATTTAGACCTTTTCATATAATTCATTTAAATATTAAAATAAATTTTATATAAATGCAGCAAATACCTTTGAACATAGCTGAACCACTACAATTAAGTCTAGATTTCGGAGACACATAGGACATAGGAAATATATTCTTTGGCTTTGAAATTAAACTCGACCACAACCAATTCCCATGGTACTTCCATTACTAGTAACCTAGAGTTTAAATTTCATCAAAATACCGGCATTATTTTTTGAGTTATGGTGTTTTTAAGATATATGTTTGTTAGTCCTTGAACTTGTCAAGGGTTCCAGAACCCGAAACCATGGTACGATTTCGCCCATTAGCAGTCCCGTCATACTTTCAATACTAGTTAACCCTTGTATACAATTGGAATGTTCTATCTTAATTTTAAGTTACTAGTTTTATTAATTTCGATGATAAGCTTTTACACATTGGGGGGTCTAAGAGAGGTCCTGAACCACCACTCCAATTGATCCCAAATTAGGTGGGCACGGAAGAAATTGTAAAGAACATCCTGGACCAAATTTGAAGCTTCTACATTTGTTTCAAATTACTATTTTTATTAATTTCGAAAATATGCTTTAAGGTCCTCGGAACTGAGTGGCTGGTCCCCGACCCACAAGTCCAATGAGGCCCAAATTTCAAAGACACTTACGAAATAGGAAGGGACAGCCTTATACCAAATTTGGAGGTTATATCTTCATTGGTTACGGAACTATGCTAGTTTGGCCCAAATTCGATCAAAAAATTCTCAGTTCCGAACCTCACCGTACATAATAGCCGCCGTAGTTTCATTACCAATAGCCTACAGCACAAATTTCATGAAGATAGGGTCATTAGTTGTTGAGTTATCGTGATTTTTAATATATGTTCGTTATCCCTGACACCGACTAAAAGGTCCGGAATCCGAACCGTTGGGCTGATTTGGCCCTTATATAGTCCGCGCTGTACTTATAGTACTAGTTAACACTTGTACACAATTTCAACGGTCTATCCTAATTTTAAGTAACTATTTTTAGTAATTTCGATTATAAGCCTTTAAAACTTGGTAGGTCTGAGAGGGGTACAGAACCACCACTCCAATTGATCCCAAATTAGAGGAACACGCAAGAGATAGTAAAGAACACCCCTGTGGCAAATTGGAAGCTTCTACATTTTTTCAAGTTGTTATCTTTATTAATTTGAAAGATATGATTAAAGGTCTTCGAAAATGTGCGGCTGGTCCCTGACCCAGTACTCCAATGGGACCCAAATTCCCAAGACGCTTAGGAAATAGGAGGGAACACCCTGATACCAAATTTGGAGGTTCTATCTTCATTGTTTTCGGAATTATGCTCGTTTGGCCTAAATTCGATCAAAAAGTTCTAGGTTCCGAACCCATGGTCCAATCCCGACCTTACGCAATCCCCGAAGTAGTTTCATTACTAGTAACCTACAGCACAAATTTTATGAAGATAGCGTCATTCGTTGTTGAGTTATCGTGATTTTTTATAAAAGTTCGTTAGTCCTTCGATTGATAAAAAGGTCCGGAATTCGAACCAATGGGCCGATTTCGCCCATATGCATTCCCCGCCGTACTTTCAGTCCTATTAACCTACATTTAAAATTTCATCAAGATAGCTCCATTATTTTTTGAGTTACCGTGCCTACGGACGGACGGACGGACGGACATGGCTATATCGACTCAGGCGGTTACGCTGATCACAAAAATATATACTTTTCCATATCTAGCTCGCTTCCTTTAGGTGGTTACAAACACCATACCAAAGTTAATATACCCCTTTACCTATTCTATATGTGTAGGGTATAAAAATATTAAAAAACAAACAAACTTGAAATAAATGAAAATATATTTATTCCAATTCAATTACAAAATGATAAAATTCTAATTACTTATTAAATTTTGTGATAAAAAGATAATCGAAGCATAATATATTTAATAATCCAGATTTTTAAAAATTGCAATTATTTTAAATGGTTAGTTTATATACCTAATAGAAAAGCTTATAAACGCAAAATATGCAATAAATGTATTTCTAAAATACAATTACAAATTTAGACCTTTTCATATAATTCATTTAAATATAAAAATAAATTTTACATAACTGCAGCAAGTACCTTTGAACATAGCTGAACCACTACAATAAAGTCTAAATTTCGGAGACACATAGGACATAGGAAATATATTCTTTGGCTTCGAAATTAAACTCGACCACAACCAATTCCCATGGTACTTTCATTACTAGTAACCTACTGTTAAATTTCATTAAAATACCGCATTATTTTTTGAGTTATGGTGTTTTTATACCCTATACCTATAGAATGGGTAAAAGGGTATATTAACTTTGGTATGGTGTTTGTAACCACCTAAAGGAAGTGAGCTAGATATGGAATAGTATATATATTTGTGATCAGCGTGACCGCCTTAGTCGATATAGCCATGTCCGTCCGTCCGTCCGTAGGCACGATAACTCAAAAAATAATGGAGCTATCTTGATGAAATTTTAACTGTAGGTTACTAGGACTGAAAGTACGGCGGGGATTGCATATGGGCGAAATCGGCCCATGGGTTCGGATTCTGATATAAAAAATCAGAAATTAAGTGTCTTGTGAATTTGGGTCCCATTGGAGTAGTGGGTCGGGGACCAGCCACACTTTTCCGAAGACCTTAAAGCATATCTTTAAAATTAATAAAGATAACAACTTGAAAAATTGTAGAAGCTTCCAATTTGCCACAAGGGTGTTATTTACTATCTCTTGCGTGTTCCCCTAATTTGGGATCAATTGGAGTGGTGGTTCTGTACCCCTCTCAGATCTCCCAAGTTTTAAAAGCTTATAATCGAAATTACTAAAAATAGTTACTTAAAATTAGGATAGACCGTTCAAATTGTGTAAAAGGATTAACTAGTACTATAAGTACAGCGCGGACTATATAAGGGCCAAATCAGCCCAACGGTTCGGATTCCGGACCTTTTAATCGATGTCAGGGCTAAGGAACATATATAAAAAATCACGATAACTCAACAACTAATGAGGCTATCTTCATGAAATTTGTGCTGTAGGTTATTGGCAGCGAAACTACGGCGGTTATTACGTACGGTGAGGATTGGACAATGGGTTCGGAACTTAGAACTTTTTGATCGAATTTAGGCCAAACGAGCATAATTCCGAAACCAATGAAGATAGAACCTCCAAATTTGGTATCAGGGTGTACCTTCCTATTTCGTAAGTGTCTTTGAAATTTGGGCCCCATTGGAGTAGTGGATCGGGGACCAGCCACTCAGTTCTTAGGACCTTAAAGCATATTTTCGAAATTAATAAAAATAGTAACTTGAAACAAATGTAGAAGCTTCAAATTTGGCCCAGGGTGTTCTTTACTATTTCTTGCGTGCCCACCTAATTTGGGATCAATTCGATTGGTGGTTCAGAACCTCTCTTAGACCCCCCAATGTGTAAAAGCTTATCATCGAAATTAATAAAACTAGTAACTTAAAATTAAGATAGAGCGTTCCAATTGTGTACAAGGGTTAACTAGTATTGAAAGTATGACGGGACTGCATATGGGCGAAATCGTACCATAATTTCGGGTTCAGGAACCCTTGAAAAGTTCAAGGACTAACAAACATATAT